>CM050175.1:27912245-28278689 GCA_027410445.1 Discoglossus pictus
ACAGACAACTCCTTTTAATCGCATGATGTTATTCAGTCAAGTCATATGACTTGCATATCCAATCAAATTATATCATAGCCACATATTTACTCACATGATGTTAATCAGCCAATCTCAAACTGCCTTGTGTTTAGCTTTTTGATTGGCGAATCAAACTATAAAATGCTTAAACAATGGGAGGGCAACTCACTCTTGAGAAAGATTCATTTGAAACACATTGCATAATAGGGAATCCCCCATGTAGGGATTAACCTATTTAGCTTAGTTTGCTCTCGCTCCTATATTTGAGATTTATACTCTAGATCTTAGTGAATTCCAAAGATATAAGAAGAAACACAGAGAAACATCTATACACAGGAGCAGACTTCCAAATACTTTGATTAGTTGCTATATTCTGGGACAAGACGATAATTCTCCAACTATCCTAATATCATATTGAGAGAAGAAATATACTATACTATAATTGGATGTTAATATCCAGTTCCCTATATGAATAGTTATCTTATGTTACTCTAAAGAACTCAATACAACAATATATAGGGAAGATTCACTAGTGCAAATATCCCAAAACAAAAAAAGCTAGGGAAAGTTATCCTAATCAAAGAAACTTTGAATGGAACTTGTACATTATATTTTTTTAACTCATGAGGTACTAGGAATAGGTGGCAGTAATCACTTTAAAGGGTTTTTTCAGTTCCCTGGTTATTTAACCTCAAGAATATTTTTTATATTAATTTCAATGTGAGTTGTCATGTGCTATAAAAGATTTTAGTTATACCAATAAAAGTTACATTTTAATAAAAGTGTAAAATAAACTGCAATTCTTGTAAAAGTTATTTTTCTTTTTCGTGTTTACACAATATTTAAGCAATCCCGAAATTTACTGCTTAGACACAGCCAATAGTAAATGAGACCGTCATCATGTAGTCAGTAGAACATGGAAGTTAGATGTAATCAGCAATTGGAGACTAAGAATTAATGAGAGCCAAAAAGTAAAATTTGCCGATCCAGCTTGCAATCTTTATAAAATGCATTAGAGCAACTGTTCTAGTCCTTGTGGGTTTCTTGATATGTTTTAATCCCTTGAGTCCAGGGATCGATATTACTCAGAAATAACAGCTAAAAATAATATTTTTTATTGCATATTTGTTTGAGACTGTTCTGCAATTAAAGGGCCTCACTGTAAGTGCTCTTCATGATGTGAAAGAGCACTGGATTACATGTTAAAATTATCTATTTTTTAAAAATTACACTAATAGCAGCTAAAAATGAAATGTTTAAGTCTGTTTACAAACACACTTTGTGCTGCCTCTTGACCTTTTCATGATTAATAACAGAGAGCCTAGTCACAGTACCCATTTACAGAAGGACCCATTAAAAGAAGTCATAGTAGTTTTATCAGACATATCACAATTTTTATGACTAGGCTTTAGGCCTAGTCCTAAAGCAGCATATTTTCATGAGCAGCAGGTTGCCTGAATACGCCATATAATGATTTCAAACACACACAACTTATTATTTGTAGTTACATTTCTGTCTGGAAGTGTACCTAACGCGGACCTCTAATCAAAAAATTTAATACAGCTCTGGACCCAGGGCAGATGACCCAGCAAGAGGCACAGTAGTCTAATAAACAAGAGCCCTATTCTATTTCAGCCAAGTAAACTACTGTCAAATTTTACACGTTGATTCATAACCCAGCCATAAACCTAAGCCTTGAAATAAAGTTACAAGGTTCAGGATTACAGCTATATTTCTGAGCACAAGAACACTCACACTGAGAATCCCTGGGGATTCCCTGCATCCATAAACATAATAGAGGAAATCCCTGTGATCCCCTTCCCCGCTCACTCCCCAATCTCCCACTTCCCTGCTCAAAAAACATGAATAGCTTTTTGAGGCTCAAGCAACTCATAAAATTCCTACTATTGATTCATCGGATCTTCTTGCAGTCCAAAGTAGTTTTCACCAACACCACAATTCAAAGGCGTCAATTCTACGGTTCTCAGTAGCTAATAGAATATGTGGCAATTTTAAGAGTGATTTAAAGTGTGCACAAATGTACAACCTGGGCAATAAATTAGGGCCCCATATGTGCTAAATATATGTTGTCTTTGAAGGGCAAAAAAACTTTACTTCAAATTTGCAAGAACAAACAAGTAAACATCAGTGTTGAAAAAAAGCCATAATGCATTATTTTAGAGTTAGTAACTTGCCTCTCATAAATGAAAGTTTCATATGTTCTGTTCAACTGACCATGCTGCTTCTCTCTAATCTGTCTGTGTGCCCTCTCCGTGACCCTCTCTCTCTCTTTGAGCCCTTTGTCTCTTTGTGTGCCATCTCTCTCTCTGTGCACTTTCTCTCTATCTCTCTCTGTGACCTCGCCCTCTCAGTGCAACCTCTCTTTGTGTGTGCGCTCTCTCTCTCTCTGTCCCCTGTGTCTCTCTCTGTGTCCTCTCTCTGCACTCTGTGTGCCCTCTGTATCTCTCCCTTCCCACTCTCTCTCACTCTCCTCTCTCTCTCTCCCTTTCTCTCCCTCCCTCTCTTTTTAATTTTATGTACAATTTGTCAGTGAGGGCAGATCTAGCAGCAGCAACTTTCATTCCTCACTTACACACAAATATGTTTGGCTGGAGGTTGCGGTGCTTAACCCGGGGAATGTAATGCCAGCAATGGCTCAGGTACTCATGCCTGTCTGCTTCCAGGTAAAATTGAATTACAGAGATCTACAGTGGTATACAGTATTCAATATTTTGGGGTTGCTTGAGAGCTCTGGTTGCTTGAGTTCCGGTTAACTGAGCATCTACTGTATTTGGTAATAACATACTTACAAATTTAAAACCAACAACTTTAAGAAGAGCTATTTTCTCCAAGTCTTCTATACACTGTGATTATCTAACAAGTAGAGTGAGCAATATAGGTGTTTTATTGGCCATTTTGTCCAAAGAGAGCAACTCAATATGCCTTCTGGAAGGGTGGACATGTGAATCATTCATTTTGTAAATGTGATGGTTCTAAACTGCAACTGCACTCGGTTCTTTCAGATTCATCAACATCTTTAGCTTTTCTATTCTTATTAATGAGATATAAGGCAGTTTATTTCACCTTTGAAACTGGGAAGGCTTATGTAACCCCCCCACTCCCCCCCCCAAAAAAAAAAGCATTAAGTGATTTAATAAGTAATGCATGATTTATTTATGAAGCAAAATTCATTTTAGTGAAGCAAATTGCACACAATAATTATTTAATATAATGTTAAGACATGTTTTCACATTGCTTCTGATTTTTCCTTTTAAGGTGCCTCCATGCATTCTAATGCCCGCTATGGACATGCCTTTCTCTCCTTAATGACCGTCGTCTACGTGCAGATGTCCCCCTCCTTCTTTTTTGGTTTCTCCACATTCTGTGTTGACACAGTCACATTGGTCCACTGTGATATACTCATGGTCAACTAGGCTTCCATCACTGCACTGAAGCTTTACAACTTTCTGGCTGGTCTTCAGCTCCTGGCAACAGGTACACTTATGAGACATGGACCTGGCAGCAGCTGAGTACCTGGTAGAAGAGAGTACTGACACTGTGATGCCATGCATTTACAGTAACTCATTACATTGCTACTTGAATTGACATCATTGCTTTATGGCTGCCATAGAGTTAAGTGGATAATATTTACACTTATATACAGTATTATAGAATACAGAAATGTATGCTTGGAATGCCATACGTAGTCCAATCTCAAAGAATTAGGATAAACGGTCTTGCAGTTTTTTAGGATGGTGGGAATGGCAATTTCCCCAACTTAATTAAGACAGAGTCAACATGGCATATTTTACTAATAAGCCAAGACTGGCAAGCAGACTAAGAAAATAAAGCATGGAGAATGGAACCAAATAATAAATGGGAATAGTTTTACAAAGTATTCTACTCATAAACTTAGTTGTGTTGAAATTTATTTTTAAAATATAAAGTCAAAATCTTAATTAGGAAGGTGATGCTGACATTTACAGACCAATGACAAGGTTAAAAGTTTTAAAACAGTTAAATGCAAGTTAAAGAGCTCACAGTGATTCCTATCTACCACTGTAATTATATACCGTATATACTCGCGTATAAGCCAACCTGAGTATAAGCCAAGGCACCTATTTTACCACAAAATACTGGAAAAACTCAGTGACTCGAGTATAAGCCGAGGGTGGTAAATGCGCTGCCCCCTGTGTCTCTCTTGTGCCTTCTGTGTCCCCCTCTTGTGTTCCCCCTGTGCCCCTTTCTTGTGTTGCCCCCTCTCCGACCACTGTGTCTTCCCCCCCTTCTCCCTCCCCTGTGTCTCATTCCCTCCCCCTTGTGTCTCTTTCCCTCCCCCTCCATTATCATCCTCCTCATCCTCCCTCTTCATCCTCCCTCCTCGTCACTTCCCCCCTCCCCAAATAACCCCCCTCTCCCTTTCCCCTCTTTTACCTTCCATCAGCCAGAAGACGAGCAGAGGAGCAGCTGATGGAAGGCAAGAGAGGGTATGGGGGGTGGGGTAATTGGAGAAGGGGAAAGTGAGGAGGAGGAAGGATGAGGAGGGAAGGGGAAGGAAATAGACACGAGGGAGAGGGAGGGAAGGAGACACAGGGGAGGGAGGGGGAGGGAAAGAGACACAGGGGAGGGAGAGGGGGGAAGAGATACAGGAGAGGGGTGGGAGAGACACAGGAGAGGGAGAGAGGAGCAGGGTGACTCGAGTATAAGCCGAGGGGGGCTTTTTCAACCTTAAAAAAAGGGCTGAAAAACTCGGCTTATACTCGAGTATATACGGTAACTGTTTTCTTACATGGAAAAGGTTCCACAGGACCCTTCGCAGCGAGACATCTTGACTCTATCCACAGATACACAGTTATTGAGTGCAAGGTAATCATGAAATTCTTGTACCATACAGGAACTGCTCTTTTGAATACCTGTCAAAGAAAATATGTGGAGTCAATTGATGCTTTAGGATATGTTTTATTCACACCCTATGCTGAAGCAGGGAAGTGTTTAAATCAGCAGCCTGTAAGGGCTAATCGCCCCTATCTAAACATATGCCATCATAGCAAATAAAGGGCTATGTCCTGTTTAGGAACATTTTGCCATTCAGTATTTTAATGGACACTGAATGCATTCATTATCATACAACTTGGAGAAACATAATTAAAACAATCTTACAATTTAGATATCTTAATATTAATTTGAATGTAATACTTACATATTTTGCAGCAACCATTGGGTAAGTACTGGATGGTATCCTGTGGAAAAAATAATAGTGTTGTGGACAATGTGCTCTTCTTCAGATTTAGGGATAAAGTTGTCAGTAGAAAGTGGGCAAAGCAGTTGTATGTCACATTACCAGCTCCACAACTGAAATACATTACTATATAAGTGGTGTTATATTCAACAAGATTAGCTGTAGGGGCCCTTGAAGCTAATTCTTAAAATTATCAGAAACTATATATACGAAGTACTGAAAAAATAAAGCATGATAATAAATAGCTATGTGAGTCCGCAATATCAGCAGGTGGGCAGCAGAAGAAGTTATATAAACATTGCTATAACATTAGCAGAAAACAAGGGTTTATACAGAAAGGAAATAAATATATAGTAGTGTATATTTTGCAGTACAACATAACTGATGTTAAAAAGAGCAGGTACCCATGGGGAATTTCACTTCTTTAGTAAATAACACAACTCCACATGGATAGGAAGAGCAAAGGAGAATAGAAAAAGAAGAGATCTGATACGACTGTAAATATGAACCTCCAATCAACTGCACTTGTGACAGGACATGTTTACTCCTGTACCTTTCTATATGGGAAAGCTCAATAAGCTCTGTCAGTGTATGAGCTACTATCAGCTCACACATTATCACTCAGTGTTTTTGTTTGCCTGATTTATTAGTATGGTTTGTGCATGAAAGACATTTAAAAAATTAGGAAATAACTATTGCTAATATTTAGTAATCAAGATAAAACCAGTTGGATATGTAAGCTGCATTACTCACAGGTTCACATTCATCTTCAGCAAAGTATGGACAGGAGATGTTAGAGACCGAGGTGATGAACTGATTCTTTATATTGGTGCAGCTGTATATGGTGCAGTTATCATTCTTTGCTGGCAGTATATCCCCATGCTGCGAGATATGAGATAGATCATTCACATTATAATTACCATCATTACTTCTATATAAGACTAATCCAAACAACCCAAAGAGTAAGTTGACCCATACTAGGATCCAGAGAGGCTTTCAATGAGTTCTCAAGGGTTGTCACCGAAGCACATGTAGTCCAGGACAATTGTTGTGTTTACCTCATCCACATTTGAACAATGTCCAACTACAGCAAAATCAATCACTTCTTCAATTAAACCAAAAGTAGTACCTTTAGGACTGAATTGAACTGTCTGGCAGTAAAATCAGTTTCTCAGGCTATACAAAATAATAAACTGAATATATTACTTCTAGTTGGAACAAGCATATTATTATATGCAGTGACTGCACTGTACATTATATGTACATGCATACAGACATGTTTATTACAAGTAAACCATTTAATGTGAAATATGTATGAATGTATAACGTGCAGAGTGTATGTGTGAGTATATATGTATAGCACACCACACATTAAACACATGGATGCCCTGATATGACTTGCACAGTTATTCAACAATTTTACAATGGGGGTTGTCACTAAAATGTCCTATTTTGATCCAATTTAAATCTATGTATACTGTTAGTGTCCTTTCAATGAAAAAGCTTCCCATAAATTACCCACCCCTCAACTTACATTCATGAGCACTTCGATGCCATTGAGATTAGCAACACATTTGGTCTGTTCACATCTTCCACAGCAATCAGTTTTTGACTCTTTCAGCACAAATCCCTGTTGTAAGGTAAAGTAAAGTCATCATTTACTTTAAATTATGCATGATATTACATATTATATTAGCTAAATTAGCTAGAAAAGTAGGCCATAGGATTTATTACTTTTTATTTATATAACTAAAGGTGATTGAAGTTCAGACTTAGGCCAATCCAATAAGTCTTGGCTTAAGTGTACAACATATTAAGATAGCTATGTAAGAAACAATATATGAACTGATATGCTTCTTATAAAAAGGCAAGCAATTGCTTCTAGTTTTAACAAAAATGTTAACTATTACTCAGCAAATTATTACAGGTAATTTATTTAAAATAAATGCAGCCATGGATGTAGCCTACACTATAGTTCAGCACGCAGATGCACCTTAAAGTCAATTACTGTTTCCTCAACACTCTCCTTTCCATCACTAAACTACAAAATAAGATGTTACATTGTGGTGCATTTGAACCAGGATAAACAGGTTTGGGCCTGGCAAGGCAAATCTAATGGAGTGGCATTGTCTTTGGATTGAGGAGAAGTAGATAAGGGGACTGAGGAGACAAATACATCTGAAGGGGCATATAGTAGCATAAAGCCTAATTACATATCTGATATAAAATAAAGTATTTAAAGTAGACAGGACAATGGACAAGATTTACCATTGGGCAAGTTATAGAACAGGGCACACCCTCACATTTTATTTGTAACCCTGTTGAGCTATTTCCACCTTCTGAACACACACAAGTCTGGCATTTGTCTGAGAAAACTGAAGATCCAGGCTGTGGGAAACAAAACAAACTTAAATTGTACTTTCTAAAAAACACAAACAAATGGCCAATATCATGTAATTCCAATAGTATTTGTATATTGTATAATATAATGTTTTCCTTATGCGTTAATATCTTGTTCTAAAATAACAAAATATTTCTTAGTGCAAGTTTAAAAGAAATAGACATAAAAAGTATGCACAATACAATAAATCAGAGTACATGTCTAGCTCATAAGTATTTATAATATTGAAGCATAGCTAGACACAGATGCCTCATGTACACCTCTGGCCTTTCTTGCTTACCTGGTATTCTGCATTCCCATGTACGCAGACATGCTTTTGGACTAAAGATGGGAGAGAAATGCAGGAAATAAGTTTATATAGCTTGCTTTAAAAGGTTTTCTTCTGCTTCCATTTTTCTTGATATCAATATTTTTTTTAACTGTAAACTTCTTTCAGATGCAGAAATGTTAATAAAGTACAAATAGTAATAGTTTTAAGAATAACAAAAAAATGACCCTGCAAAAGATTAAGCTGCATACTAAGTACAATGCAAGAAGACTTTACTTCAATATGCATTTGTCTAATAATCAAGGCTTACCACATTTATAAACAGGGCAACAGTGTCCATCTGGAATACCTCAGACCGCTTGATACCCAAGCCCACAGTTAGGAGACTTGTTAGAGCATTGACTGGTGTTACATTCTGTGAAATAAAGCAAGCAGAGCGTTACTTCATCAACTTCACGTCCAACAAAGGGTGTTAGTGACAATGATTTGGATTGCCATTTGATATTTTAACAAGAATCTCTAAAGGTGCTTACTGCATATCGTCTGGGTCACAGGGTAGAATCCTTCCAGGGTGCATTGCACATCTGTCAGCTTCTTGCACTCGTGTTTCTTGCAGACGATCCCACTGCCTCCACCACCTCCCTCCATACAGACGCAATCCTGGCAGTCAAACTCAAAGCTCTCTCCGAACTGTTAGGAAAAGGATTGTAAATGGCTACTGATAACTAAACCTGAATACATATTCAAATATCTAATTTTCCTTTGATTAAGGCAGGAAAAATGCAAAAAAAAATATTTTCACAAAAATTTATTGAAGGACTTGTTGAATATTCAAATTGTTCAACTTTTAGTGATCATAGAAGAGCACATTGAATACTCACAGCTCTAGTAGTTGAAGATAACAAGGGCAACTCTTTACTTAAAAAACAATTTTTGTGGTTTGGTAATCTAATAATTGTATAATAATTGCATAAGAGTCAGCCATATTCTCGCAGTTGAAAATACATAGTAGTAGTATATACAATGGTAAATGTATTGGTTTACCTGGCGGGGGATGTTGTCAGCTCCAACACGTCCTGTAGGAGACCAAGCATCATAAGCATTAATGTGTTATAAACATCTACGGTATATAAATTATTTTTTTAAAACATTAACTGACATTACACAGACTAAAAAAATATATACAGTTTTTATCTAATTCAAGAACATATTAGCAGATACAGTATTTCATGAAGTATTTATTTTTAAATTATCCCCACTAAATTAAAATAGAATTCTGGGTAACATAATATATAATTTCTCACTTGGTTTACCACTTGTGTTAATGACTTATGTCATGTTCTCATGTGCACCGTCATAAAAAATGATGACGTTTTTGGTTATATTGCACATACAAAGTTCAAATAGGTTGTATCACAACCATTAAAATATATAGTTTAACTATCGACTAAGGCAGAATAAATTAATATTGCTAAGATATTTTAACCAGTATTGCATCAGCTTCATATGTTTAATAAAATGTAATCAGCTGTTAGTTCAAGATCAACAAACCATTGATTTTAATATGAAAATTCATATTCTGTACCTATTTTTCCACAATTTCTTGATATCAAGTTTGAATAGTTATTGCCATTTAGGGCCACACTGCTGTGAATAAACGTACACACTGCTGTGAATAAACGTACATACATTTTTCCACAGCATATCATTACTAAAGTTTCTGGCATTTTTTCTGGTGAAAACCTAATACATTTAACCACAACAGTGACATCTAGTGCTTAAATAGATGAATTTCTGCTCCATGAAATGACTGATTATACTTACCACAAGTCGATACACAAACATCCGCACTGGAACTGAAGAGCTTGGTGCCACTGGGACAAAAGCATCCTTCAACAACGCGGGGTTTCTCTTTAGTTAATGCTACTTCTTCTGGGCTAAAATCAATAAAAAGTTTGAAAATAAATGTGTTTTATTAATAAGTATAACACTATTCAATACTTCTAATATGCCACAACACATGGTGCTGTGAACTCAAACAGCATTAATTTTAGTTACAAAACGTTGAACCTCATTGACAATTAACTGAATTTTCAGTGTGATCCAAGTATAAACTAATAAGTAAATATCTTAAATGAAACCCAATCTTGTTAAGCAGTGTTGCTCTGACATCATATATAATAGTTGTCAAACTGAGATTCGTTGTCACGCTTGCGACAAATCCCAGTTTGACAACTACGACCCATTGCAAAGCCCCGTGCATGCGCACTGTATCGGGGGGCGCCCATGTGTGATGCACGGCATCAGCCACGCATGCACACTGGGTTGAGGCACGCGTATGCGCATTGCACAGGGTCAGCCGCGCACACGCATTACGTCACGGGAGGAAGAGAAGAGAGGAAGTCACACAGGGGAGGGAAGAGACACATAGGGGAGGAAGGGAGAGACACACAGGGGAGGAGGGGGGAGAGACACAGGGGAGTGATAGAAGGGGGAAGAGACACAGGGGAGTGAGAGGAGGGAGAAGACACAATGGGGAGGGAGAGGAGGGGGAAGAGACAAAGTGGGAGGGGGAATGACACAGGGGAGGGAAATGGGGGGGAAGAGGCACAGGTGGGACAAGACACAGGGGAGGGGAAAGAGACACAGAGGAGCGAGAGGAGAGTAAAGAGACATAAGGGAGGGAGAAAGAGACACAGAGGAGGGGGAAAGAGATGCATGGGAGGGAGAGTGGGGGAAAAAGAAACAGGAGGGAAAGAGACACAGGGGAGGGGGAAAGAGACACATAAGAGGGAGAGGGGGAAGAGACAAAGGAGGGAAAGAGATACAGGGGAGGCAGAGGAGAGGGAAGATACACAGGGGAGTGAGAGGAGGGGGAAGAGACAGGGGAGTGAGAAGAGGGGGAAGAGACACGGGGAGGGAGAGGAGGAGGAAGATACACAGGGGAGGGGGAAAGACACAGGGGAGGGAAATGGGGAGAAGAGACATGAGGGAGGAGGGTAGAGACACAGGGGGAGGGGGGACAGGGGGGAAAGAAGAGACACAGGGAAGGGAGAGGGGGGAAGAGACACAGGGGAGGGGAAAGAGACACAGAGGAGGGAGGGAAAGAGACACAGGAGGGAAAGAGACACATGGGAGAGAGTTAGAGACATAGGAGGGAGAGGGGGTAAAACGCGGGGGGGGGGAGGAGACACAAGGGAGGGAGAGGAGGAGGTGAAGGAGACACAAGGGAGGGAGAGGAGGGGGGAAATGAGACACAAGGGAGGAAGTAGACAGGGGGGAGAGATGCTCATCACAGGGCCAGTAAAGTAGAGGGGGAGAGGCTCCCTATTGTGTGGCAAACAGCATTGCCAGGCTTCACTTTTTATTGCCGTCATTTTTGACTGGCAAGACGCTTGTACTATAATAATATCCATGTTAGTGATATATTGAAGAATTAAATCTTTTTTTCTTACATAATTTGGTTATGAATTCAAGGTACATACGTAATTTGGCAAGTCTGTGGTACAATGGGGCCACATGGCATATAGACCTTGCCTTTGGCGCAGGAAATCGCTAGAAGGTAAAAGATTACAGTGTGTCAAACATGTTAATACACACTACCAAAATAAAGTGTATTAAGAAGGGTAAAATCATGACTGTAGGGCTTGGCATAGTAATTGCTAATTGCACAGAGAAACTTACAACAAGTGGGTGCCTTGGTCCTCCATTCAATACAGATGCCCTCATCTGCACACATTGATGCATAGTGCTGCAAGCTGGTACATTCCATGTGGGCACCAGGAGAATGGCAACTGTCAAAAATGCAAGCCTGGTAGAAATCTTCTGGTGGTAAAGTTGAGTGGCATTTCTGGAATGTTCTTTAATTGAGAAAATACAAAGCAAAATAAAGTTCAGATGCAAAAATCAAAGAAAAGCTTAGTATGTCCCCCTTGCCCTTTTCTTCCCTTCATCTCCTGATTGTGTTCTACACTGTCATACATTCACACACTCACTCAAATACCCGGTGCCTTTATTCTGTCTAGGTTATTAGTATTTCCTGGTGCCATTCACTCAATAAAAGGTTGAGTTAATTTGTCACTCTCTCCATTGTCTTTCTAGAAAATAAAATGTGAACAGATGCTGTCTACTTTCACACATGCTAAGTAAACAAAATGCAAATTAGTATTATAATGGGTTTCAAAAATAGGATATTCTAAGCTCAGTTTCAAGTACTTACTCTCCTTTGATGAGATCGCACAGAGATGATGGTTTGCAAGAAGTGGAAGTGACTTTTGGTGCTAGTGTTGTCTTTATGTTGCTAGAGCATTGAGGCTTCCTTGGGTCATCCACAATCCAAGAGTCAGCCATAATCTCGCAGTTGGATATGATCTCTCCACTACGCGTCATGCAGTCATCTGTGCTGTTGTTGGTGCAAGTGCCTATGTAATACATATGGTATTATGTCAAAAATGTCATTGCAATGAGATAGACAGGGCTTATTCAAGTATTAATATGCTACTCAATATATATATATTTATTACTCTAAAGTGTTTTCTTTCATGACCTCTTCTTTGCATTTTCACATATGTATTTTAGAAACAGCAGGCCATGGAGATAGAGTTTCTTTTTTGGATCAGACCATAAAGTGAATTTTATAAATGGTTGAGTATCCAAATAAAAGAAAAATATAGCAGCATAACAATGTTGTTTTTCTCTTATCTTCGCCTAGAATGGTTCTTAAAACTGCCCTTTTGCCAACAGAGAAGTTAATCCTCAGCTTTACTGTGACTCACCACACTGACAATGAGTGTTATGTCCAAAGCGACTGTATGGCAGTTTTATAGAAAACGCCAGGCCATTAAAGGTGATATTGGACTTCAGCTCAGGTATTTCTATAACATAATTAATTCCAGACTTGTATGCATACACCCCAAATTTATTGTAGGAGGTCAACACATCCTGATCATTGACAACAACCTGAGAGAGAAACATAAACACAATCAGAAGAATACGGCCACCATTCTTTACTACATTTTATCTTAGTTACATTTGTCAAAGAAAAGCTCTTGTTTTGTTTTTTTGTTTAACCTACCCTTTCTATATATTTTTATATTAACACGTTGAATTATAACATTTGCAATTTTTTATATTGTGATCTGAGTACAATGAACCCTATTAGTAGTTAAATGCTGCCTCTTCACTGCATCTACTATTACATTTATATAGACTGCTTAATTATTCCTCAGGATCAAACAAACAAATGATAGTGACTACAGGCAATTTGTTTTAAATTTGTGTGTCATATGAAATAGATCCGTAATACCAATGTATGATCTTACATCTACCTGCACTTCTCTTTGAACTGTCAATACATTAGTGTCCGGATGGTCAATAGGAGGACCCTGGTCCAAATGAGGACCTTCAGCCCTTTCTCTTCCATATCTCCACTGCATTAATACATTTATCATATATCTCAACTAAAGTTTCCAATTTCTAGTTAAATCAGTTAATTAGTAATGTTTAGTTAAGGACTTTCCATTAAGTAGCCTTCTGAATGCCATTACAAGATTTGTATGTTTATTTATAGAAAAAAGGATATCAGATCTTCACTTTATTTTCATGAAAACATTTAGATCCTAGTGAATTTTGTAAAAAAAAGATTGATTACCCCTGCTTTAGGATGTGGGATAGATCATAAAATATATGTGTAATACATTACACATCTTCTATAATAGTCAATCTACAAAACTACCATACATTTATATATTTTTACATTTTTTACAATTGTTTTAGAAGTTGCTTATTACATAGTACTGGTCTAGCTAGCAGAAAGTAAATCATTTTGTGATCATTCCACTATACCTTTAAACTTAAAGGTGCTAAAGATTTAGCCACAATCTGAATAGTCTGGGTTCCATAACGAACAATGATGTTACGTGGACAGGAGACACGATCACTTGCCCCACAGTCGTAATTGTCTATGTAGATACCAAAGCTATCAACAATCTTTTTAATCTCCTCTACTAGGACATAAGTACAGTTGTCTTGGTAGCTGTAGTAGGTCCCATCAAACGTTATATAATGGGGGTCTCCCCAGCCTGCGCACACACCTGAAGGACAAAATGATACTTTGTAAAACTGGAAGTAATTAACATACACAAATTAAGGCTTTGCTAAAGTGACAGAAAAAAACACATTGTAAATATTACCACTGTATTATTTATTTTCATTTATGTACTCTCATAATTGTCTATCCTTCTAATATCACTTTATATACAATAGACCTTGAAATAGAAATAGAAATTTCAAAGTGTTGAGTATAGTACAATATAGATGGATCATATATTGTGTGTTCCTCTCTACAACAAGAAGCCTACATATAATTATTCTAGCTCTACAACAAGAAGCCTACATATAATTATTCTAGCTCTAGTCCCTTTTCATTATATAAAAAAATCTTATCTGCTTATAACTCCCTACAAGTATCTTTGCTAGGTTCCAAAATTTTACTGAAAATCAAATGTGCAGAATTACACATGACATCATCCAGTGGATGTAGTAGTTAAAATAAGACCAATGTCTATTATTATTTAACAGATACAAATAAAACAAAATCTACAAGTCTGTAAATGACTTCATAATATACAGATAACAAAATAACTTGTAGACAGCTCTTGTCCTATGAAAAGTTTAAGTCACCAAAATTGTTATTTTATTTAAAGTCATGGAAAATAATCATTGGCTCTAATTGGGCTGGTGTTTTCAATACTCACAATCACACTCCCAGTGCCAGCAGCAGAGGTCATCATCAGGTACAGCTTTTGGTGGCATCCCATTGGCACATGTGATCATGGGTGGTGGTTCACACTTTAGTTTCACAATTTCTACAGTATTGTTTTCCAGACATCTGGCCATGGTGCAATTACACATCATCCACGTTTCATTGTGCTACAGATAAAGGAAGTGTAATTAATGGGATAGTAACATGTCAATTCAAAGGAGAATTGTTGAAACTCATCTTAAATTTAAAAGCAGACAGTTTAAATAGTTTATAGCCTTATTAAATTGCGATTTGGCCAATTGAATAGGGATCTATATAAGCACAGAGCATATTTTTTTACAGAAGTTTTTAGTTATTGAACCTCTATCCAAAAGCAAGGTCTTTACTAACTAAAAACTTCTGTAAAAAAAATGCTATGTGCTTATATAGAGCTCTATTCAATTGTCCAAATCGCAATTTAATAAGGCTGTAAATAAGGAACTAATTAAATAGTAAGTGAAAACAAAAAATATTCTCAATAAATAAAGGTATATGTAGTGATCTCTATTATTGGGACACAATGTATATTTATATCTATTGATAGCAGTGAAATTCATTATGGATACAAATGGTAAATGTAGTGACTTTAGTAACAGTCACAAGGGATAAAAATGACAGTCATCATTTAAGTTTACAAAGTTTACCAAGTTGGTTGGCTCTATATAAGCACAGAGCATATTTTTTTTACAGAAGTTTTTAGTTAGTGGAGACTTTGCTTTTGGATAGAAGAACACTAACTAAAAGCTTCTGTAAAAAATATGCTCTGTGCTTATATAGAGCCCTTTTCAATTGGCCAAATCGCAATTGAAAGAGGCCCAAAGGCAGCAGCAGCAAAATATCACTATATAATTGCCAAGTTCAAATATGCTAGGAAAGGTCAACGGCCCTAAATAGTAAGATATACACACGAAGGGCAATCAACAATCAGAATGGCATATAACTTGGAAAGATGTTAGTTACTCACCTTGTGATGTGGCTCGAAAGGACAACCAGGTAGCTTTGTTGTTGAAGGGACCATTGAAGTTTTAGTAGTTGAGGAAGTAGTTGTTATTTTAGTGCCTGTTGTTTGGGAGCTGGTTGGGGAGGTGGATGTAGTCTCTGTTTCAGTGGTTGGTGAAGCAGTTGTAGTTTCATTTATGGATGTTGGTGTGGTTGTTATAGTCTTAGTTGTAGTTGGTGGAGTAGTTGTAGTTTCAGTAGTGGTTGGAGAGGAGGTTGTAGTCTCAGTTGTGGTGGTTGGCAGAGTGGGTGTCTCAGTTGTGGTGGTTGGGGAGGTGGTTGTAGTCTCAGTTATGGTAGTTGGGTAGGTGGTTGATACACAGAGAAAATCTGAAAATAATATTTCACACTCCTTCGTGCAAAATACTTCATAGCAGTTACTTTTGGCTATTTTCTCGCCTGTAATATAATTGCAACAAGACATGTCACATAGGGTTTTAGTTTTCCACTATAAGACATGTTTTTATTAACAAACTTCCAACATTACAAAATAAATGTACCCTGTTCCTTTTTATAGAAAGTTTGTTAATATGATCTACCATTAAAATCTATATTTCTGTGTTACTATATCCGTCACATTATTTGATATTAAGTGCATAAGATAACAATGGTTGTGTGACCTCAATGTATTTACTAAGGTTCAGGCAACTAAATGTCTCCATAAATATACCCCTCTATTGTAAGTTTAAGTTCCTTTTTACTTAATATTTTAAGATTAATGTACATAGAGGCAGCAGTAAAGCAAAATGCACTTTGCAACACTTGCTATTTAGTGGGATATTTTTTTCACATTCATTGGAATTCAAATATTGTCTACCATAAATAACGTTGCATAAAATCAGAAAACCGATTTGTTGATTTTCATATTACCTGGTGAATATGGCTTCCCTTCATAGTCGCAGAAGCAGTGTGTGGTTAAAGTGGTGGTGGTGGTCATAGATGTCATAGTTGAGGGTATCTCTGTGGTGGACACAGAGGTAGTAGTTGATGGTGTCTCTGTGGTGGTTGCAGAGGTAGTAGTTGATGGTGTCTCTGTGGTGGTTGCAGAGGTAGTAGTTGTTGGTGTCTCTGTGGTGATTGCAGAGGTAGTAGTTGAGGGTGTCTCTGTGGTGATTGCAGAGGTTGTAGTTGAGGGTGTCTCTGTGGTGGTTGCAGAGGTAGTAGTTGCTGGTGTCTCTGTGGTGGTTGCAGAGGTCGTAGTTGAGGGTGTCTCTGTGGTGGTTGCAGAGGTTGTAGTTGTTGTTGTCTCTGTGGTGGTTGCAGAGGTCATGGTTGAGGGTGATGTTGTTTCACTTGTACTCTGGGTAGAAGTAGAAAGTGTCCACTCTGTTAAAATAATAGAAACAAGAAGAGTTAATTTACAAAGATAAAAGGGTATATTTATCAATTTAAGTGGAGTTAAAAAAAGTATCCCCATTTCCTATCTTTTATTTTATAGGAGGTAATTATCAGAGTTAAGATTTATCCACAATTGATTAATAGCACCCATAAAAATATAGGCAGTTACGATATATTTTTTAACACCACTCTATTCTGGTATAATTATGTATTGAGGTCAACTTCCCAACGCTAACAATCAAACTGTGTTACATATTTGCATACAAATGCACATATATTTGGCTACACAGAAACAATAATGTGTACCTCAGGAGTTGTTTAGTTTAAAAAATGTTTAATACAATGTATATACAGTTTGTGATTATATTTGATATTTATCGATTTTACTTTATCTTATGGGAACCTTTGTATCCTGTATTTAAACTGATACTATAACTAAGAAATGATCTTGTATGGTTTGATCCTGTTACATTATGTATGCACAGATACAAGGATCAGACAGTCTGAAGGTTCTCAAAGATATAAAGTCTAAATATTTGAAAGTCTCATAAAATAGGCATAATAAGATATTCCACAACAGGGCTTAAATCAATAGTCCAATCTTTCTAAGATCCTGTATAGGTCTAAAATAAAGTCCAGTCGGTGATCTTTTGTGTGCAGAATATGGTTACTCTTTTGTATCCTGTCTGAATCTGGTAGTGTATATGACATGTCCGGGGTCCATACAGCACCATCAGGGGTCACAGGATCTTTCAGGAAGCAGTGTCCACATAGCATGAACATGAAACAGACAACAAATATTGGGGAAAGAAGCATACAGCACCATGATAGCACGGAACACATTGATTTATTGAAATACCAATATATAAGCAAGGAGTACACAATAAATCAGTGAAATCTCAGCATGCAATTTCATCATCCATCATTATGAAGTCCCTGTGTGGGAATCAACTTATGCCGATCAAATGCCCTATACTGGGAGGTATGGAAATGTGAATGCACCTTTTATGGTGACTGTCATAGAAAATAAATCCCACAAATATATTATTCTCAATAGATTATATGAACAAAGAATGCAAAGCACTAGTTGGATTTTTACATCCCTTTCCTACGGCTTGCACATTTTTTTTTTTTTTAAAGTAATACTTGTATTCTCTGAACACATCAATATACATCTCTTGTTGGTTTTATTTAGCTGTAATGTGTCTATAAGAAGAAACAATTTATTAATGACTACAGGTCAGTCCTGCATTCTGAGTGTAAAAGCTTTGTCTTGATACATGACTAAAAAAAATACATTTAATTCATCATTTCAAGCTTCAAAAGTCAAGCTATAGTACAATATACTGTATATATCATATCCTACCTGATGATGTTGGGGTCTCTGTTGGAGTAGTGGTTCTTTGAGTTGTACTAGATGTAGTTGTTGGGGTCTCTGTTGAGGTGATGGTTGTTGGAATAGTTGTGCTTGTTGAAGTGCTTGTAGGACGTGTTGTAGAGCAATCTATATCTGTAGAATTATAGCAGCACACATTAATCTGATAGTTGTAAAATATGGGCATGAATCCCTTTTGGTCTTTGTTGTTACATACAAGCCCATGAGAGACATCACAGGTTACTTGCTGCCCCAGCTGGTCCAGGGGTACATCTGGGAATTGTTCTGCTCTGCATGCAATATCCACAGGCTTCTCACACCCAAAACGTTTATGATTCCTAATGTTTTCGTAGGTTTCATAATCACCTCCATGTACGCCATATTTTGGGTAACTCACATCATACCATCCAGTCCACTCACAGGTGACAACACATGGAGCTAGCAGTGAAATTAAAAAGTTAGTTATGAAAATGAGAGTTACTAGGCTTAATATATGCCTAAATAACAACATAGCCAATATTTATTTGCTGTATACTCTCTTAATAAGTATAAGTAAACAAATAGTGCATATATTTTTTATTGTATATCAAACAAAATAATATAATGAAGATATGTTTTTTATCTGTGGTTAAAACTGTTTGTTTTTTAGCTGTATCTGCTGTATTTGTATGTGTATTTTTATAGTATGACTATACAAAATGAGCAATTTAAAAAAACTTTTTTGGTGCAGTAAAGTATTCATAGTCTATTTTTTCTGCTTTCAAAGTGAAGGAAATAAAATAAACTCTAAAAATATCAAGTATGAAATGTCATACTATAGAGCAATATATGTCTCAATACTTACTTGTAGGTGTGATCGACATTGTGGTGGATGTTGGAATAGTTGTACTCTGTGTTGTAGTTGTTGGGGTCTCTGTGGTGGTTGTTGAAGTAGTTGTGATCTGCGTTGTAGATGTTGGGGGCTTTGTTGAGGTTGTGGTTGTTGGAGTAGTAGTGCTATGCGTTGTAGTTGTTGGGGTTTCTGTTGTAGTGGTGGTGGTGGTTGTTGGAGTAGTAGTGCTATGCGTTGTAGTTGTTGGGGTTTCTGTTGTGGTGGTGGTGGTGGTTGTTGGAGTAGTTGTGCTTTGTAGAAAAGACATAATTCTTTCTTAGTTTATAAACAAATTGATAGCCACAAGTTCATATAAAAAGCTCATCTGGGAGAATACTTTATTCCAGGGCTAGACTTAGGTCTGGTTCCTTTGTACTGGGACCGCCATTACTTCCATACATTTACTACTTATCACTTTTGAGGCTTTTATAATCTATAAATAAGCTGTTAATAAGTGCTGCCTTTGAGTCTACAACAATCTGAAAACGTTTGTGCCTTTTTAAATGCCCTTATATAAAATATTTCCGTGTGTATCTGTAAAAGCCTTCTGGACTCTGGACTTCATTTTTACAATTTAATTATATACTTTTCTTTATATACTTTGAATATTTGTCAAGAAATAATTGGCTACCTGTGAATTAAAGAAAAAGAGTAGAGGTGCTCATCTGAGAATGAATGATACCTAAGTAGTTTTGTTCTATAGATATGGTTAAGCACTCATAGATCAGCCTCTTTTAGCTCACTTGTACCCCTCACAGGGAGAAATATCCTGTACTATGTATACTCATATGTATTAGTTGCTTGTTCTCTGAGCGCCTCTGACTCTTTCCCTTTAGTTTTTCTCACCTTATGGGTGATAGGGGGCTCCAGACATGGACTCCTTGCTCACTGTGCCTTAGGGAGTGCAGCTATATCTCACTCATGAGGCACAAGAAAGGCTGAAATCTATGTCTACGGTTCGTTGTTTCTCCTGTTCAGGGTAGAATTGCCTGGTATTCCAGGTCACTCTTTTGAGTGAGACCAGACTGATATGCTACAGAATATTTCTCTCTGTGAAGGGCACATGTGACCTAAAAGAGGTTGCCCTCTGGGTAGGTAACCAAGCCTGTAGAGTAAACCTACTTAGATTTGCTCATTCTTAGTTTGAGCACCTCTGACTCTTATACCTTTGAATTAAACCATACTGAAATATGTTAATTTTAATATGTCCTTTATTGTACATGATGGTCCCTTTATCTGAATATAGCTGATGATCCAGAATAGAAAACAATAATAATTAAAGATGTGGAGTTGATATTGCAAAGCATCAACAAAATGCACACCTTGAAAGCATTGCAAAATAGCATAACATTAAATAAGGTATATATTACAGTCTTGTATACTCTGACGACTATCTTTCAAATAAAATATACATAACTTAATGTATATGGATGTTTCTACAACTACAACTTGTAATAATTTCTACTATATTAACAGGATTTTATTAATCATCCTATAGGGATACTAAAAGTCTTACCTTGTCTGGCAACTCTCATTGCACTCACACAGCCTCACACACGCCATAGTGTCCTCATTATAATAAGGTTTTTCTACTGGGCAGTTAGGATAACAACCTATTGAGTAATAAAATACTGGATGAAGTAAAGAGATAAAGAGAACAAAACTGAAATAATGTGTAGTGTTTCTAAGAACTTTAACACAACCCAAAGAGTGTCTTATTTGAAATAAAAAAAATAAGATAATATAAAATACAAGTTTTCAATAAAATGCACAAACCAAGAATAGATTAAACAAGAGAAAAAAAACAAAATACAATGACTTGGCACTGGGCAGTTAGTTGCATACTAACCTTCTAAACCAGAGAGCTCATGAATACATTTCCCACTGGGGTTCCTGCAGGTATTCATACATGGTGCTCCACAAGGCTTATAGTGCCACTCACACTCTCCTTCAGGATTGTAATAATCACAGAAAAGAGCTACAACAAACCATATGTATATTAATTATGTTTTTTTTTACATTGGTTCATGACAGTGGTTTCTAAATATACAATGGTAATGGAAATAGTTTCAAGATAAGATCAAACACATTAAAAGCATGCTTTCATGTCATATGCTACATTACTGAGTTACTTATGGCAGATGTTTGGGGTTCTCCAGGAAACACAAATGCCAGCTTCCCCACAGGCCTGGGCATAGGCTGCAATGGCTGTACAGAAGCACTCACAGTCTTCGCCAGTGTCACAAGCACAGGAGTCAGTGACACAAGCATCATAGTATCTTAATGGGTCAACCTGCCAAAAAGGATTGTTTAATTTATTATTATAATTATTATTATCATTTATTTGTAACGCACCAACATATTCCGTATCGCTATACATAAGTTGTGATCAAGGCAAAACAACATTAACACATTACAAAATATGGAGGGCCCTGTCTATGAGCTTAGAATCCAGTGTCCATAGAGCTTTCTCCAAAACACATTGCAGGATTGAAAAAAACGCAGACTTATAATTTAAGATTTGGGGTGTGGTACAGGAGGGTGAGAAATGCAGTGTGCATGTTAAGGAGGGAGGCTTCTTTAAACAGGTGTGTTTTTAGTGAGGTTTTGAAGGATTTGAAGAAGGGGGATAATCCAGGGTAATAAACACAGAACAGAGCTATTGAAAAGAAAACAAACCATATGTACAGTATATGAAAAAAATGTGAGGTCATGATTTTTAATTTTATTCTGGAGGCTACGGGAAGCCAGTGGAGTGATTGAGAGAGAGGTGCTGCAGACACAGAGCGTTTAGTATGGTAGATGAGTCTAGCGGAAGGATTTAATATGGATTGAAGGGGGAATAGACGGGTCGTTGATATGCCAGCCAGAAGTAAATTGCAGTAGTCAAGACGGGATATGATGAGGGAATGTATTTGAATCTTAGTTTTGTCTTGTGTAAGGTAGTGACGTATTTTGGAAATGTTTTTTAAATTGAAAATTAATAAGATGTAAAAGGTGTACTTTATTTACAATTAGTCACAATATTTTTATACTGTCAATTTTTGAAAAACTCCTATCATTGCATTTGCCTTTATACTATACTAACAGCATGCTCAAAACCACTGTATATGGTTTGTGATTTTCCTTTGTATAAATACCTGAACATGACAAGCAGAGAATACATCGCTGTTGATGATACTGCATTTCTTCAGGGCCCAGGATTTCCTGTATGGGTTGGCAGAACATGGATCGCTGTTTTGTTTGGCATCAGGGCAGGATGGGGATAGTTTCCAACTGTTTCCAAACTCAATTACATCTCCAACAACAGACATACTCCTCGTAGTAAAGTCATTATTTCTATTTCCATCATAGTCACCACACAGACCACAAACATTCCCCTGTGAATGAAAAATGTTTATTAGATTTAGGGCCCTATTAAATTCCAGCCTCGTAAATAAGAGGCTTCTACTTAAGCCCTACGTACTGCAAAGTTTCTCTAAGTTCCAATGCTATTAAATTAGCCCTGCTGCGAGCAACGTATGAGCTACGCAGCAGGGCCGTACGTATCTACACTGCGTAAATGTACATGAGGAGTGACAGCCTGCGAGATGATATCGCAGGCTCCTACTCCTCATCAATTGCTGCGGGGGTCCTAAAAGGGACCTCCGCGGCAGTCCCCCACATAAGCCCTGCCGTGGGGGTACTCCGAATACCCCCCCCCCGGCACCTAAAATTAACCCCCCCTCAATGCGGGGGTCCCCATCGGGACCCCCGAAGTGTCCTCACATGAACACCTTGCTGCAGGGGTCCAAAGGGGCCGCGGCAAACTATTACCCAATCCCGGCCGCGGCACTTAAAATTAACCCCCCTCTATCCTTGGGGTCCCCATCGGGACCCCCGAAGTGTCCACATATAAACCCCCTGCAGCGGGGGGCCCCGATCGGCACCGATCGTGACCCTGCTGCAATTCAATTTTAAATTTCCCGCCTTGCGGGTCCTCAAAGGACCGTAAAGGTCCTGAAAGGACTCGCACTAAAAATATTAACCCCAGGCAACTATAATTACCCCATTAACTCATGGTGGTCAATACAGACCACCATAAGGCCTAAATTAACCCATTAACTCATGGTGGTCAATACAGACCAAAATAAGGCCTAAATTAACCCATTAACTCATGGTGGTCAATACAGACCACCATAAGGCCTAAATTAACCCATTAACTCATGGTGGTCAATACAGACCACCATAAGGCCTAAATTAACCCATCAACTCATGGTGGTCAATACAGACAACCATAAGGCCTAAATTAACCCATTAACTCATGGTGGTCAATACAGACCACAATAAGGCCTAAATTAACCCATTAACTCATGGTGGTCAATACAGACCACCATAAGGCCTAAATTAACCCATTAACTCATGGTGGTCAATACAGACCACAATAAGGCCTAAATTAACCCATTAACTCATGGTGGTCAATACAGACCACCATAAGGCCTAAATTAACCCATTAACTCATGGTGGTCAATACAGACCACCATAAGGCTCTATTTAACCCCATCAGTCCCATAAGGGTATATTATTACCATTATGGGCCTGTTACAACCCAACATTAACCACATAAGTGCCTTGATGGTCCTCAAGGACCATCATGACACTAACTACAAACACTACACTATAACCCCCAATAAACCATTTAATCTAAACTAACCCCCCTCTACACTAATCTATTAACACTTACACTACCTACCTACACTACCTAACCCCTAATAAACCTCCCCAACACTCTAATTACAAAAAACAAAAAACCAACAGTACAGAAAACAAAAAACCTACAGTACAGAAAAAAACAAAACAAATTACAACCCCACCCCCCACTACAGAAAACAAAAAAATACATTACAACCCCACCCCCCACTACATAAAATAAAAAAATTACACACCTGAAAAGGAAAGACAGATAAACACAATACAATACATACATATAATACATATAATACATTACATACAATACATGACATTACATATATGAAATATAATATATTACATATAATATATTACATATAATATATTAAATATAATACATTACATACAATACATGACATTACATATATTAAATATAATATATTACATATAATATATTACATATAATATATTAAATATAATACATTACATACATTACATACAATACATGACATTACATACATTACATATAATATATTACATATAATATATTACATATAATATATTAAATATAATACATTACATACATTACATACAATACATGACATTACATACATTACATATAATATATTACATATAATATATTACATATAATATATTAAATATAATATATTACATATAATATATTACATATAATATATTACATATAGTCCAAATCAAATACCCCCTATCTATCTAACATACAATCTATTTAATTTAAAATAAATCCTAACTATATCAAATACATCCCCCTATCTATCTAATATACAAAAAATCCTAACTACATACACAGACCCTAATTCTAAAATAAAATAAAATAATTACAGTCCTAACTACATACACAGACCCTTATTCTAAAATAAAATAAAATAATTACAGTCCTAACTACACAGACCCTAATTCTAAGCTACAATCAATAAATTAAGACCACTTACCTTTAAGATGTTGCTTCAGATCACTAACCTATGGGTCAAACAAAAACAAAAATTAGTACAAAACATTAACATCCAATAAATAAACATTCTATACATTCTAAATATTCAACTCACCTTTACAGCATGTCCCGTCACTGTTTAGCTCTTCCGGCGCGGCCCTGTTAAAAAAAAACCACAATACATGAATACATTAATACAATATATAAACAATAAATAAAATACACAAATAAACATCTAAATATACATTTAACTTACCTCCCAGCGATGTCCCCGGCCTTCTCTCCTTCAGCCCCGGCTGGGCCGCGGAATGATCCGCGCTCTAAAAAAAAAACTAAAAAAAACTACCGGAGGTCTGCACTGGCAGACCTCCCCGACGCTACTGAACCTCCCGGAGTCGTTTCCGGGAGGAAATTGGCATTGGCGGCTTGTGATTGGCTGAAAAAGCTGTCAGCCAATCAAAAGTCGTCAATGTAGGAGCCAATCAGGATGCGCAGATGTCTTCTACCAATCACTCCGTGGGGGTGTATCCCATAGTGATTGGCTGAAGGCATCTGAGCGTTGTGATTGGTTCCCAGAAAGATAGACAAGTGTTTTAGCCAATCAGGGTGGGATATTGGGGTGTATCCCATCCTGATTGGCTCACACATTGACGACTTTTGATTGGCTGAAATTGATAGACAGCTTTTTCAGCCAATCACAAGCCGCCAATGCCAATTTCCTCCCGGAAACGACTCCAGGAGGTTCAGTAGCGTCGGGGAGGTCTGCCAGTGCAGACCTCCGTTAGTTTTTTTTTTTTTTTTTTTTTTAGAGCGCGGATGGTTCCGCGGCCCAGCCGGGGCTGAAGGAGAGAAGGCCGGGGACATCGCGGGGAGGTAAGTTAAATGTATATTTAGATGTTTATTTGTGTATTTTATTTATTGTTTATATATTGTATTAATGTATTCATGTATTGTGTTTTTTTTTTTAACAGGGCCGCGCCGGAAGAGCTAAACAGTGACGGGACATGCTGTAAAGGTGAGTTGAATATTTAGAATGTATAGAATGTTTATTTATTGGATGTTAATGTTTTGTACTAATTTTTTTGTTTTGTTTGACCCATAGGTTAGTGATCTGAAGCAACATCTTAAAGGTAAGTGGTCTTAATTTATTGATTTTAGCTTAGAATTAGGGTCTGTGTAGTTAGGACTGTAATTATTTTATTTTAGTTTAGAATAAGGGTCTGTGTATGTAGTTAGGACTGTAATTATTTTATTTTATTTTAGAATAAGGGTCTGTGTATGTAGTTAGGATTTTTTGTATATTAGATAGATAGGGGGATGTATTTGATAGTTAGGATTTATTTTAAATTAAATAGATTGTATGTTAGATAGATAGGGGGTATTTGATTTGGACTATATGTAATATATTATATGTAATATATTATATTTAATATATTATATGTAATATATTATATGTAATGTATGTAATGTCATGTATTGTATGTAATGTATGTAATGTATTATATTTAATATATTATATGTAATATATTATATGTAATATATTATATTTAATATATTATATGTAATATATTATATGTAATGTATTATATTGAATATATTATAGGTAATATATTATATGTAATATATTATATTTAATATATTATATGTAATATATTATATGTAATATATTATATGTAATGTATGTAATGTCATGTATTGTATGTAATGTATGTAATGTATTATATGTATGTATTGTATTGTGTTTGTCTGTCTTTCCTTTTCAGGTGTGTAATTTTTTTATTTTATGTAGTGGGGGGTGGGGTTGTAATGTATTTTTTTGTTTTCTGTAGTGGGGGTGGGGTTGTAATTTTTTTTTTTTTCTGTACTGTAGGTTTTTTTGTTTTTTGTACTGTAGGTTTTTTGTTTTCTGTACTGTAGGTTTTTTGTTTTTTGTAATTAGAGTGTTGGGGAGGTTTATTAGGGGGTAGGTAGTGTAGGTAGGTAGTGTAAGTGTTAATAGATTAGTGTAGAGGGGGGTTAGTTTAGATTAAATGGTTTATTGGGGGTTATAGTGTAGTGTTTGTAGTTAGTGTCATGATGGTCCTTGAGGACCATCATGGCACTTATGTGGTTAATGTTGGGTTGTAACAGGCCCATAATGGTAATAATATACCCTTATGGGACTGATGGGGTTAAATAGAGCCTTATGGTGGTCTGTATTGACCATCATGAGTTAATGGGTTAATTTAGGCCTTATGGTGGTCTGTATTGACCACCATGATTTAATGGGTTAATTTAGGCCTTATGGTGGTCTGTATTGACCATCATGAGTTAATGGGTTAATTTAGGCCTTATGGTGGTCTGTATTGACCACCATGAGTTAATGGGTTAATTTAGGCCTTATGGTGGTCTGTATTGACCACCATGAGTTAATGGGTTAATTTAGGCCTTATGGTGGTCTGTATTGACCACCATGAGTTAATGGGGTAATTTAGGCCTTATGGTGGTCTGTATTGACCATCATGAGTTAATGGGTTAATTTAGGCCTTATGGTGGTCTGTATTGACCACCATGAGTTAATGGGTTAATTTAGGCCTTATTTTGGTCTGTATTGACCACCATGAGTTAATGGGTTAATTTAGGCCTTATGGTGGTCTGTATTGACCATCATGAGTTAATGGGTTAATTTAGGCCTTATGGTGGTCTGTATTGACCACCATGAGTTAATGGGGTAATTATAGTTGCCTGGGGTTAATATTTTTAGTGCGAGTCCTTTCAGGACCTTTACGGTCCTTTGAGGACCCGCGAGGCGGGAAATTTAAAATTGAATTGTAGCAGGGTCACGATCGGTGCCGATCGGGGCCCCCCCGCTGCAGGGGGTTTATGTGGGGACACTTCAGGGGTCCCAATGGGGACCCCCAGCATAGAGGGGGGTTAATTTTAAGTGCCGCGGCCGGGATTGGGTAATAGTGTGTCGCGGCCCCTTTAAGGAGCCGCGGCGGGGAATTTAAAAGTTTGAAATGCAGCGGGGGGGCCTGATCTATGCAGATCGGGGCCCCCCCCTGCAATGGGTTTATGTGGGGACACTTCGGGGGTCCCGATGGGGACCCCCAGCATAGAGGGGCGTTAATTTTAAGTGCCGCGGCCGGGATTGGGTAATAGTGTGCCGCGGCCCCTTTAAGGAGCAGCGGCGGGGAATTTAAAAGTTTGAAATGCAGAGGGGGGCCTGATCTATGCAGATCGGGGACCCCCGCTGCAAGGGGTTAATGTGGGGGTGCTGTAGGGGTCCTGATAGAGACCCCTGCAGCATGGGGATGTGTATAGGGTGCAGGGGGGAGCCTCACACTGCTGTCTCTGGCTGTTCCGAGGCAGCACGTAGAGGCTTTCGGATCCCTTGCGTGGACTTTTTGTCCACGTAGGGATTCTTACGATATGCGAGACTCGTGCATAGATTTAAGGCTACGTAGCTCTCTCGGAGCCTATTCTCGGCCATTTTCTCGCAGTCATATCGCAAAGCAGGCTGCGAGAGATTCGGTTCTCGCAAACAGCAGGAAAACTGCCTTTTGCGAGCACCGAGAGAACAACGAGGGAGAATTTAATAGGGCCCTTAGTTTATTTACGGAATTATAAAGCAATTTCCATATTATTTGAATCTCAGTGGAAAGCACATCGCATATTGCAATTTTTCTAACAGATATACAAATATGAAAACATGAATTCCTGTAGCCGATAATTATGTTACATTTGATATCATTTATTATTTTGCAAGAATGGAGTGGAACTTTTTTAGATTCACTATTAACAAATAAAACAGGTAAAACAAATGTTTTCTTATAAAAGAGCTCTACTGACATTTTGCTTTTCAACCCTGATTTAATACCTCAAAATCATTGCTGAGCTTGATGAAGATGCTGGTTTTCTTGTCCCACATAAGGATCAGTCCATTGTCAGTCTCAAGGACTAAGTAGATTCCCATGTGTCGGACCTTGTATGGAACCTCAGCTCCAATGCCCCTTTCAATCACTTCAAAGTGCTCATCAGTAAGGATAAGTTCATAGCTCTACGAATAGTTGAAGAGACAGAGAAGACAACATCATTTTGAAGGTAGAAATGATTACTGAACATGGTATAAGGATACACAGATACATTTTATTTAATATTATTAATATTATTAATGACGGTATGGTAATTTCATTGACATCACAAAACAAGAGAACATATAATGCTTACCCCCAAGAAAATCTTGATGGCCTTAGAGCAAGTGGTGCCTGTGGTCCCACATGGAATATTCTCAGTGATGACTCTGAAGGTGCCGCTGTCGCCAGATTTTCCACAGTTATCCTATTTTTGACACAGGGTAATAATAATCATGGGTTATTTTCTTCTATTTAAGAGAAGCTACTTCTTCTAAACTAAGGATTGGACCAGAATACTTTACCTGAACAAGAGTATATTCACAGTCTCCATTAAAGCTGTAGCGTTTTCCATCAAACGTGATGTAATGTCCATCTCCATATACAGCACAAGTTCCCAAGCATGTATTGCTGGTACACTGCCACATTCTGTTTTTGCAAAAGCTGTAGAAAGACAGGAGATGTATATATCTAAAGTGCATGCATGCTATTTTTTCTATCTTACCTACTAAGAAAACTACACATACCAAGTATTGCAGTTCATATTGATTTTCTCTCCCGGCTGGTAAGTGGCATCATTGTGGATACATGGACACTGTTCATCTTTGATGCAGCCACCTTTACCATCTGACAACAGATCTTGTGGGCACACACAGCCAGAGACGCATTTCGGGCTGTACTGTAGGGACCATGAAACGTACAGTTAATGTGCAGCATTTGTAGTCCTGTTTACACAACAGCTAAACTAGTGGCCACTGCACTCTCCATTATTGGGATGTCTCTGTATTATGAACTAAGCTTATCTATTTGTACACTAGTACATATTCTCATGTACCCCGTGAAGATCTTTTGTTCATATTTCTATACAATTCTTTATTTTATCATATATTTTGTAACAAGAATTTCTAATACTTACACATTCCATATCCAGAGTCTGGCAACTCTTCTGACACTCTGCCCCCTTGGTTCCCACGGTGGTGTTCTTACAGTCAAAATAGATCATTGGAGAGGTGCAGACTGTGACCAAGAAACAGAAGTGTGTCAACACATATCTGTCTATCATAATTATTAAAAAATATATTTGGAAACGGAAATAAAATAATGGAATGAGTATAGAAATATATTACCTGGCTGAGAAGAACCGATACAGCTCAGTTTTCCCTGAGAGCACGTGCAATGGAGAAGAAAATTAGTTTAAGAAGATCACATAACTGAACATATTTTATATACGCTAAGAAATGCTAGACATTATGGTTATTACTACCAGCCTTCTTAAATTGCGATTCAGCCAATTGAAACAGAGGTTTTTAGTTAGTGAACTTTGATCCAAAAGCAAGGTCTTCACTAACTAAAAACTTCTGTAAAAAAATATGCTGTGTGCTTATATAGAGCCCTTTTCAAATGGCCGAATCCCAATTTAATAAGGCTGTACATCAGGAAAAAGTTGGATCTTTTGGAAGAAAAACAGATCATGCAATTGTGCAGGAATCTAGTAAAAGAAATGTGGAAAGGCAATGACTTTGTAATTTAGGACTGGAAATCATACTAACTAATTAGAATTCATATGTGTACATTGTTAAAATAAATAAACATATTGCTACTAACATACAATTAGCAGTAATTCCATTATAGAGCTATTTGAGTTCTCATGGGCAAATGTTCACTTTGCTTGTGAATAATTTGCATTTGGCATTACACTAAAAAATAAAAAAAATAAACTTGATATCAACTATACAATGAAACCCTCAGGTATGTCCATTTTAGTCCTCAACTAAATTCGGGTGCACTCACCACATTGCTCCATTGTCATAGACAACTTCCCCTGCAGTTACAGCAGTCCCTTTGTAGTAACATGGACAAGCAGCAGCAGGTACACACTTTCCAGTGTCATCCATATAGAAGCCCTTACTACATGTACAGCCATCCACAGGAACAAATGTAATAGTACAGGTTACATCAGGCTCACTGAGTGAACGGCAAGTGGGCTGGCAGGTGCTGATAGAGTAGGTGTAGTTCAGACCCCTTGGGCAACTGTTTATGTACTTCGCTTTATAGTGAGGGAAACATACAATGATAATTATCAAATACATTGCACAACTATTCAACATATACTATATCAATTCTGGCATTTTTGCCATTTTAAGCATTTTAACTAGCAAATATTTAATTGCTTTAGACAAGCTTAATAGAAGGCTTCCTAAAAGAAATGTCCTTAGATATCATCTGATGTTACTTTTAGATACATTTACTAAATGTATTTAGTTAACACTGTGTAAAAAGGAATAAAAGACAATACAACTTGTGTTCCTGCTACACATAGAATAGACTGAGCAGATATGAAACATTTTAAAAGTTAACTGGATAGGGTTAGATAGCAAGCATTAAAGGCATATATAAGTTTCATGAATTAATACATTTCTGCACTCCTTAGGCAAAAAGCAGCCTTTATATATATATATATATATATATATATATATATATATATATATATAAATATATATATATATATATATATATATATATATATATATATATATATATATATATATATATATTGCATATTTCATGAATCGTTTTATTTTTATTAATATCTAAAAATCCCTCTAATGATTATGTTCATTCCCCCAAACAGCATTGAACATTTGGGGACCAATTTTACTCCGTTATTCACCAGCGGTGTCTTCCTCAGCCAATAGGAGAGCACTGATGTCAGCCCCAAAGTCACTGCTGGGATGTGACCCGCCCACCTGTTTCCTGCTGCAGTGACTGTTCTCTGCTCTCTGTTTTGCTGCCGGTCCCGCCCCTCACCAGAAATCAGAACAGACAGAGCTGTTATGTGTGTGTGTGAGAGACCGAGAGAGAGAGAGGAAGGATGGACAATCCGCAGGGGTGGTAATCAAGTGTGAATGTGGTGCATGGAGAGACTATTATATGAAAATACAATGCACTTTCTAACATGGTGCCACACTACACATCCTAGGCTGCTTTACAGCACAAACAGGAAACCCAGAGATTGATACAAATGTTTCAGCTAACCTCTGCTTCCTCCTGAATGGTCAAAATTAATTATGAATTCCAAGCTAAATTAGCCTGGGTTTCAAGGGGGTGTTTACTCTAATTTTCAACTGTCAGAGATTACAAGACATTTTGCTAACTTCAAGTTACACTTTTTGGAATGTTTTCATGCAAAAACTGTCTTCGTACACTACTGACTCTCCTCTATCAGATGCATTCATAATCCAGGAAACTTAGATATGCCTTTAAGGACCAACTCCCTTTTCCAGCCTAAATCTTTTTTATTAAAACTATCCTGATGAAGGTACTTCATGGCTTTAAAATGTATTATATCTACTATACCTGTATAGTGTTTTTCAATAGATAACACTGTACCAGAATCTCCTTCCCATAGAATCCTCATTTTAAAAGCATTTACATTAAAACATTGGCTTCATTACTGAATGTATAGACTATGTACATGATCAGCCACTTACTGCAGACATTGTGTCTCCATTCAGTCAATGTTACTCCGTTGGCAGCACAGGCTCGGACATAGGAGGAGAGGGCAGCACACATACAGTCCTCACTCTTTGCACAGTTACAGGTGTCAAACATACAGTTCTGAGGAGATGAGAAATTAGTGTTTTACTTTGAAGCACATAAAAATCATCCTTTCAGCAGAAAATAATTATCTGTTCTAATGAGTGTCTTTTTTTATGTACCAAAGATATACATGAGTGCCAAAATAAAAATATATAAGAAACAGGGAAGGTACACACATTTAAATAACTTAAAATGAAAGGAACGCACATGGGAACACATCGTAAGAGATAATGAAATGTTTTCTTAAAATTAATGAAAATAATATTTTGTAAAGTGAATAATTTTGGGTTACATGAAAAGTATAGAAACTAACCTTTTGGTAAATGTTTGGAAGCACTGAGCTATGACATGGAGCGAAGGGGCCAGATGGATCAGAAATCAGGCCACACCAATGCTGAGCATATTCAGCTGTGATGGTAAAAGATGTACTCATTAAATCTTTTGTATCGCAAATTCATATAATCTTCATTCAAAAAGAGTTCTCAATATATTAGCAGTTAGCATCTCATTTAAAGTCACAACACATTAGTAATGACTTTATCTAGCATTAAATACATTTTACATGCATTTTGTCAACTGTGTCTCATAAGTGAGACATCGTTGAGACATCGTTGACAATTATGTTTTCTGCTTCATTATTATACAACACACAACAAAAATAAAATAAAAGTACAGGAGAAACGTAGGATAACATGATGGCCCAAACCCCTTTCTAGAAAATAATGAAGAATGTGCATGGTGACCGAAGATTATTAATAGATGCTTGCTATATTTTATTCAGCATTTATATAAACACGTATATAAGAATTAAAAGAACATGTCATATATTTGGCAAACTAATGCAGAGCAGGCAATGCCCATAAGCTAGAGTAATTCTGTATAGTATGCTTAGTACCAAGTTATAATTTTAGGGCTCATAAATGTATTTATTTAATTACAAAGTTTGTTACAGCATGTATTCTATACTGCAATTGCTTCTTTAACATATTGTACCTATTGTCTTACAATGTTAACTTAAATGTTAATCTTTAAGTGACTTCCACACATGTGTGGCAATTATTCATTATTACATTTATCTAAGATTAACTCTGATGGTACATGTACTACAGTGTATTCCATATACATCGCTGTAAATTTACACAAATGTTATTACCATTTTCCACACTGAGGGTGCATGGATCTTCATAGACATTCTTAACATTAGGGCAGTCTCCTTGGGTTTTCCATGTATTGGCAAAACTTGCAGCAGTTCCTTCAATAACTCCATTGATGGTCTGGAAGTCATCGGACTGCTTATCATTGAAGTTTCCACAGAGACCTGAGTAGACGAATCAGTGAAGTAAATCTTCTGATAACAGGCTTAATTAAATGAAACAGTAGAAATGAATGCTTACCACATGTCTTGCCCTTGAATGATGGTTCTAGACCGACATAGAGCTGCATGAAGGGTGTAAGCTGAGCAACTACCTGAATTCCCAAATTAGACTGAAAGATGATGTAGAATGATGAAGGTCTGAAGATGGTGACATTGGCTGGAATTTAAAGTATCATAGTTACAACATGCCATCTCCAATAGGAAGTTTTCTAAGTATTATTTTATTAAAGACAATGGGTATAAGTCCATGTAGACATTAAGATGAGCATGTTCCATATCAGAGAATGTGTACTATACCTGCAGATATAGGCAATGTTGTATACATTCCATTGATGTAGACACTACCACATGGCTTGATTACAACAATCTGTTTGAATTAAAACACTGTTAGTTATAGATACCTATAAATATAAAGTGAGATGATATAAATAAATTATACAATACTCACAGTTTCTCCACTATTAAGAATGATTGTAGCACTCTTAAGGCAAGTCTCACTCTCTGTAAGACCACATTTACGTATTTTTGACAGGATTGTAAATGTGCTATCACTGCACATCTGTCAAGAGGGAGATATTAAACATTGAAGGTAATCCAAAGCAATATACTCTATCAATACTTAACTAATTTGCCTTTTCTGTTTTTATAATTGAAGATAACCCAAGTTATAAAGTAATTTACTCTTTCAATAAATAACTAAATTCACCCTATTTTTTTTTTATGAATGAAGATAACCCAACAAGTTGCACCATCTTACCTTAGACATGACGTAGTTGCAGTCTCCGTGAATATTATAATGAGTTTGATCATAGCTTATAATGTGAGATCCTCCCTCTATAGAGCAGGTTGCTGGGCAAGGCGTGTTCTGGCATTTCCATTTCCCTGATAAGCACACGCTAGACAGGTAAAATAGAACAATTAATATTAGGAACTAGAGACTAGAGAATAGCTAGGTGGGAATCTGTCACTCCTGTTTGTTTGTTTTTCACTGTGGAATAACATTCACCCAATCAATTGTTTATTATATCTCATTTTATCATATACGTTTGACAATATCACAAATATTTTAGACAGAAATTTGTGTGGCTGACTGATAATGGTGATTTGTCCATGAGCACTGAGAGCCAGTAATGAGACAAGCAGTGGTTCTCTCCTACAATACTGTTCTGTGCATGATGTGAATAAATGGCCTAGCATCATTGGCATACTCACTAACCAGAATTAACTAGCACAGTGGCTCAACATGAAGACTGCTGCTCTGAAATTTTACATTGTATACTACATTTTAAGTTTATAAAACATAGTTAATTAAACAGTAGCCACTGTTTTGGACCATGAATGCCTGGTATTTAACTGTGATGTTTTGTACAGCAACAACATACTTGTAGCAGGATATGAATATAAAGGAATTCCAATTTCACCTACAAGCACTTAGTGACTGAATGGAAGAACTGATAATCCCATTTACAGATATGTTTTTTTTTTTTTTATTCTTTTTATTATTTCATAACAGATAAAACATACAATGACAATTACATATATCACATATACATACATTCATTCTTACTCCCAACAATATATCTATATATTCTTCTCTCCTCCTCTTCTCTCTCCTCCTCCTTATCATTCAACAATGAGGATGAGAGAAATGAGAAAAAAGGGAGATACAAAAGGAATCTGCATGCTCCTATAACTATAACCTCTTAGAAATATTTCCTTTCCTTTAGCTTTTCATCATAGCTGCATATATATTTTCCCAGGTATTCCAATTAATTATGTTTTTATCTCTAGAGCCATGAATATAATTAGACTTCATCAGTTCTTTGTTGTAATTAATTTTGTTCAAGACTTCACTCCATGATGGAATTGTGGGCTTTTTCCAATATTTCACTAATAAGTGCTTAATAGTTAATAGAATATGTGATATCAATAGGTTATCCTTAGGAAAAAATGTATCTATCTGTAGATGAAATAGAATTACTTCTGGGGAGCACGGACAGTCAATTGTTAACATTTTTGTTCGGTGGCTACAACATTCTTTCCAAAAATTTTGGATTTTTATACATTCCCACCACATATGGGCAGATGTACCAATTTCGCCATAACCTTTCCAACATAGTGGGGAGGTCAAATGATGGAATTTATTAATTGTGGCCGGAACTAGGTACCACTTTTGAGTTAGCTTAAAATGTATTTCTTTAAGGGAGCTATTTATCGAGGATTTTTTTTATTAATCTTAACGCTCTTATCCAATCACGGTCTTCACAGTTTATCTTAAATTTGTTTTCCCATTCCTTTACCTTCTCAGATTTTATGTAATTCAGACCTTTTTTTCTTATTTTGTTAATCTTTGAGATGAGATGTGTCACATGACCCTTACTTAGAAGAATCTCTAGTTCATACGGTTTATCTACATTTACCAATGGGTAACCCTTACTTTTTAGTACTTCTGTCATACCTTTATAATTTAACCAAGATATCTTCTCCAAGGAATATTTATTCTGGAATTCTATGTATTTTAATAGGGAGCCTTGGCAATATAGATCTGAAATGTTTTTAAGTCCGGCTTTCTTTAGATGATCTATAACTTTATTATTACATCCATTCTCCAAGATGTCAATTTGAGCTGATAAGGACCGGAAATGGAATAATCCTAGTTTATCTTTGTTTTTACCCAGGAATTTTAGCAATGATCTTATTCCTTTTGGTAGATTACCCCAATTATCTTTTCCATCATTATATTTTCCTAATAATGATTTAATTGAGGAAGAACCAACAAGATCTTCCTCTATCTTCATCCAGCATGTATTCCTATTTTTGATATTCATATTAATTATGTGGGATATAGCGATATTTTCACACACATCTTTAATGTCTGGTGTTCCAATTCCACCAAGTTCAAAGTTTTTATTAGCTATTATCTTTTTTACTCTCACTTTTTTATCTAAGTAAATGAAACTGTCTATTGTTTTCTGAATGTTTTTAATAATATGGACTGGCACTAATTCCGGAATACATCTAAATAGGTATGTTAATTTAGGGATTATACTCATTTTGACAGTAGTTATTCGACCTGACCATGAAAGTCTTATATTTCGACACTCATAGAGTAATAGTCTGATTTCTTTTAGTAAGTCTGGTATATTGTCTTCTATTATTTTCTCATTAAGAAACTTAAATCTTATACCTAGATGGACTATACTTTTTAAGTGCCAGTTAAAGGTGTAAAGATTCTTTAGTTTATTTATATCTTCAAAATGTAAGCCTCTATGGATTATATCAGACTTTAATTGATTTATTTTGAAATATGAGACTTTCCCAAATTCAGTCAGTAGTTCCATCAGATTATTACATGATTCAACTGGGTCTGTTAGGGTAACTATAATATCATCAGCAAATAACATGACTTTATATTCTATTGCTCCTATTTTTATGCCTCTGATTTTATTATGGCATCTAATCCTTGAAGCCAGTGGTTCTAAAAAGAGTAAAAATAATAATGGAGAAAGAGGACATCCTTGGCGAGTCCCGTTAGAAATTCTAAATTTCTCTGATTGAAAATTTGGGCCTGTTATATATGCCGATGATTTTTCATAGAGGGCCTTAATTGTTTTAGATACAACATTGGCTAATCCAACCTTTTTTAACACTGCTTCTAGGAATTCCCAACTGACCCTGTCAAATGCTTTTTCTGCATCTAGGGACAGGATCAGTGTGGGAACTCCCGTTTTTTTAGCTTGAAACATCAGGTCCACTAGCCTTCTGGTGTTGTCTGATGCCTGACGTCCTTGGACAAAGCCAGATTGGTCCAAATGTATTAATTTGGGCAATATTTTATTAAGCCTATTGGCTATTATTTTTGCATATATTTTTAAATCTATATTCATAAGAGAAATTGGTCTATAACTTGTAATGTCCTCTGGGTTTTTCCCTGGTTTTAATATACAGTTGCAAGCAAAAGTATGCGAACCCTTTGGAATGATATGGATTTCTGCACAAATTGGTCAACAAATGTGATCTGATCTTCATCTAAGTCACAACAATAGACAATCATAGTCTGCTTAAAGAAATAACACACAAAGTATTGAATGTTGCCATGTTTTATTCAACACACCATGTAAACATTCACAGTGCAGGTGGAAAAAGTATGTGAACCCTTGGATTTAATAACTGGTTGAACCTCCTTTGGCAACAATAACTACAACCAAACATTTCCTGTAGTTGCAGATCAGATGTGCACAACGGTCAGGAGTAATTCTTGACCATTTCTCCTTACAGAACTGTTTCAGTTCAGCAATATTCTTGGGTTGTCTGGTGTGAATCGCTTTCTTGAGGTCATGCCACAACATCTCAATCGGGTTGAGGTCAGGACTCTGACTGGGCCACTTCAGAAGGCGTATTTTCTTCTGTTTAACCCATTCTGTTGTTGATTTACTTCTATGCTTTGTGTCGTTGTCCTGTTGTAACACCCATCTTCTGTTGAGCTTCAGCTGGTGGACAGATGGCCTTAAGTTCTCCTGCAAAATGTCTTCATAAACTTTGGAATTCATTTTTCCTTCGATGATAGCAATCCGTCCACGCCCTGATGCAGCAAAGCAGCCCCAAACCATGATGCCCCACCACCGTGCTTCACAGTTGGGATGAGGTTTTGATGTTGGTGTGCTGTGCCTCTTTTTCTCCACACATAGTGTTGTGTGTTTCTTCCAAACAACTCAACTTTAGTTTCATCTGTTCACAGAATATTTTGCCAGTACTGCTGTGGAACATCCAGGTGCTCTTGTGCAAACTGTAAACGTGCAGCAATGTTTTGCTTGGATAGCAGTGGCTTCCTCTGTGGTATCCTCCCATGAAATCCATTCTTGTTTAGTGTTTTACATATCGTAGATTCGCTAACAGGGATGTTAGCATATGCCAGAGACTTTTGTAAGTCTTTAGCTGACACTCTAGTATTCTTCTTCACCTCATTGAGCAGTCTGCGCTGTGCTCTTGCAGTCATCTTTACAGGACGGCCACTCCTAGGGAGAGTAGCAGCAGTCCTGAACTTTCTCCATTTATAGACAATTTGTCTTACCGTGGACTGATGAACAGCAAGGCTTTTAGAGATACTTTTATAACCCTTTCCAGCTTTATGCAAGTCAACAATTCTTAATCGTAGGTCTTCTGAGAGCTCTTTTGTGTGAGGCATCATTTACACCAGGCAATGCTTCTTGTGAAAAGCAAACCCAGAACTGGTGTGTGTTTTTTATAGGATAGGACCAGATGTAAGCAACACCTCCAATCTCATCTCATTGATTGGACTCCAGTTGGCTGACACCTCACTCCAATTAGCTTTTGGAGTAGTCTAGGGGTTCACATACTTTTTCCACCTGCACTGTGAATGTTTACATGGTGTGTTCAATAACAACATGGTAACATTTAATTATTTGTGTGTTATTAGTTTAAGCAGAGTGTGATTGTCTATTGTTGTGACTTAGATGAAGATCAGATCACATTTTATGACCAATTTGTGCAGAAATCCATATCATTCAAAAGGGTTCACATACTTTTGCTTGCAACTGTATTTATGATTTTTGATTCAACCATTTCCGCTTCTATTTTCCCTGAGTTTTTAATTTCATTAAACATGTCTAAAAGACCTATTCTAATTTCCTTCCCAAGGAACTTATAAAATAAATGGTCAAACCCATCGGGTCCTGGGGCTTTGTTAGAATTAGCCTTTTTTATTACTTCATCGTTTTCCTCAAGGGTTATGTCTTTGTCTAGATAATTACAGTCCTCAGTATCAATAGTAGGGAGAATTGTTTTGTCCAAAATGTATTTATTTCATCCCTGCTTGAGTTTGACTTGTTTTCTATATTATATAATGATTTATAGAATTCTGTAATAATTTCACCTATTTTATCTGGATGAGTATAGATTTTATTTTCTGGTCCCTTAAGGCTTAATATCTTTCTTTGATTGGTTTGCTTTTTAAGTTTTTGCGCTAGATATTTGCTTGTTTTATTCGCCAATAGGAAGTGGGTCTGTTGGAATCTCCACATCATAGAGTCTGCCTGACTTTGCAAGACCTTATTTATTTGATTATTTAGTTTGGTAATTATAGTTGTTCCTTCCTTGCTCGGGCATAGTTTATTTATTTTTTGCTGATTATTCAGCTCTATGTATAACACTCTTAATGGTTTACCTCTTTCTTTTCTAATGTTGGCCATTTTAGAGATTATTTGACCTCTTATTACAGATTTATATGCACACCATAAAGTAACATTTGACTTAACCGTATTTGTATTGGTTATAAAGAATTCTCTTGTTTCTTTCTTTAAAGATTCTAATATTTCATCTTTCTTAAAAATGATTGGATCGATCCTCCATTTATTTTTTGTGTAATAGTTATCTTTTATATCTTCTATAACTAATGATAAAATGGAATGATCCGACCATGGGGTCATTATTAAATTGGTGTTCTTTTTTGATCTTTGAGTCTTTATATCCACAAAAAAGTAATCCAATCTTGAATATGATCTATGACGGTTAGAGAAATGAGAGTAGTCTTTTTCATGTGGATGGAGTATTCTCCAGCAATCTAATAAATCATATTCACCCATCTCTTTATTAAATTCTTTCGATATCTTACTAATTTGATTTATTGTTTTTTTATTAGACTTTCCTACCCTATCATTAATGGGGTCCATTATCATATTAAAATTTAACTGTGATGTTTTGAACAGCAACAACATACTTGTAGCAGGATATGAATATAAAGGAATTCCAATTTCACCTACAAGCACTTAGTGACTGAATGGAAGAAGTAACATATACAGCCTTACTAGATTGCACTTTGGCAAATTCTAAAGGGCTCTATATAAGCACAGAGCATATTTGTTTACAGAAGTTTTTAGTTAGTGAAGATCTTGCTTTTGGATAAAAGTTCACTGACTTAATACTTCTGTAAAAAAAATATTCTGTGTGCTTAAATAGAGCCCTTTAGAATTTGCAGAATTGCAATTTAATAAGGCTGACAGGATATAAAAAATCAGTTAAAGATTAACTCTTAAAATCTAAATTGTTTGATCTTGCAAGAAGCAATACGTCCCCAAAGTAAACCAAGGATACTATTACATATACATCATGGATTTCTAGGTAATTCAGACATATTTTATAAATTATTTTTAATGATACCCGTCACAAATATCTATAAATTGTAAGGCATCTTATTGTTTGCAGGAGCAGAGCCTGTAATAGGCAATCAATTTCCCCCTTCCCTCTTCCCCAGCTCCTCTCCACCAATAGATAAGATAAGCAAACATCTCAGACTCCAAGCTAGCAGGAAATGCTTAGCACAAAGACCATGTAACTTTTCATACACATTTTCAAAAATGTACATTTGATCTAAAATAATTTTTCTGCTTATGGCTTTGAGGACTGCTAATGTGATTTTTGTTTGTAATTTACAGTGGTTGTTTAAACATCTAGGCTCAGATTTATCAAAGGGTGCATGTATTTGTGTGTATTGATTCTCCTTAATTCTTCTCAATAAGCCAGTAGTATTAAGCATTGAAATCAGCAACTTTATCAAATGACATACAGTATGTGAATTCATAAACAGCAAATGGCTTTGCATTTAAGTGGAAAATTGTAATATTGTAATAAATGGCGTATGTGATAAGTTTGCAGTGCATAGCATATCTAGTAATTTTTTCAATGGTAGGCCTATTACATAAAGCAAAATTACCATTTTATGTAAATATGCTAAAGTGTATGCTTAAGTGTATGTATTTTTTAGAAATTGAATATTGATAGAATAGTGATAATAAAAACAATGATAATAATATTTAATAGTAATGTTAATACTATTGTTACTATATTTTTACTATACTATATATATATATATATATATATATATATATATATATATAGGCACACTCAATTATATGTATACTTTACTAATATATTTTATTATTACTATTATATTGTAATATTATTACTAACTTGTTAATAGTATTAGTATCTATTAACATGAATATGTATTATTATTTATTATATTATTACAATTATTACATTTGCTATATTTGATTTGGTCATTATTATCATTAAGAAATGTTTAACATTTTACAATATTATTTCTCGTACTTTTTCTAACATGTACATTGCATCATCACAACATGTACATATCATCACAACAGAGTAAGAAAACAAATAGCGTAATATTTGTATAAGGTGATGTATTGCCTGCTGTAATGGATGGCGTATTTCAATAAGTGTGAGCCCTAATGTTCCCTGAAGGTTTTTGCTGCCGAGATAGTCAGTGAAAGCTAGTATTAGGATTGGCAGTTATATATCATTGTGTACTACCCAGGTGAGAAGACTTCTCAATCTGGCACATAATTAAATCCCAAATTAAGAGTTTCCTAAAAGGTGTGAAACATGATTATGGGATATGGAAAATGTATTAATATAATGCATTAAGAGATGTTTCTAATGACAAACAATAGAATCTTGGTGGTGGTTCATTAACCTAATGCTTTTGTCTAGAACTCTAATGAAATTATAATGTACGAACAAAATTCTTAATGTACATACCCAATGAGTCCTACTCATTTTATTGTATATTTCATTTTATTTAGGTATAATAAGTCAAAGAAATCTTTGAAGTTGTAATTTTACTCTACACAAACTGATTTACCATACAAATTTCTAAATATATGTATATATGTATTTGTTTGTTTATTTCCCTTTCTCTTTTTTTATTTTTGCTTTTTTCCTATTTTTTTTATTTTTTGCTCTGTCTTTAGTACTATTTATTTTGCCTTTGCAAATATTAGTGACTGTAGAAGCATATTTTAATGTTTCCTTGTGATTGATGTAAATTTTATTTATATATCTATGTGGGTGTATACATGTAAATATATACCTGTGTGCATATGGATGAGCTAAGTGGAAACATAAATCGCTATTGCGATTTTTTTTATAAACATTTTCATTTAACTTGTATGTTTAATTTGTTGGAAAATGAAAAAAAACATGGAAAAAGTTGTCAGATAAAATTCACTTGACCCAACAAATCTACTGTTTCAGACCTGATTTCGAATTTTGGTATATGATCAATAATTTATATTTTTATCCAGAACATGTTCATGTGTATCTCAATTGAGTTATTCTATGTTTTACTTATTGGGAGTCATTTCCTCCAATCTACTGGTCTTAGAAAAACTTTGCCTCACTTTTCAGCATGACTTCTTGTAGTTGTAGTTCTGATTATATTAGACTAGCGACTTGCCCGTCAAAAAATGACGGCAATGTGATGTATATGTTTGTGAAGTTGTTTAGTTATTTAAATATATTTTTGACCCTTGTAAGTATTGTGATATGAACATGTATTTTTGTAAAACGTTGATGTAATGGTTTTTTAAAATGAAATTTGTATCTGAAGAATTGTTCACTTTAATATACATAGAATGCAGAGAAAAGTAAAAAGTAAAAAGACTTTTTGAAACGTGCGGAATTTTAACATGAAGTTTAAAATATATGTAAGCAATAACCTTGAAAGTATATATTTTAAAAATTGAACTTTATTTTGTATGTAACTTTGGAATTTTTGCAAAACATTTGTCTAATTTTGAACATTATAAACAGGAACATAGTAAATACATTTTGTAACATAATTTTGAATTAAAAGTATTAACATTTGAATGTAAAAACAGTTTAACTTTAAATTAATCAGTATTAACATGCAATTTGTATCAGAATAATTGTTAAGTTTAATATACATTGAATGTAGAGGAAGGCATACAGTAAAAACTCTCCTTAAACCGTACGTAATTAAAGTAATTCATTACTGAGCACATTAACTGGCGATAAACATTAATGTAGGTAGTAATCTTAAGATAACAGAGAATATTTACATTGTGACTTAAAAGTTTGCTTGAGCTCTTAACATGAACTTTGTAATATGTTGAATGAAATAACTTGAAAATATTGTTTTTAAACTTGTAACATTAGAAACATTAACATAGTGACTTAACATTTTAACATAATTTTTCATAGAAATGCAAGGCAAGTATTTTGTGAGGCGAATTATCCATAAACATGACTTCCATTAATTATGACTGAATTAAACAACCAATTGTTTTGTATTTTTGAATGTTTTTCCAAAATGTTGGCATGGCTTTAGTTTGTATCCTGCAAAGTTATAGTACTTCATAGTAGACAATGTTTTTAGTAAAAATACGTCCATCTTCTAATAAATCACCTTGACTTTCATTGTTTTCAATGTAAACTTTAATAGCCTGTGGATTTTTGCACCGTGACAACGCAACGTACAATTGACCATGTGCAAAAACTGGTTCTTCCAAGTAAATACCCACAGATTTGAAAGTTTGACCTTGTGATTTATTAATGGTCATGGCAAATGCCATAATAATGGGAAATTGTCTTCTTTGAAGTATAAAAGGGAGACTACTTTCACTTGGTGCTAAATCTATTCTTGGTATGAAAACTCTCTCTCCTTTATGGGTCCCAGTTAAAATTTCAGCATCTATAAAATGGTCCTTTAATTGTTGAACAATTAATCTTGTGCCATTGCATAGGCCTTTTTTGGGGTTCATATTTCGCAGTAACATGATAATTGCACCTTTCTTTAGCTGCAAAATATGTGGTGGCATTCCAGAAGGAGTTAAAGAGTTAATGAATTCAGTTGAAAAGTTTGCCTGACTTTCATTGTCATCAGCAAGTACAGAATCAGCACTGTGATAATTTCTTTGTGGTGCATTAATTTTTTTTAAGATTTCATTATTGAGTATTAATGCATCTTTATTTTTACACGTCAGTATAACTTGGTTGGCAAGCTCGGAATATTCTTCGTTATTTATGCTCCCTTCAAATATAGCCGATATAATATCTTGTTGACAAATCATATGAGGTGGGATCTCTACAGTGTCGTCAGGTAAATGTAGTATTTTTTCTGTTCTGCCTTCTCCAATTTTAATAAGCCAATCATTGAAATCAGTTTGGCCTTCTGATCTCATATTTTGTTGCAGTTAAAGATGGGTAAAATGTTTCCATACTGTACTTGACTTTATACATGTTTCAATAATGTCTGTTCGATTTCCATGTACAACGACAGGTAATGTTTGTCTAAAATCGCCACCCAACAACATTACCTTTCCACCAAATGGAAAAATATTATCCATGACTTCACGAAGCAAACGGTCAATACATTGGAGGGCATAGCATGACATCATTGTGGCCTCATCTATTATAATTAATTTACATTTCTTCAATTTCTTTGCTTGTAAGGATGTCATGCGAATATCTGACACAGAATTTTCTAAAATAGGCACTGGCAGTTTAAATCCACTATGAACAGTTCTTCCACCTTCTAATAAAAGTGCAGCAATTCCAGTAGTGGCAAACGCCATTGCTATTTTTCCTTGTGCTCGTACTGAACTCATTAATAAATTGCACAAATATGTTTTCCCTGATCCGCCAGGTCCATCAAGATAGAAATAACGCTCTGTCACCATGTCATCATCTATAGCATTTTTAATGGCATGAAATGCTTGCAATTGTAGTGTATTTAAAGTTGCAAGTCTTTCTTCTGTTCTTTCTGCTTGTAGTTCAATGTCATAGTCTTCAAAGTTAATGTCATCTATAAGACCTGGATCAGGCAAATTAAAACTTGCACAACTTAATCCATGAGTTAAAAAGACTTCTTGAATTTCCATTAACGCTTTTAAGTGTGCAATGGGTTCATTGTATCGTCGCATAAAGTCTTCAGCCATATTACTTTTAAAAGTCTCCCACAAAGCTAATGCATTTGGAGCATTTGAGAAGATACAAATAAAAGCAAATTGTTCTCTCATCTGTCGTGGCATTTGACATTGTGCTGCTTCTTCTAAACATCTTTCCCACTCTGTATCATCAGCGAGTAAGTTTCTATGTCTTGCAGCTAAATGGAAGGATTCATATACAATGTCATTAACAGTTCTTAATTGTTCAAAACTTTGTGCTCCTGGAACATTTAAAAGTAATATCCGTAAGCAAAAACGTTCAACATCTCTTGGGCTGACTGTGTAAATTCGTGGAATTATTTTATTGCCTCTGGTTTTTCTTGCTCTCCATAATTCATTCACAAAAACATAGTGATATGGAATTTCAATATATAAGTATTGTGTTGCTTCAGCATCAGTGGAATTTAATGCAAACCATGCAGTTAGTGTAGTGTGACGATCTTCACTTTGGGCCAATGCATTCATTTCATTTCCAGCATGGAAATCGACTAAATGTTGTTGTGGCAAATGTACTGCTAACCTATATACTGCATGTGATCTATCATGCATTTCAAATTTTAAAAGCCGCCACATAGCTTCTGGCGCACTGACATAGCGAGCATCTACATGAGATGCAAGTTCATCCTGTACTAACTCACTACTTTCAGGGTTGTCTGCACTTTTGACGACTACAGTAGCTGCATCGTAACCTTTGTAAATATATTTGTAGACATATTTAATGGATTTGATGGAAGTGCAGGCTTCTACGTTGATGTGGGCGTTGTACTTCATGAGTAAATGTGGATTGTAGGGTACTACATATCTATTGTCCACTTTTTTTCCACGAATAATGGCACTATCTCCTTCTCTTCTTTTATAAAGTGGATATCCATCACAATTTGCATATGTTTTGTCTCTATAATCTTTTGGAAAATCTTTTGAACATTGATTATTTTCCATACATGGTGATTGTGGATTAAGGTCTCCACAGGGTCCATGAATCATGCGATGAGTAACAATCTCATATAGTCTACTATATAGTTCTGGATCTGGTAGTTCAGCAACTATGACTGCATCCACTTTGTCCGAAGTATCTAATTTATCTTTCTCTTGAAGTATTATGAGAAGATGTGCATGTGGAAGGCCTCTTTTTTGAAATTCAATGGTATATACATAAGCAAGACATTTGCCAAATAACTGATTTATAGTGAAGTCACGTATTAATTCATTTAATTTGATCTTAAAAACTCTGGCTACTAAATCTGGTCGATCTGAAGCACTTTGTCCAAGAAGTAGATTTTGATTAATTTCTGGCCATTGTGGATTACATGTAAATGTCACAAATAAATCTGGTTTTCCAAATTTTGTCACAATAGCCATAGCATCATTGTATCTTTCTCTCATATTTTGAGGAGATCCTTGAAAGGAAGATGGTAAAATGATGGCTTTGCCAGCTGTCATGTCTCTGCTTGTAGCCACGTCAGCAACATAGTCCATGAGTCCACAATATTGTTCTACACGTAGTTTATCTTGTTGATATTTTATAAAGTTTAAATTATTTGCCTCAACTTGCAAATATGAATCAATAATCCATTGTTGTGTTAGTTTCCCACCACATAAAATCGGATTAAATTCATCTCTAATGGCAATTTGAGCAACTTTAAATTCAAGCATAGAAACATTATTTTGGATTCTGGCTTTAGCATTTGGGTAACTGGGAAGGGTTAATTTTGGTTGCCAACCTGCTTCTCCATGTGGGAAAAAGATGGGATATGTCATTGGATCTAAATTTGGACTTAAGATATTAATATTAATAAATGGTTGCTCCTCATTTCTGGGATATACTCTAATGTCTCTTTGAAATGGTGGTTCTCCTTCATCATTCTGAAAGACCATTGCAACCTCATTTGATGTTTGCAAGTTATAACGTCGTTTATCAGTATGTCTGTCTCTTTTAAGCACCATATTAACCTTTGGCATGGGTAATTGATGTCTTTGTGCATGAAGTAGTTGTTCATTTTCTACTTCTGCCAATTTTTTGTAAGCTTTACTGTAGGGATTGTTGTCCATAATGTTATTTAGCTAAATAAAAACACTGGGTAAGCATTTTTTATTTTCTTCCATCTGCATACGTTGGTCAACAGCTTCCATTGTATCTAGGACATATAGTTGAGCAAATTTTCTTTGCTCTCCTTCCTCTGGATGTAAATGTGAAGTCCGATGATAAATTTGTCCTTGGACTTTAAAACAGTAAGGACCATGTCCTGGTACATTAGCAGCCAATGTTGCCCCCATAGATGCAAATGATATGGCACTATTGTAGGATCTTATGTTTGTCTTAAATTTTTTGTAATTTGGAAAAGTAGGTTCAGTCATAATATTTTGTAAATAGGTTGGAAATTGTTTCCTTTCTGGAAGTTTGAACTTTCCTTTTTGACAACAACTAATAAATTGTCCATCTCTGGGTCTCTCCTGTTTAAAATAATAAGCCTCACAAAATTGACATTGAGTACTCATGTCCCCACAACTATGAACCTCTACTGCTAAAGAGTTCAGTAAAGGACAATTTGCAAAGCATATCGGATGTTGACTTTCATATTCATCAGATGAAAAGTCATGAAATGTTTCAACAACAGGTTCTAAATGTTTAGTTTTTTTCATGGATTTTCTTGGTATATGTTGGACTTGTTTGGTTGAAATGTCCTGTAAGTTTTTAGTAAGAGTTTGTAAATGCTTTGTTTTTGTAGTTGCTTTTTTTGGTCTGTCTTGACTGGTATCTTGTAAAATGTCATCTGATGTTTTAGGAACAGTTTGTAAATGCTTTATTATCTTTTTATTTTTTTTGGTTGTATCTTTCATTTTTGCAGCTGATATTCTTTTATTTGCAAGTCTTTTGCGTTCTTTTTCTCGTCGAATTTCTTTCTCCTCCGGTGTCTGCTGGGCGGCCCATCTCTCTTGTCTTTCTCTAGTTTGACGTCTTTTCTTCTCTTCTTTGGTCTCGTTATCAGCCATATTAATCTGTAAAGGAAAAAAAATAAATGTAATTGTGTATATTTTAATTTGTAATTCCTGTTAAAGATTCTTGTGCACAATTGGTGAAATAAAAGGCAAATCATTAATGTATCATTTATATTTAGTTAAATTTATAATTCCTGTCCTCACTGGCTTAGAATTTGGCCAATGGAATACTGCTGTAAATAAGCATGTAACATATTTTTTTTAAATAATGGTTTTATTTATTAAAAACGTTGTTTGTGGATAGATATTTACCACTGCAAAACTTCTTTGCTAAAAAAAAAAGTGATGTGGTTATTGAGCTATGTATTGCATAGTAGCAATTTAAATAGAATAAGGGAGATAGTAAAATATTTTTTTTATTTTTCTGTTGACACGGATGCAACTGAAAGCAGTTTCTTTAGTTTTATACTTTAGTACTTATTATACTGTACCTTGGTTGAAGTGTGATTTAAATCCGAATGTTTGTTGGTCCTCGGTTTAAAATCATTGTCCAATGGTGTGGTCCTCTGTTGGAAGTCCTCGTCCGATGGTGTGGTCCTGTGGCGATAGCCCTCGTCCGATGTTGTGGTCCTGTGGCGATAGCCCTCGTCCGATGGTGTGGTCCTGTGGCGATAGCCCTCGTCCGATGTTGTGGTCCTTTGGTGAAAGTCCTCGTCCGATGGTCTGGTCCTGTGTTGAAATTCCTCGTCTGCTGGGCTGGTCCTGTGTTGAAATTCCTCGTCTGCTGGTCTGGTCCTGTGTTGAAAGTCCTCGTCCGATGGTCCGGTCCTGTGGAGAAAGTCCTCGTCCGATTGTCTTCACGCAGTATCTGTTGTAATATAAAATAGAAAATGTTGTTTGAGTGAAATGTCTTTTAAATAAGTAAAAAATTTATGAATTTGGCTGTATTGTATCAGTTATGGTTATTTTTTTCTATATATTTTTTTTTTACTTTCTGTACAATCCCATGACTTTTGTTATTCTTATTTAAGGTTCTTAGTAAGGCTTGTGGGTTGTGATATATTAAATAAGAATATAAATTTATTTTGCTATGTGTTTATGTTATTTTTTGTACAATCCTGATTTGTGCGCACCACTTGTGGTATACTTATTTAACCTTTATTGGGATGGTTATAGTTAGTGAAACATGAAATAATATAATTAATGTAGTTTGCTATGTGTTTGTGTTAGTTTTTGACAATCCTGTTTTGTGCGCACCACTTGTGCAAAAGTTATTTATTCTTGATTGTACTGGTTATAGGTTGTTAAACATTAAAGAAGAATGTTAATGTAGTTTCCTATGTGTTTGTGTGATTTTTTTTACAATGCTATTAGGTGCGCAACACTTTTGTTATTCTTATTTTTGCTTCTTTGTAAGGCTTATAGGTTGTTAAACATTGAATAAGAAATTCTGTTTTGTGTGTAGCAGTTTGTGTCTCATTCAATTGCGATTTGGCTAATTGAATTGTGCCCTAAATAAGCACATAGCATATTTTTTTAAAGAAGTTTTTAGTTAGTGAAAAACTTTCTTTTGGATAGATTTTTAGTAACTAAAAACTTCTTTTAAAAAAATTTTTATGTTGTTATTTAGAGCCCTATTCAATTGGGCAAATTGCAATTGAATGAGGGCCTTTGTGTGTACCATATGTTGCATAGTTTGCCCCTCATTGAATTGCATTTTTTACAATGTAATAGTCCCTCATTCAATTGCGATTTGGCCAATTGAATAGGGCTCTAAATAAGCACATACCATATTTTTTTTAAGAAGTTTTTAATTAATAAGCATCTATCCAAAGGCAAGGTTTTCACTAACTAAAAATGTCTTTAAAAAAAATATGTTACGTGCTTATTTAAAGCCCTATTCAATTGGCCAAATCGCAATTGAATGAGGGCCATAGTACTCTAAGGCCGTCATTGAATTGCAATGTTGAAAATTGAATAGGGTTGTAAATAAGCACATCACATATATGTTTTAAAATTGAATAAGGGCCTAAAAGTGCTTATTTATAGCCATATTTAATTGTCCAAAATAGCAATTGAATGAGGGCCTTTGGTTACTGCATTTGTTATATTGTCAGCTCCTCATTCAATTGTGTTTTGGCCAATGGAATAGAGCTCAATATCAGCACAGAGCATATTTATTTACTGAATTTTGTATTTAGTGAACTTGTATCCAAAAGCAACGTGTTGACTAAATCAAAAGTTCCTTTAAAAAATATGCTCTGTGCTTATATAGAGCCCTATTGAAATGGGCAAATCACATTTGAGTGAGGCCCTTGGCCATTAAAGATATATAGGTCCTCATTGAATTGCAATTTTGGCAATTGAAGAGGCTCTATATAATCACATAACATATTTATTGAGCAAAGTTTTTAGTTATTGAAAACCTTGATTGTGGTTAGAAGTTCTGTAACTAAAAAGTTCTGTATCAAAAATATGTTATGTGCTTATATAGAGCCCTATTCAATTGAGGAAGTCGCAATTGAATAAGGCTCATGGTTCTTTCTTGTTTATACTTAATACTTTACCTTGATTGAAGTTTGGAATGACAGACGGTCCCCTCCTGCCAATCTTAATCCGCCGGTCTTCTTGTAGTGTCTGTTTGAAAAAGAAAGTGAAATAGTTATTTGTATATTTATAATTTTTCATCTAGCCAAGCATGGCCTTTTGAGCATGTAATGTCTTGTTGTATCTTACCTCTTCTTCTTTGTTGGTGTTCTTTAAAAGGGATTGTGCTTCACAGTGCACGGTGCAAATTGTTGAGAGACGCTGTTGATGCAGAGTCTGTTTGAATATTAAAAGAAATAAAAAGATTCAGCTTTATATGATCTATTGAATTGCAGTAAATTAATGTCATTTAAATATACTTCTGTAATTTTTTTCAATTGACCTTATTTTTTGTTGGGGGCTACACACATATGTCACATACATGAAGCACATTCCATAGTTTAATGTAAGTACGTGTGACATATCAATATACATGACTCATATTTAAATGGTTAAATTAACCTTATATATCTTTTTTCCAACACACATAAATGTGTGTGTGTGAGATGTAACTATAGATGATACACATATATGTGCGTGTGACATATCAGTATACATGACATATAATGTCATTTAAATGTAGTTGTTTACTGATTTTGTTTTAAGCTAATTTTGTTGCAGTGGCAATACACATAAATGTGCGTGTGACATGTCACTATACATTATACACATATATGTCCGTGTCACATGTCACTATGAAGGGGCAATACACAGAAATGTGTGTGTCACATGTCACTATACATGATACACATATATGTCCGTGTCACATGTCACTATGCAGGGGCAATACACATAAATGTGCGTGTCACATGTCACTATACATTTTATACATATATGTGCGTGTCAGATGTCACTATACATTATAGACATATATGTGCGTGTCACATGTCACTATACATAAACCTCTTTTTAATATTGAATTATGTTTTTTTGTTGTTTTGTTAAATGAACCGTATTTTTTTTTTGAGCCTATACACATAAATGTGCCATATATGTCACTACATAAATCCTAGTTTTTTTTTTTATTTGTTTGACCTGTCCTGATAATACAATGTAATATATTATAGCTTACCTCTCAGTTGTAATTTGCACAATGCAAAGTAGTAAATTAGTAAAGAATTGTCTTCTCAAGTAAAAGCAGCAGTTATCTCAGAAGTCACTCCGTTGATCACCTGAGGAGAAATGTATTTTTTTGTTTGAAATAGGCAGTATTTATAAACTTGTAGAAAGTTCTGGAAAGTGAGACCGTTAGAACGCAATACGCATGCGCTATTTGCGTTCCAGCTTACAATTTGCGTTCCATCCGCCATTTTCTGCGTATTACTGTTCAAAATGGTGTTTAATATGATTGTGATACGTTCCGCATAGTATGTGTTTCATTATTGCGAGTAAGTGTAGTGTAGTTACGTCTGAAGCCTCGTTTTCGTTTTGTTCGTCGGCCATTTTTTCTGTCGCTTAGCGATGGTATTAGTGTCTAAAGTGTTGTGTGTCTTTCTTAAGTTTTAAATGTTTGTATGTCGGCGTGTTGCGTCCGATGTTTGCGAAGTCGTAATGTGTGGTAACGTGTCTCGTATGGTGTTTGCGTGTGTAGCCTCGTTTTCGTTTTATTCGTCGGCCATTTTTTGTGTCGCTTAACAAACTAATTAGTGTCTAAACTCTTTTATTTTGAGTGCAATTAAGTTGTAAGTTGCATTTTTGAGGTCCTGGGTGCTTCCTGTTTGTGTAGGTAAGGTTTTTATGTATGTGCTGTGTGTATGTATTGTGTTTTTAATTTTGTAATGTTCGCGAGTTGTGTCCAAGTGTTGCGAGGCCGTAATGTGTGTGAACGTGTGTCGTATGTTGTTTGCGAGTGTCGTAATGTGTGTGAACGTGTGTCGTATGTTGTTTGCGAGTGTCGTAATGTGTTGCGACGTGAACTTTGCGAGATTCGCAGTTGTTTGAATTTTGCAAGGGTCGCAGTTGCTGCAACTGAAGACCTCGCTTTGCGAGGTCCTCAGGTGCTGGCATGGAGCGCCTGCGGCGCTCCAAGCCAGCAACTGAGGCCCTCGCTTCGCGAGGGTCCTCAGATGCTGGCGAGGAGCGCCTTCGGCGCTCCATGCCAGCAACTGAGAACCTGGCACAGTGCCCTTAAATAATGCATTAAGCATCTATCATTTTCAGAAAGTGCCTCTCATGAATCTCTTTTATTGTTGCATATGTGGGGGGGATGATACTTATCACCTAATGAATACCCAAATAACCAGCCCAAATAATGTAATTCCTTGATCTTAGCTATAATAATTGTACCTTTTCCCCATATTAGATTTTTTTATACTGTACATAAGGATTTTCTTCTCTGCTTCAACCCATAACTGATACTATAGCAGTCATATCCCCTTTACTCCCTCGACTATAGAGGAATCTGAATCTCTGCAGCATTTTGTTGCCAGTAAACCACATTTCCAGGATGCTCTCTGATGACATCATCGAAAATGATAAACTCATATGCCCCTTTCTCAAACCAATTTTATAAAGATATCAGTGCTGCATAAACTATATTCTATCTTTCTGTATATTCTATTTCTTAATTAAATGACCCAATAGCCAACCACATAGATATATATCCTGCAAGGCAATTTATTGGGACACCAAAGAGATAAAACAAGTCTTATAAAATCTGTGCACACAGTTTGATCGGCTAAAATGATATAAGAATGTTAAGGATTTAATATCTACAGTCCACTTATTTGGGTCACTGATAGACAATCTCTAATAAATTTGCATTTGGAGCAGTAGTACCAGTGACAATACAGGAATTTTAAACTACATATAGAAAAACTGAGATGCTCACGACAAAGATCTTTTGTTCTCCAGTTCTGTGGTTGACCTCCAGCGTGGGCACACTGTCTTGAGTATTCAGCAAAAGTATCACACAAGCAAAGGGAGGTGATATTTCTATCACATCGACATAGATCCTGTACACAAGCTTCAATATATTGCTGAACACCCACAAATGAGTGACACTTGGAGAAGACTGAACCCATAAGAATTCCTTCACAGATGTTTTCCTAAAACAGAGATAGAAATCATTGACACACCAGTGGTATTGTTGATTGTGTAATATTTGCATATTAAATGACAAATAATTTAGATGCAATGCTAGAGAGTCTCAATTATACAATTATGGATATACATTTTGTTCAGTTGGATAATAATGACATAATAATTTTGATTGTTTAGCGAATGCTTACATTGTCATTACAGTTTCTCTTGGGGGTTGGAGGTGGGTCTTGACATTGCTCTTTGGGTCCATCCAATTTTTGGAGGTTTCCAAACTGAGTTTCTGTTATTTGGATTCCTATAATAATAATAATAATAATAATAATAATAATATTAATAATAATAATAATAATAATACAAATCATCATCATCATAATAAATATAATAAAGCTTCTATACTGACACAAAAAGTTTAGAAAAATCAGAAAAATATTAATGTCAGTTTTGTTTAAAGTGTCAATTCTTCATTCACAGTAAGTTTTGTAAGAAACACTGTCACTCTTATGCTGTCTTTGTCAGAACCAGTCAGCAGTTTGTATGGAAATAATTCCTATATTATTATAGATGACGTTCAAATTATCACCCAATATGAAAATCATTCAATCATTTCCAGTCAACTTTTATTTTTTTATTTTTTTTCTGACAACAAGTACTGACCATTGGATATGAACTCATTGTACATAGGGATGCTGTTGTAGTCTCCACATAACCCACATGTCTGGTTGGCATACTTATCATCCAGCTCCAGCTACAAAATCAAACATAATACAATGAAAACCTTGAAAAGTGCACATTTTAAGCATATAAGACAGTAATGAGAAAACTTACAAGGAGGCTGTCATCATCATTCCACATAAACACTAGGCCAAGCTTAGAGCTGACTTTGAGGTAAACTCCAAGTTTTTCAATCTGAACTCCAGAACCACTGAATGGTAGTTTCACACTGAATGAAGAATAAATAATTGTATTATTGGTAGAGTCTGAGATTCAAGAGATTCAGTTTAGAAGTCATTGACATTGATATGGAAACAGCTATTACCTATGTTGATTATTATTTAATTATTATGCAATTATTACATTTGACAACACAAATCAAGAGGAGGATTGCAAATTATATGAGCATTGAAAAGATGGAAAAGTGGCATTTATTCACTTTTGTCCATCAACTTCAGCAGTGCTGTGATTGAACTTCACATCTTTTCCATCAATCTTCATAGTTATCTTCTCAATAACAGGGATATTTTGGATTACTGTACGACGTATCTGAATGTTGAATTCTTCATATGTGCTTTTACAGTGGGATGAATAAACATAATTGCAGGTACCAGGGAAATAGAAGATGTCCCCATCAAAGTTCTTGAAGTGGAAATTTCCCCATGTGCTGCAGATTTTGTTATTGTGAGCCGTATTGATTACTGCAGAGTTAATACCAAAACATGGATTTTAATATGAAACTATAAACCCATTTGATATTAAAAACACTGAATTTTTGAACAATAAAAAACACATGCATTTTCAAATTTTCCTCTCTTCAAACATAAAACAACAAAATTGTACATTGTGTAAATATACAATATTAAGAGAATAAATAATATGGAATAAAAAGATATATTACATATACGGTGATAAAGTGATATTTATTTATTAGTGTAAAGATAAGTCCAAGAAGCACATCTTGTGATGTGTACATTTCCATATACTCTCATACATAAGAAGTAGCAAAATATTTGTCCTACACAGGCTAATGTGGTAATTATAAGCCAAGATGAAGTCTATAACTTACCCTTCACAGTAGGTGTAGTAGGCAAAACATGGATGAAAGACGTTTTTGAAGTTTCTTTTACCAGAACTGAAAATAATAATGAAGATAATAATATTAACTGAAGTATATTTTGGAAATGCTTGTATATTCAAATGAGTTAAGAAATATTGGTTGAAGGAATAAACCAGGAAAAATTTCAGTAGCACTCTGGATTGCATTCTTGATGATAGTGAGATGATGATAGCCATATTTATCCTTTTATACCTAACTTCTATTTTTGGTTTTGAATAGACACAAATGTCAATCAGTAGAATTGCTGGGTTTTGTTAGTTGTTTGCAGTAGAAGAAAAGTGGTATTTAAACTCACCATCGTGATTTTGTTTGCTGTCGCCTTTTGGTTCCTCTTGGCTGTTACTGTTTTTCTGTTGTAGGTTGGGACTATTCCACTGTTGTTGGCTGAAACTCATTTGCTGTTCTTGGCTGTCACTATTCTGGTGTTGTAGGCTGTCTCTATAATGCTCTTTCTCTTGGCTTTTACTTTCATGCTGTGTTTGACTGTCACTGATTTGTTGTTCTTGGCTGTCACTATTCCGCTGTTGGATATTGTAACGGATCTCCTGGCACCCCAACCGGGTACCTCCGTTGATAGACGCGTCCTAGTTTGCGTCGAGGCCTACAAGCACCGCACCGGACACCACAACCACCACAGACTCCACAACCGCCGTAGTTTAGCTGGAGCCGCGCCGTCTTCCTTCCACCCTGTATGAATCTCCAGCATCCAGGACCGTGTGGGGAAGACCTCTCTTCCAAGGAGGACACATCAGGAACAAGTGTTCAGTAGTTACAGCTCAAGGGAGTATGCAAAAGTATAGCAATCCCCAGTAGTATATAGCGATCCCCTCTAAGAACGAGATGAGACTACGTTTTGAAGGGTCAAGTAGAACTATTCTTTAATGACAGGGGATCTCCTTTTATGCAATGGTGCCCTTTGAAGGGCTACACCCACATAATTATCACAGCCAATTATATACATGGTTCAACCCCCACGTCTCCTCCCCTCAGATAACAGGTAACACAATTAAAACAGACACAATTTTAACCACATTCTGGATGTACCCCAAAAACAGGGGGTACACCTTTAAGTCCAGCACCGTTCAATATCTCTCACCCAGGGGAACACCATATTAAAAAATGGCATGAATCAGACCAGGGGTTCAAAAGTTAATAAAAGTATGTTTTTCAGATAACACACAGATATTTCACATATCCCCCACACAATACACATATAGGACAATAGGTGTGGTCACCCCTCCCTGAGGCAACTTGATATAATCAGACAATGATTAAATCAGCCTTCTTTGTTCTTATCTGAGAATGAAAACAGTTTATACAATCGACTTTTCTTATCTGTAACAGGATTATCTATTAGCCTAGTAGCTTTGATATTCTGAGCCAATATATTCTGTAGAACATAAAACAACATATCTACAGTATAGCAATGTGATCATATTTTAACCAAGAATTAAAAAATCATAAAACAGGGTAAAACAGTGATGGGTTCCGTTACAGCTGGGGTCTGAGCGCATAAAACTACCGAATAGCGCTCAGATCCTCTTCACACAGTTCAATTGCCATGTAGCTAAAGTCTTTCCCATAGTCTTTCATTATATGAATGGGCTCCATGGCATAGCATTCTGTGGTATCATGGTTCACACAGGGCAAGTACCGAATGACCCCCCTGTATGTAAAGGGCCAGAATGAGTGACATACACTCTGGTATGGCCGAATACTGTGTTTGAAGGGCAATATGTACCAGGGCCATAGTCGCAGGGCAGGAGGCTGGCAAACAGTCCTCTCCAAGACAAAGTGGCGAAGGGCACTTCGTCACAGATATTTTTACCAAAAGTGTAATCAACATCTTCGTCTATGCCCAAATTAGATGTGAATAAGGCTGTAAGGATGTGAAGATTCAGGAATAAAGAATAAATTAGAAGCCATAATGACTTGTATATTCAACATCTAAAAAAATTAAATAAATAAATATAAATATATATATATATATATATATATATATATATATACAGTGGATATAAAAAGTCTACACACCCCTGTTAAAATATCAGGTTTCTGTGCTGTCAAAAAATGAGACAAATATAAATCATTTCAGAACTTTTTCCACCTTTAATGTGACCTATAAACTGTACAACTCAATTGAAAAACAAACTGAAATCTTTTAGGTGGAGGGAAGAAAAATAAAAAATAAAAATAATGTGGTTGCATAAGTCTGCACACCCTCTTATAACTAGGGATGTAGCTATGTTCAGAATTAAGCAATCACATTCCAAATCGTGTTAAATAGGAGTCAGCATACACCTGCCATCATTTAAAGTGCCTCTGATTAACCCCAAATACAGTTCAGCTGCTCTAGTTGGTCTTTCTTGAAATGTTCTTAGTCGCATCCCACAGCAAAAGCCATGGTCCACAGAGAGCTTCCAAAGCATCAGAGGGATCTCATTGTTAAAAGGTATCAGTCAGGAGAAAGGTACAAAATAATTTCCAAGGCATTAGATATACCATGGAACACAGTGAAGACAGTCATCATCAAGTGGAGAAAATATGGCACAAAAGTGACATTACCAAGAACTGAAGCTCCCTCCAAAATTGATGAAAAGACGAGAAGAAAACTGGGAGGCTACCAAGAGGCCCACAGCAATATTAAAGCAGCTGCAGGAATATCTGTCAAGTACTGGGTGTGTGGTACATGTGACAACAATCTCCCGTATTCTTCATATGTCTGGGCTATGGGGTAGAGTGGCAAGACAAAAGCCTTTTCTTATGAAGAAAAACATCCGAGCCAGGCTACATTTTGCAAAAACACATCTAAAGTCTCCCAAAAGCACGTGGGAAAAGGTGTTATGGTCTGATGAAACCAAGGTTGAACTTTTTGGACATAATTCCAAAAGATATGTTTGGCGCAAAAACAACACTGCACATCACCAAAAGAACACCATACCCACAGTGAAGCATGGTGGTGGCAGCATCATGCTTTGGGGCTGTTGTTTTTCTTCAGCTGGAACTGGGGCCTTAGTTAACATAGAGGGCATTATGAACAGTTCCAAATACCAGTCAATATTGGCACAAAACCTTCAGGCTTCTGCTAGAAAGCTGAACATGAAGAGGAACTTCAAAGCATACAACCCAAAGCATACATCCAAATCAACAAAGGAATGGCTTCACCAGAAGAAGATTAAAGTTTTGGAATGGCCCAGCCAGAGCCCAGACCTGAATCCGATTGAAAATCTGTGGGGTGATCTGAAGAGGGCTGTGCACAGGAGATGCCCTCGCAATCTGACAGATTTGGAGTGTTTTTGCAAAGAAGAGTGGGCAAATCTTGCCAGGTCAAAATGTGCCCTGCTGATAGACTCATACCCAAAAAGACTGAGTGCTGTAATAAAATCAAAAGATGCTTCAACAAAGTATTGGATTAAGGGTGTGCATACCTATGCAACCATTTTATTTTATTTTTATATTTTTTCTTCCCTCTACCTAAAAGATTTCAGTTTGTTTTTCAATTGAGTTGTACAGTTTATAGGTCACATTAAAGGTGGAAAAAGTTCTGAAATGATTTATCTTTGTCTCATTTTTTTACAGCACAGAAACCTGACATTTTAACAGGGTTGTGTTTACTTTTTATATCCACTGTATATAAAGAGTGAGGTAGCCGTGAATGTCCAGTAATCTAGATGAATAATCAGAGTATTGCAGTATATAGTGATACTATTTTTATTTGACAGACATATTCATAGTTTTCATGACAAGCTTTCGAGAGCGGGCCTCTTTTTGTCGAGTCGTTGAGTACTGCCTCTGACTCGACAAAGAGAGGTCCGCTTTTGAAAGCTTGTCATGAAAACTATGAATATGTCTGTCCAATAAAAAAGGTATCACTATATACTGCAATACTATGATTATTCAATAATATTATTATTCATCTATATATATATATAGAAGTAAATAGAGTGCTTGTTGAAAGTTAACAAGAATGCTTGAAGTGGGCATAAATTGGTAGAGTTTGTAGTTGAATTTGGTCCAATAAAAGTGTAGACATCTAAACACAAGGCACTTTTACAATTTGGTGCTGAAGCAAGAAACTGATCACTAATAATAAGGAACCAATAAGGCAACATGTAGAATTGTGGGGCTTTGTTAGCAGCAGCTTATAATAGAAGGAATGTGATATTTAGACTCACCATTCTGCTTTTTCTGAGTATTATTATCCTGCTGTTGTTGGCTATCACTATCCTGCTGTTGGATATTTTCATCAGAAGTATAGTCAACACCTTCATTTACTCTAGAATCATATTGTAATTTAGCTGTAAGGATTAGAAAATTGTGGAATGGGTTAAAAAGATGAGAAGTTATGAAGTGATATTCAGCACAGGAAGCTAAAGAAAATTAAATGTTATGTGGATAAAGTGTATTACTTTATTAATATACATCCATAGATGGAATTAAATCAAATCCTTAAATACAAAAATGTGAATTGATAATGTCAATTCATAGAGAATTATAGAACACCTTTTTGTGGATTATTATTTTTCATATATCAGAAAAACTTGAAGAAAAAAGTACCCTTTTATAGTGCACACCTATTTATCTAAAATTATCTTAAAGAGACCTAAATTAATGTTAAAACTTCACTTTTAATAACTTCAATAAAAATCTTAAAATATTTTAGACGCTGTAATGATTTAACAGGAATTGTATAAATATTCTTTACTTGGGCAAATCAAGTATTAAGTGCTTATAAAGTATTGAGTATTTGAAAATATTCAGTGCTATCTTAAAGTGCCTGTGCTAAAGAAATCTAAAAGTGCTTTGTATGGAGTCAGTAATATGTTTGACTCTATTTTAAACCATGTCAATAAGGTGCTTATATTAATAATTTGCTTAGCTGAAACATTTATACAGGTTAAGGTACACTCTTATCATTAGAGCCTGTTAATAGTGCTGGGTGTCTCATAGGCTAATTTCTAAGTATATCTCCTATTGATTTGTTTAGCATTATTTAGCATTATGTCCTTGAGACAGAATACAGCACACTTTGCGTAGAGATCGCGGTTAGGATGCCTCGCGATGACGTTACTAATCCGCCTCTTGCGTTGCTGCGTCTAACCCGACGCACGTTTCTCAATTTCCTCAGGGGTACCACAAACTGATATGTTAAAAAATAACTTTTATATTACACTTGTAGTTCAAATGTGGACATTTAAAATCTGAGATAATTTTCTCAGTATTGATAATGACGTCCTTATAATCCAAATGTATTTTTGTTAATTCATTGATATTAGTTATTTGATTGGCAGTAGCTTCATGATTTTGTATCACTGAATTTCTTTTTGCAGGGTTATATAATTTCCTGGTAGGTATTTAAAGTGATTATGTGCTTACATTTGCGCTAAACATACTTGTGCTGATTACAAAAATAGTACCAGTTTTTTCAAACATGCTTGTGCATGTGCTGTGCAATAAAACGATTGATTTTTCTTCTCAATGTGCTATTGTGCTTTTCAAAGAGATATGGTTAAAGTTCAACAGTGGTATTTCTTAAAGTGCTTTAATAACTAAATATTTTGTGATTGGCTATTGTGTGACTTTATATTTGTGGATACAAATTTGTATCTATACCCCCTTTATTATTTAATATTCTGTGCTTTATTAAAAACTTCTAATGACCACCTCTTTGTTATATAACCATCAATGTTTATCAATTATAAAGAATCCTCCTTAAGTGCCATTTATACCTCGTGGAGGTTATGCTGAACTTCCACTAGAAAACCTTAATTAAAGACCTATGTGTATAGCTCTAAAAATACCTTGTGGTCATGTTGGTATGAGACCACTACTTATACTAGACTATACCTTGTGGTTGCTACTAAGTTCAACCACTACTGTACCTTGGGCTCTATTGACATATATTAGTTTTTTAAAAGTCCTATTAGTTGTCCTTAATATTATTGTAGTCCCTTGAATTACCAATATCTGTTTCCCTTTTCCCTGACTAACAATTTGCGTTATTGTTTGCAGCATGCTTGATTGGCGCTACTGCTTTCCCTGGATTGTGACGTCACTACCGTGCACCCAAGCACCCTTGTTGGAACTTGATTTTCCATCATATCTAGATTATCCATGCCTTGAACATACAATATCAAATGTTCAAATATATATATATATATATATATATATATATATATATATACATATATATATTTTATATATATATATATATATATATATATATATATATATATATATATATATATATATACTATACATACACAGTACAATTTGTAGGCTATCATTGCATTTTAATTATGCAGCTCTTTCTTTTTACACCAGTTTTTATTGGTTGATCCAAAATATATTGAGGAAACAAGATATTGCTATTTTTGAACTGAAATAAAAAATTCTCAACGCCATAAAAATATTTTTCTTACAAACATTTTATCATTTATTTATGCAGAAATAATCTAAATATTTTATGCAATCAATATAATGTAACAAATTAAGCTCAGTATGTAACTTGTGGCAAGCCTGTTTCAGTTCTATGAATAATTAATGTGTAATAGGTATAGAGACTTTCAGACCTCATAGTAAAGGAATTTGCATACTTTCGGGATCAATAAGTTTCTCCCTGAATAATAAAATAGTATGCAACAAACAGGGTGTCAGTTTTAAGGAAAGTAATATTGCTTTGCTTGGGACAAATTATATATTTACAAAATACCATATTTTTCTAACAGGAGAAAAATCTAAATCATCTGTTGCCATTGTAAAAAATGTTTTTGGTTATTACATGGCAAAATGTACCTACCATTCAGGGTACCCAGAGAGAAACAGGATCCACAGTGAGATCCCTTTGAATGTTCCCATCTTCTTCAGCTATTGTAGTATAGAGAAGTGTAGGCTGGGAATAGATTTCCTAAGTGTGAAGTGTTCTTTATATATACTTGTAGAGGTAGCTTGGCACACTGCCAGGAGTGTTCCATTCAGATAAGTTGGGAGGAGTTTCTGGCCCTCCCCTGCTTGCAGGTGCAAAAGTGCGTAAATGGAAATGTTTGTTTATGTGTGCGTACTGTAATTTTGCTTTTGTTTATTTACTTTGAACTCAAAGTAAATAAACAAAACTGATATCTTGTGAAGAATTGGGATGGAAAGTTGTATTTCTCACAAAGATGAATACAATCTGAAAAGAGAACAAATACAAGTACACCTTGATAAATGTTGATTAATGAAATTATATAAAGGATAAAAAAGTGTACTCACAAAGATGTTCAATAATCAGAAAATATCATCTCTAGGTAGATCCAGGATATAGAAGGGTGACTTTAGTGGGAATAATTGCCTCACTTCCTCAGGGAGTGTTTTACATAAACATCTGATGGGTTTTGTAACATTATTTGTGTGTTTAGTCATTTTCAATCAAAATATGACAACACACAAAAGAGTAGCACAGTCAATCATAAACTGAAGCAATACGTAGGGCCTAGGAACCCCTACCCCAGTTGTCAAGCTTTGAGTTGAGGAATGGGCCCAGAAGGGTTGGCCCGGGTCCGTACTTGGATGGGATACACCTAGTAATACCAGGAGCTGTATGCTATGGCCCAATGGCGAACCACTCCAGTTTCTCTGTCATGAAAACCAAGTGGATCAGCATGACCATGGACATAAAGATGTGCTTTGAGGGTTACAGTACAACAGCCAAGTAGAGTCAAGTAGAGTCGGAAACGACTGAACGCCACAAAAAAAAGGAATAGACACGGTTATTCACATGACCCCTGTAAGAACCCTGGTGCTGAGTCATGTACATTTTGTTTATTTATTATTATTATTATCTGACATTTATATAGTGTAAACACATTCAAAAGTGTAATTGGAGTGATACAAAAACGTTTAGGGCCTTGCATGACTTACAGACTAAAGGATTAATTAAATAAAAGGAGAAGTACTTTAAAGGGAGAAGTCATTGAAAAAAGAGAGTAGTGATTAAGCCTGTGGGTGTATCAGCTGTAAAAATGGAGGTGATCGTGCAATCATACATGGGTGGGTTTGGACAGTGTAGGGGGGTATGCGAGGGTATGTTAGATGAGTTCAGAGGCAAAAAAGTGGTGTGTGCACTAGTAGCCACATTAAATTCCCTCAACATTGAAAACCGTAGCCTGTAGCATAACCTGCAAGACTTACAGCTATTAAATTGGCCTCGTAAAGGAACCCGACAAAGACTTAAGGGGTAGGTGAAAGAAAACCCTACGGAACATGAGAACTCGCCCACAAATCCTTTGTTCTTTGAAGCCTGTAACTGTTACGTTTCAAACACGCTATTAAATTGCAACAAATTAACTGGCGTTCAAGCCCGTAACCCGCAAATAAAGCCAAAAAGCCTACGGGTGCTGCATATAATAAATGTGATGTTAGGTATTAGAATTAATAGCACAACATTCTCAAGCTCGCAAATCAGCAATATAAAATACTTTATTTCATGTATAATTTTCGTGTTATATTGATCCCGGCAATCAATGTGTTAATAAATATAATGGAACTCGCATGGACTAGAATATCATATTTATGGCTTTATCAATATTGCATTATTTCTGTAATGTGAGTCCTATCGTAACGTGTAATTGAACCCGTAGGACTTTGAATTCCCACCTCCATTTTTCAGTGACGTAATTCTGAAGATCGCTGTTGCCATTGGCTCCATCTAAACCAGTAACTACAGGTTTGACTAATTGACCATGTTCCCGGCCGCGCATCCAATGTCCGTCAAATGGTTTACGGGTTTGCGCCGCAAGCCCTTAGCTCTCGCCCTGCTCTAAATTAAAAGCTCTGTAACTTGGCCAAATTTCAAGCTCGCAGCCGTTGTGGGTCTCATTTTGCACTTACGAGCTTCAAATTTAATGTGGCTATAGGTCTGGAGGTAAAAGAAAACTAAGGTGGATGGAACCAGGACAGTCTGTTCGGGTGGATGGTATGAGTCCAAGTGTCACTGGCTAAGCCCCATTCACAAGTGACTACTTAGATGGTGAATGGGATTGGGAAAGATGGCAGCTGGTCAATGCTTCTGCTCAGGTAACAGAATGATTTCCAAAGTTTAAAACCATTGCAGATTTTTTATGTACAAAGGCAATATCAATGTACAGATGTGTATCCTTCATGATGCTACTGGGTTAAGAAAACACATTCACATTCCCTGTTATTTCAGACCTGCGATGGGCAAATTATTTGATTTGTAGGGCTGGACATGTGACTTCAAATCGATGAAAATGTTTAACTTTTTTAGTGGGCTCATAGGATAAAATGGTAAAATTGACATCAGAAATGAGAGAAGGAGATTAATATGGGAATTAATAATGGAAGAGGAATAGACAGTGAGAAAAAAAGCTGATCACAGTGGAAGAGACATGACTTCCCATACCAAAGGAATGGAGGGAAATGCTTAGAAAGACTCTAGAAGACAAAAATGACACTTTGGCATGAATCATTATAGCATTAATGCTGCATGTGTCCTTGAGGGCTGACGTTGCCCACTCCATATACACTATCCTCCCCACACACATTACAACATTTGATTTTATTGCTATGGGTACCACAATAGTGTTAAACATAATTCCAATTAGACTGTGACTGTTGAGGGTTTCATTTGCCTTTACAATGTACCGTGTTCTCCTGTATTATACTAAAGGTTACAGGAAAAAATATTGTGTCACTTTATTTATATTTATTCTTTGACAATACTTTTTCCAACAGTAAATCCCTGACCCGTGTTCTTCTTCTACATACATCATTATTTAAAAGGTCTCTTACGCACATTGAGTGGACAAAGGAAAAAAACATTACACAGCTGTTAAGAAAGGCATCAGTCTCAATTATTATATTTTCCTTTACTTTCCCCAGGTCAAAGCAAATATATTAACCCCTCTATTTCCAGCAATGCCATTAAACACTATTATATGGTAATGTAATCAGTAGTTTGAAGCTGAGATTAACATCACTAGGTCAAAAGGTCAAGTTATATTAATTACCTGGAGCTGTTAATAATACCTGACTGGTTAGTAGCTATTTATTTGCATGTCTCCACAGAAAGACTTTAATGCTGAACTCTCCCATTGTTTTAAAGGTAATGAAGCATGGTGTCAGTTCTTGAGGCATCTTATGTATGACTTTGCAAACAATGACTTGATTACACCTCTATAGACAAGGTAACACAGTATACCTTAAACTTACAGAAAACTACTTTTGAAAATATATACAAATATCAGTCATATTTAAAATGAATATAATCATCCAGTATTATATTACGGTAAAGCAAACACTTCTGTAGTACACTGAATATACATTGAACCAAGCATGATACTACCAGTAAATTGATTGCCTAGCTTATAGGACTAAAAGGTATTCGCCACACAACCCAACTGGATTAGGGTGATTGGTGACATCTCTCTTTAAAGACAATTTTTCCACTTTGTGTTTCATCTTATAACTATATTATGAAGTATTCAGGTCACAGATGTCTCTAAATTGATGATAAAATCTGATTATATGGACAAAAATACAACAGTGTCAGTGCCTACAAAATGTTATTTAAGCATAGGCAACGTAAAAACATATCATTAAAAATATGAGAAGATATATTATACAATATTTATTTGATCTGTTCTATGTGGAGTATCTAATCACATAGATACAAAGAAAATCTTTATTTCTAATACTGCAGAATCAGTTGTTCTTACCATTTTACACACTCCCTCAGGTACACTGGCCACTTTTCCCAAAGTAGTTGCATTTGGGTGTTGTGTGATCTGCTGCCACCTCTGAGGGTTATTCATGCGCAAAAACAGAGGCGGAGCTACAACCGGTGCAAACGGTGCACGGCACCAAGGCTCCTGGCCTCTTAGGGGCCCCTGCAGGCCTCCTGTGGCCCCATAGCCCTTGCAGTCCTTGCAGCCCTCCCGCCCCCCTGTGGTCCCTGTGGTCTCCGCAGGTCTTCTGTGGCATATGCAGGTCTTCTGTGGCCCCCACCGATTCCCTATGTCACTCCGCGGATCCATTATGGCCCAACGTCAATTTCCTGCAGACCCAGCAATTCCCTTTCGGACCCTGAGTGTCTCATTTGCTCCCAAAGATCCTCTATAGCCCCTGGTACATCTGTTGCCCTTACAGCCCCTTATGGCTTCCATTAACCTCCCATGGGTCCCCTGTGGCCCCTGAAGCCCCCTATGGTCCAATGTGGCCCCTCACATGCCCCAAGGGTCCCCTGTGCTGCCTACAGGACCTGTGGCCCCCTGTAGACCTATGCAGCCCCTAGCAGACCTCTGTGGCCCCCCTTGGCCCTCTTGCCTGCCGTGGCCCCTCCTCACTCCAGGAAGTGAAAAATTGGTAAGGTAAGAAAGTATGTATATGGTATACGGGGTCCCTGTTGCCCAGTGGTTAGGATGCAGGTGCTTTCACCACAATATACTGGGTTTGAATCCAGCAAGGGAACCAAGAGGTCACACTGGCAACTTGGATGGGAGAATGCCTAGGAATACCAGGAGCTGTATGCTGTGGCCCACTGGAGAAGGAACTGGCAACCCACTCCAGTATCTCTGCAAGGAAAACCAAGTGGATCAGCATGGTGTGTTGTTCCTGAGGTCACGGAGAAGTCGGACCATTTACATTATATGGAATATATATATAAATATGTAGGTGTATGTATATATACTAAGGGCACTATTAAATTCCAGCCTCGTAAATAAGAGGCTTCTACTTAAATCTTACGTACTGCAAAGTTTCTCTAACTTACAATGCTATTACAATCACCCTGCTGCGAGCAAAGTATAAGCTACGCAGCTGGGCCGTACGTATCAACACTGCAAAAATGTACATGAGAAGTGATAGCCTGCGAGATGATATTGCAGGCTCCCGCATCTCAACAAGTAGTGCAGGGGTCCTAAACAGGACCTCCGCAGCAGTCCCCCACATAAGCTCTGCCGTGGGGGGTACTCCAACTACCCCTCCGGCACTTAAAATTAACCCCCCTCTATGCGGGGGTCCCCATCGGGACCCCCAAAGTGTCCTCACATTAACACCTTGCTACAGGGGTCCATAGGGACCCCCGCAGCCCCCACACATTAACCCCTTGCAGCGGGGGTCCCCGATCGGCACCGATCAGGCTCCCGCTGCATTAAATACTATTAGCCAATCCCGGCCGCGGCACCTAAAATTAACCGCCGTTTATGCTGGGGGTCCCCATCTGGACCCCCCAAGTGTCCCCACATTAACCCCTTGCAGCTGGGGTCCCAGATCTGCATAGATAAGGCCCCCCCTGCATTTAAAAAATGTAAATTCACGGCCGCTGCAAAAAAAATTACCCCCCCTCTATGCTGGGGGTCCCCATCGGGACCCCCGAAGTTTCCCCACATAAATCCCTCGCTGCAGGGGTCCATAGGGACCCCTGAAGCCCCCCCACATTAACCCCCTGCAGCGGGGGCCCCCGATCGGCACCGATCGTGACCCTGCTGCATTTGAATTTTTAAATTTCCTGCCTCGCGGGTCCTTAAAGGACCATAAAGGTCCTGAAAGGACTAGCACTAAAAAACATTAACCCCCAGACAACTATAATTAAACCTATAATTCATGGGGGTCAATACAGACCCCCATAAGGCCTTATTAACCCTGTCACTCATGGGGGTCAATACAGACCCCCATAAGCACTTAATTAACCCTATAATTCATGGGGGTCAATACAGACCCCCATAAGGCCTTAATTAACCCTGTCACTCATGGGGGTCAATACAGACCCCCATAAGGCCTTAATTAACCCTGTCACTCATGGGGGTCAATACAGACCCCCATAAGGCCTCAATTAACCCTGTCACTCATGGGGGTCAATACAGACCCCCATAAGCCTCTATTTAACCCCATCAGTCCCATAAGAGTATATTATGACACCTATGGGGCTGTTAAAACCCTAACATTAACCACGTAAGTGCCATGACAGTCCACAAGGACCATCATGACACTAACTACAAACAGTACACTATAACCCCCAATAAACCATTTAATTTAAACTAACCCCCCTCTACACTAATCTATTAACACTTACACTACCTACCTACACTACCTACCCCCTAATAAACCTCCCCACCCCTCTAATTACAAAAATAAAAAGCCTACCTTACAGAAAATAAAAAAACCTAAGTCACAAAAAATAACAAAAAACTACAGAACAGAAAAAAAACCTACAGTACAGAAAATAAAAAACCTACAGTAAAGAAAAAAAATACAATACAACCCCCCCGCCACCCACTACAGAAAAAAAAATTACACACCTGAAAAGGAAAGACAGACATACACAATACAATACATACATACATACAATACATTACATACAATACATTACATATAATACATTACATATAATACATTACATACAAAACAATTCAAATACCCCATATCTATCTAACATACGATCTATTTAATATAAAATAAATCCTAACTACATACACAGGCCCTAATTCTAAGATAAAATAAAATAATTACAGTCCTAACTACATACACAGACCCTAATTCTAAGCTAAAATAAAATAATTAAGACCACTTACCTTTAAGATGTCCCTTCAGATCACTAACCTAGGGGTAAAACAAAACAATTAGTACAAAACATTAACAGAAAATAAATAAACATTATATACATTCCAAGGGCCTCATTCTATTATCGGCCGCAGCCGTTGCGGGGCCGCAAGGACCGGCCGCAAGCTATTCTGCTATTCTATTCCCTTACGGCCGTAGGCTCCGGCAGGCTTGCGGCCGGTGCCTTGCTATCTCTTGCGGCCGATCGCGCCGGAGGAAAGCCTTTGATCTAAACGGCCGCAAGAGATTTGCAATTCAATTGCTCCGGGAAACCTCTCTGCAAGGCTAAAAACGAGCCGCAGTTACTTGCAGGAAAAAGGTCTCGCTAGCACCAATTAAGCACATAAAATAGCTCAAATAAAGCCATCCTGCACTTTGAGAAGACTATAAAGGGATTTTAGGTGTTAGAAAAAATAGCACATAATTATCCTGTACTCAAATCCGTAAAATATTTCATTTTTAATATCCGTAAAATATACATGTAAAAAGTCCAGAGTGCTTGGAGCACCTCAGACACGCCCACGCCGCAGCCGGCAAATAAACAGTTAATTTGAACTCGGGTTTGGGCAGATGTGCAAGCTTGAGAGTGGGTTCCTTTTATTCCTCATGTCCCCCAATATGATCCCTAGCATTTACAGAGCTGTACAGTGCAGGCTTGAATTTATTTTTGAGTTTTTATATTTCACAGTTTACGGCCGGTTCCAAGATATGCGGCCGGCCGTAAAAGGAGATCCTTGCGGGGCCGTATAATAGAATCGCGAGTTAACTGAACCCTCGCAAGGAATCGCAGCCTTACGGCCGATTTACGGCCGATAATAGAATGAGGCCCTAAATATTCAACTCACCTTTCCAGCATTTCCGGTCATCGTTCAGTTCTTCAGTTCTTCTGCCCTGTTAAAAAAATCACAATACATGAATACAATATACAAACACCAAATAAAATAAACATATAAACAAATAAATATACATTCAACTTACCTCCCCGCGATGTCCCCTGCCTCCTCCCCTTCAGCCCCGGCTGGGCCCTGGAACCATCCGCGCTCTAAAAAAAAAAAAAACTAACGGAGATCTGCACTTGCAGACCTCCCAAAAGCTAATGAGCCTCCCGGAGTCTTTTCCAGGAGGAAATTGGCAATGGCGGCTTGTGATTGGCTGAAAAGCTGTCTATCAATTTCAGCCAATCAGAAGTCGTCAATGTGTGAGCCAATCAGGATGCGCAGATGTCTTCACCTAATAACTCTGTGGGGGTGTATCCCATAGTGATTGGCTGAAGGCATCTGCGCCTTGTGATTGGTTCCAATAAAGATTGACAGGTGCTTTAGCCAATCAGGGATATTGGGGTGTATCCCATCCTGATTGGCTCACACATTGACGACGTCTGACAGCTTTTTCAGCCAATCACAAGCTGCCATTGCCAATTTCCTCCCTGAAAAGACTCCGGGAGGCTCATTAGCGTCGGGGAGGTCTGCGAGTGCAGGTTTGAACCTCCTCAAAGTTTATAAATACTGCCCACTTTCCAGAAAATTCTACATTTCCCCTCAGGTGATGAACAGTGTGGCTGGACAGTTCATTGTTGCCGTTACTTCAGGAGAGAATTCATTCAGAATTTACTACTTTACAGTCTGCAAATTACAACAGAGGTAAGCTATAATACATTTCATTAATTAAGAAATCCCCAAAATAAAAAGACTCAAAAATTACTTGCAAAAAATAACAACAAAAAAGTGCATTGATGTCTACTTTTTAAATACACACATATGTCTATGTGCCGTATCACAATCACAATTCAACTGCAAAAAAAGGCCAAAATAAATTCAACTCCCAGCCATTTCAAGAAATAGAATAATTTCAGCAAAAGAAAATGTGAGCAATAAAATTTTGCCTGCAGCTAATTACTATCATTTTATCTCCATTTTCAACAGACTCTGCATCAACAGCGTCACTGAGGAGTTTGCAGTGAAAACAGATTTATTTCCAACAACACAAAGAAAAAAGAAGAGGTAAGATACAAAAATACATTACATTCACTAAAACACCATGCTCTTACAAAACAACCTCTAAGTATATCACTAACAATTTACTTTGCTCTTTTCAAATAGACACTGCGTGAAGACTGCATCATCAACATTGCCAGGAGGGGACCCTCTGTCATTGATACACCAAGAAGACTTCAATCAGGGTATAGTATAAGAAGTACAAATGAGAAATGAAAATTTATTATTTCTTGCCCGCCAATATGAAATTGAAACAACAAGCCCCTAATACTAATTATAGCCAACACAACACACCACAATTCCAAAAATAAGAATAACACATGCAAAATAAAATTAGACATCTTTAGTAGGCAAAAAACTCTGAGCCAAAAGCAGAAAACAAATCCATGTGGCGGACACAAAACAGGATATCACAACCAATACTGCTAACATATACAAAATAGAAGAGGTATTCACATTTAGCCTGAAAGAACCTGTAACCCTAAAGCATAACTCAAATTTAAATTCAAAAACTGCTGGACACAAACCAGGAAAGTATAACAAATCTTGCTAACTCCAAAAATGCAACAACCACAATTCATACAATAACACATGCAAAATAAAATTACACATCTTTAGTAGCCAGAAAAATTGCACCTAAAACCATAAAACAAATCAAAGTGCCGGACACAAAACAGGATATTACAACAAATACTGCTAACATATACTAAATAGAAGAAGGATTCACATTTACCCTGCAATAACCTGTAACCCTAAAGCATAACCTAAATCTAAAGACAAAAACTGGTCACACAAAACAGGAAAGTCGAACTCAAAAAAATGCAACAGCGATTCCTGTTCACTCTACAACAAACTGTAACACTAACCCACAACGGAAATTACTCATTCCAAAAGTGAGAGACACAAAACAGTATAGTATAACAAACATTTACAACACATACACAATTCAAAAAACAAGAACTCTGTTTTCTCTGCAGAAAACTACAAGACTAAAACAAAAATACGATTACAACTGTGCCGTACACAAAACAGGATACCACTAAATAATTGCAAGTGCTCAACCCTTTCACACACACTTTCAAATATGCACTCTTTTACAGAGAAACAAGAAAACAACTATGCAAATACATTCGCTTATAAAAAATAAGATGTTGTTGTTCAAATCAAATTTTTTCACTCTAATTTCTCTTCATCTTTTCCAACACACACTGCGGGAAGACAGTCGCACGAAGATTTGCAGAACCGGATACAGTGACAACAAAAAACAACTGACACTTACAATAACAAGGTATAGTACAACAAGTACAAAAAGAGAAACTATAACAGCATGTTTGCTAAATACCAAAGTCACCAATAAAAATAAAAAAAAGCAATAAGAATAAAACAGTAACAAGAATAATACAGCTAAAGAACAATCCTCCAACTAAATCTTTTAGCCCCAACAACTCATAACATTAAGCCCTATATTCAATCTATTACCACACATGTACTGCACACAAAACACGATCTTACAACTAATACTTGCAACACATATCAAATAAAAAAAAAAAATCTTCTATCGCCACTAAACTACAACATAACCACAACCTAAAGCGATTCACAAATTAGGATACTAGAACAAATCTTAATAACCAAAATGCAGCAAGCAAGTCTCTTTTAGGGACAACACCCTACAAGTCCAACAGTACTACCTAATACTTCACTGACAACAATTGCCTACTGAAAAAATATATAAAACAATATTACTAACACTTACTAAACTTAATGCAAATAGTCCATTGTCCACAATAGGACCATAAGCCAACCCTATAAAGAGGAAATTAAAGAAATAACAGCCCCCAAAAAATTACACCACTAAAAATACTACTAAAACACTTTCTCCTACATTAACCTACAACACACAACCTAAATCTCGAACAACAACACTGTTGCACACAAAACAGTATACCAACAAAAGCCAACAAAATTAACTTACTGAAATAATTCTAATTAGTCATCAAAATAATAATACATTGTTTTTATTTACAGAAAGATGGCGGGTACTGACAAGACACACGAAAAGAAAAGATGACAAAATAGAGAATGCCAAGAAACATGGGCAAAGCAGCAGACGCCCAAGCATAAGGAAATTCGCAGAGAAAAAGAACGCAAACGACTTGCGACCAAAAGATTAGCAGCGGAAAAAATAAAAACAACCCCTAAGAAGGCAACAAAAAAAACAAAAACATTTAGAATCTGTTGCTGAACAATCACATACTATTTCTACTGATGACTTACACACTGACATTGACATATATTCTTCAAATTGTCCTTTACTTAAGTCTTTAGCAGTAGAGCTTCATAATTGTGGTGGGATGAATATTCTCTGTCAGTTTTGTGAGGCTTATAATTTTAAACAGGAAATACCCACAGATGGACAGTTTATTTGTTGCTGTCAAAAAGGCAAGGTGAAACTTCCAGAAAGACAACAATTCCCACCATATTTACAAATCATTATGACTGAACCTGATTTTCCAACTACAAGAATTTCCAAACAAACATAAGATCATACAATAGTGCCATATCATTTGCATCTATGGGGGCAACATTAGCTGCTAATGTGCCAGGACATGGGCCTTACTGCTTTAAAGTGCAATGACAAATTTACCATCTTACTTCCCATTTACATCCAGAGGAAGGAGAGCCAAGAAAATGTGTTCAACTATGTGTCCTAGCTACAATGGAAGCTGTTGACCAACATATGCAGCTTCAAGAAAATAAAAATGCTTTCCCAGTGTTTTTCTAGAGCTAGATAAAATTATGTCAAATAACCCCTACACCTAAGCTTATAAAAAATTAGCAGAAGTAGAAAAGGAACAAGAACTTCATGCACAAATACATCAATTGCCAATCCCAAAGGTCAATATGGTGCTTAAAAGAGATAGACATACTGATAAACGCCATTATAACTTGCCAACATCAAATGAAGTTGCAATGGTGTTTCAAAATGATGAAGGAGAACCACTATTTCAAAGAGACATTAGAATATATCCCAGAAATGAGGAACAACCATTCATTAATATCAATATCTTAAGTACTAATTTAGATCCCATGACATATCCAATATTTTTTCCACACGGAGAACCAGGTTGTCAACCAAAATTAAACCTTCCAAGCTATCCAAATTCTAAAGTGCGAGTGCAAAATAATATTTCCATGCTTGAATTTAAAGTAGCTCAAATTGCCCTTCGAAATGGATTCAATCCAATTTTATGCGGGGGAAAACTAACACAACAATGGAATAATTTAAACTTCATTAAATATCAACAAGATAAACTACATGTAGAACAGTATTGTGGATTGATGGATTATGTCGCTGAGGTTGCTACAAGCAGAGACATGACAGCTGGCAATGCCATCATTTTACCATCGTCTTTCCAGGGATCTCCTCGCAATATGCGAGAAAGATACAATGATGCCATGGCTATTGTCACCAAATTTGGGAAAGCTGATTTATTTATTACATTTACATGTAATCAACAATGGCCAGAGATTACACTAAATTTCCTAATTGGCCAAACTGCTTCCGATAGACCAGATTTAGTAGCCCGAGTATTTAAAATAAAACTAAAGTCAGTTATTTGGAAAAAGTCTGGCTTATGTTTATACAATTGAATTTCAAAAAGAGGACTTCCACATACACACATTCTTATCATCCTTCAAGAAAAACATAAGTTAGATACTGGTGACAAAGTAGATTCTGTCATTATTGCTGAACTACCAGATCCAGAAATACATGGTAGACTATATGAGATTGTAACTCATCGTATGATTCACGGACCGTGTGGAGATCTTAATCCACAGTCACCATGTATGGAAAATAAGAAATGTACTAAAGAATTCCCTAAAGATTATCGAGATAAAACTTATGCTAATTGTGATGGCTATCCATTATATAGAAGAAGAGAAGGCCAAACTGCCATCATCCGCGGCAAAAAAGTCGACAACAGATATGTAGTCCCATACAATCCACATTTACTCATGAAATATAATGCACACATTAATGTAGAAGCCTGCACTACCATAAAAACCATACAATATGTGTACAAATATATTTATAAAGACTATGATGCAGCTACTGTAGTTGTCAAAAGTGCAGAAAATAACAAACACACTGAGTTAGTACATGATGAACTTGCATCTCATGTAGATGCTCGCTATGTCAGTGCGCCAGAAGCTATGTGGCATCTACTAAAATTTGAAATGCATGATAGATCACATGCAGTATATCGATTAGCTGTACATTTGCCACAAAGACATTTAGTGTATTTCCATGCTGGCAATGAAACAAATGCTTTAGCACAAAGTGAGCAGCGCCACACTACACTATCTGCATGGTTCCAATTAAATTCCACTGACTTAGATGCAAGAGAATTCTTATACATTGACATTCCATACCATTATGTTTTTGTTAATGGATTATGGCGAAAAAGACAAAGGCGTGGAAATAAAATAATACCACAAATTTACACTGTAAGTCCAAGAGACCTTGAACGTTTCTGCTTAATATTACTGCTTCTAAATGTTCCTGGTGCATAAAGTTTTGAACACTTAAGAACTGTTAATGACATAGTATATGAATCTTTTCATTTAAAAAAGATTCCTAGCTTCCTAGCTGATGATACAGAATGGGAAAGATGTCTAGAAGAAGCAGCACTATGTCAAATGCCACGGCAGATGAGGGAACAATTTGCATTTATTTGTATCTTCTCAAATGCTCCAAATGCATTAGCTTTGTGGGACAAATTTAAAACTAATATTGCTGAAGATTTTTTACAACGATACAATGACCCAATTGCACAATTAAAAGCATTAATTGTAAACCAAAAGGCCTTTTTAACTCATGGATTAAGTTGTGCAAGTTTAATCTGCCAGATCCAGGACTTATAGATGACATCAACTTTGAAGACTATGACATGCAACTACAAAGAGAAAGAACTGAAGAAAGACTTGCAACTTGAAATACATTACAATTGCAAGCATTTAATGCTATAAAAAATGCACTAGATGATGACATGGTAAAAGACCGTTATTTCTATCTTGATGGACCTGGTGGATCAGGCAAAACTTATCTATATAGTTTATTGATGAGTTTTGTACGAGCACAAGGTGAAATAGCGCTAACATTTGCAACTACTGGAATTGCCACACTTTTGTTAGAAGGTCGAAGGACTGTGCATGGTGGATTTAAACTACCAGTCCCTATTTTAGAAACATCCGTGTCCGATATTAGAATGACATCATTGCAAGGCAAAACAAAAAAAATAAAAAATATAATTAATTATAATACATGAAGCTACAATGATGTCATGCCATGCTCTACAATGTATTGACCGTTTGCTTCATTAAATCATGGATAGTACTTTGCCATTTGGTGGAAAAGTCATATTGTTAGGCGGCGATTTTAGACAAACATTACCTGTCATTGTACATGGAAATCAAACAGATATTATCAAAACATGTATAAAGTCAAGTACACTATGGAAACATTTTACCCATCTTCAATTACAACAAAATATGAGATCAGAAGGAGAAAATTATTGCAATGATTGGCTTATTACAATTGGAGAAGGAAAAACTGAATGAATAGAAAATTTACCTGACGACACTGTACACATCCCAGATTCCATGATTTGCAAACAAGGTCTTATATCGGCTATATTCCAAACTACTAGAAATAACGAGGACTATGCAGAACTTGCTGACAAAGTTATACTAACATGTAAAAATAAGGATGCATTGCTCCTTAATAATGAAATATTTTAAAAAAGGAATGCAACACAAAAAAATTATCACAGTGCTGATTCTGTCCTTGCTGATGACAAAGAAAGTCAGGCAAACTTTTCTACTAAATTCATAAACTCATTAACTCCTTCTGGAATGCCACCACATATTTTGCAGCTAAAGAAAGGTGCAATTGTCATGTTACTGCAAAATATGAACCCAAAAAAAGGCCTTGCAATGGGACAAGATTAATTGTTCAACAATTAAAGGACCATTTCATAGATGCTGAAATTCTAACTCGTACCCATAAAGGAGAGAGAGTTTTTATACCAAGAATAGATTTAGCACCAAGTGAAAGTAGCCTCCCTTTTGTACTTCAAAGAAGACAATTTCCCATCATCAGGGCATTTGCCATGACCATTAATAAATCACAAGGTCCAACTTTCAAATCTGTGGGTATATTCTTAGAACAACCAGTATTTGCACATGGCCAATTATACGTTGCCTTCTCAAGGTGCAAAAACCCACAGGCTATTAAAGTTTACATTGAAAACAATGAAAGTCAAAGTGATTTATTTGAGGATGGACACATTTTTTCCAAATACATTGTCTACTATGAAGTACTCTAACTTTCATTGCAATAAACACAACCCATCCATCACTAACTAAAACCAAAAGACAAAAATGACTGATACCACAATTTAACAACAAAAAACAAAGCGAAAACATTCACAACCGTGCTTTTATTTTAATAAATACTTGAGCTCTCACTACCAAGCTTTTTACAGCAACACTATTTCTATAAATACAATGGCAAAACACATAGAGAACAGTGGTTACACATCGCGGACCAACTTTAATGTCTCTCGTTCTCTTTTTAGAGAACCACATAGGAAACTCTATGTGCCATTTTCAACTATTACAACACCAACCAAAAAATGCCAACCATTACAAAGCACCAATGACAGAATAAATCATTTATATTTCATAGAAGTACTGTTTATAGATGATTAGATCCACAAAACACTTACCTGCTATTTCAACAGAATTCAAGTTCAAAGGTTAATTAAGTATGTTATTGTTCAGCAACTTAGAAATTTTAAATAGAATAGAAACTGAGGAATGCTAGTTCCTATGGTATTTGCTACCAAATGTCTTACTAATATATGAACATATGTTAGGATAGATGCATTTGTTAAAATTAGTTTTTTATTGTAACTAGGGTAACAACGGCGAATTAAAAACACATATAAAAAATCCAGGATTGGAACATAAAGGTTAAAAAGAGGCTAAGTTGTGTGAGATAAGTTAACCACTAGAATAATATATTATTGAACTCTTAATAGAGGGGTATTCTTATCTCTCCTGTTGTTTGTGTGTCAGGATATTGGTGAGAGGTAATTCAACCTGGTGTGTGGTCCTCCTAATAAAGTCCTTTACAAGGATAAGTCACAATTCTTACATACTATTAGACAATGGTATAGGGAGAAAATCACAGAAAATATACAGGGAGGCTACACTAGCTCCCAGCACTAACTGTGTATCTATAAACTCCCTCTGCTAAATAGGTCAATATTATTAAGTGCTATGTCTCTGGAAGGTGGAATGGCTCTTATCTTTATCAGAGTTTTAGCCGGTATATGGTTAATAAACTCTTTTAAATTTTTAGAGTACAAGTGACTCACCTGTTTATACACTCTAGTTCTTATCGCTATATAAGCCCCTGCTGGGAGAATGGAGCTATCATATAAGCTCTCAATAAGCTCTCAATAAACAGACTGCCTTAAATAGGGACAACCTGCCTACTAATAGACAGTCTGTACTCTATCAATTATGTTGGAGAAAATAATATCCTTCCATTGCAGCACTTATGCGATCTTTCACTCAATTGGATAAGGACAGGGAATAGTAACCATACACACTACACACATGCACTCAGTATAGGAAACGCCAGCGTGCCCTTAGCGTAGGGACAGACTGAGTCATCAAAAGCCACAGGCTTTTACCCCTCTATTAAGAGTTCAATAATATATTATTCTAGTGGTTAACTTATCTCACATAACTCAGCCTCTTTTTAACCTTTATGTTCCATTCCTGGATTTTTTATATGTGTTTTTAATTCGCCGTTGTTACCCTAGTTTCAATAAAAAACAAATTTTAACACATGCATCTATCCTAACATATGTTCATATATTAGTTAGAAATTTTAAAGCAAAAAATGCTGTTGGTTAATTGTACATATTTCAAACTTTATGGTTACCCATTACAAATTTTGCATTTCAAGTTAAATATTAATGCAGTGACTCATCCGATCGCCAGTTAATGTGGTCAAAAACAAATTCTTTTTTGACTCATGTTATACAATTTGATACATTTCAAAGATGAATTTTAATGTTTTCCTTACTGTGCATTCAATATATATTTTATTTAACAGTTCATAATCTACAATTTGCATGTTAAAAAAACATTATGTCAAGTTTACAATACTTATTAAGCCAATGTCCAACTCTTAGTACATTCAAATGTTAACACTCATTAGCCTCACTACCTTGCAGTTTACCGAACATACAGTTCAACTGCTAATTAACTATGTTACTTTTTACAAGGTTACAAGTTTCACAAATTCATCGATAAAGTTTCTTCACTGTACATATTTTAAAGTTCATGTTAACAGCAGAAGCATGTTTTGTTACACAATGTTAATGTATAATTTCATGTTAAATATTAATCCAGGGAGTAATCTGATCGCCAGTTAATGGGGTCAGGAAGGAATTAATTTTTTTCCTGCTTTGATACAATTGGCTAAGATTCAAGAAAGGGTTTTTACTGTTTGCCTTCCTCTGGATTCAATATATATTTAATTTAAGAATTCTTAATGTACAAGTTGCATCTTAAAAAAACATTATGTCAAGTTTACAATACTCATTAATCCAATGTTCAACTGTTCTTACATTATAATGTTAACGCTGTTACCCAGAAACCAATTCAACAGTTCCTCAACCTAAAACTACAATGTTACAATAATAAACACCTTTAATATAACTATTAGAGATGTCGCGAATAGTTCGCCGGCGGACTGTTCCCGGCGAACATATCATGTTCGCGTTTGCGAAAATATGCGATATTCGACCCGCCCCCTATACTTTATCATTTAGCAAACTTTGACCCTGCAACTCACAGTCAGCAGACACATTCCAGCCAATCAGCATCATACCCTGCCTTCCACACCCTTCTACCTCATGGACAGCAGCTATTTTCGAATCATAACTAACTTGCAGTCTTACTGAGAGGAGGCTGAGTGTAGGTGATACTGCATCAATAGGGAAAACCATATCTAGGCTACTGTACACAGTGTGCAATACAGTCCTGAAGGACTCTTTTGATCTCTGCTGCAAGGACACCCCTGTGTCTCTTCCCCCCCTTATCATCATCCTCCCCTCACCTTAGCACCCAACCCTAACACCCCTCACACTTATCCCTAACACCTAACCCTAACATCCCTCACCCTAGCACCTAACCCTAACACCCCTTACACTTATCCCTAACACCCCTCACCATAACACCTAACCCTAACACCCCTCACACTTATCCCTAACACCCCTCACCCTAACCCTAACACCCCTCACACTTATCCCTAACACCCCTTACCCTAACCCTAACACCCCTCACACTTATCCCTAACCCTAACATCCCTCACCCTAACACCTAACCCTAACACCCCTTAAACTTTTCCCTAACACCCCTCACCCTAACACCTAACCCTAACACCCCTCACACTTATCCCTAACACCCCTTACCCTAACCCTAACACCCCTCACACTTATCCCTAACACCTAACCCTAACATCCCTCACCCTAACACCTAACCCTAACACCCCTTAAACTTATCCCTAACACCCCTCACCCTAACACCTAACCCTAACACCCCTCACACTTATCCCTAACACCCCTCACCCTAACCCTAACACACCTCACACTTATTCCTAACACCCCTTACCCTAACCCTAACACCCCTCACACTTATCCCTAACACCTAACCCTAACATCCCTCACCCTAACACCTAACCCTAACACTCCTTACACTTATCCCTAACACCCCTTACACTAACACCCCTCACACTTATCCCTAACACCCCTCACCCTAACACCTAACCCTAATACCCCCTTACACTTATCCCTAACAGCCCTTACCGTAACACCTAACCCTAACATCCCTTACCCTAACACCCCTCACACTTATCCCTAACACACCTTACCCTAACCCTAACACCCCTCACACTTATCCATAAAACCTAACCCTAACATCCCTCACCCTAACACCTAACCCTAACACCCCTCACACTTATCCATAACACCCATCAACCTAACGCCTAACCCTAACATTCTCACACTTATCCCTAAGACCTAACACCCCCCACACTTATCCCTAACACCCCTCACCCTAACACCTAACCCTAATACCCCCTTACACTTATCCCTAACAACCCCTACCCTAACACCCATCACACTTATCCCTAACACCCCTCACCCTAACACCTGACCCCCTCACCCTTATCCCTAACACCCCTTACCCTAACACCCCTCACACTTATCCCTGTTTCTCTTTCCCCCCCTTATCATCAAGGGAGGGGGAGGATGATGAGGGAGGGGGGAAGAGACACAGGGGAGGATGATGAGGGAGGGGGGAAACAGACAAAGGGGAGGATGATGAGGGAGGGGGTAAAGAGATACAGGGAAGGGTGATGAGGAAGGGGGGAAAGAGACACAGGGGAGGATGATGAGGGAGGGGGAAAGAGACACAGGGGAGGATGATGATGGAGGGGGGAAGAGACACAGGGGAGGATGATGAGGGAGGTGGTAAAGAGATACAGGGGAGGATGATGAGGGAGGTGGGAGGATGATGAGGGAAGGGGGATGAGACACAGGGGAGGGTGATGAGGAAGGGGGGAAAGAGACACAGGGGAGGATGATGAGGGAGGGGGTAAAAAGATACAGGGGAGGATGACAATGGAGGTAGATGTTCGGTTATTTATGCCCTTTATGGATTAAAACCAGACTCTGCATCAACTATGTCATTTTCCGTGGGAGTTTTGACATGGATCCCCCTCTGGCATGCCACAGTCCAGGTGTTAGTCCTCTTAAAACAACTTTTCCATCACAATTATGCCAGAAAGAGTCCCTGTGGGTTTTAAAATCCGCCTGCCCATTGAAGTCTATGGCGGTTCGCTGGGTTCGCCGGTTCGCAAACATTTGCAGCGGTTCGCGTTCGCGACATCACTAACAACTATTACATAGTTACATAGTTACATAGTATTTAAGGTTGAAAAAAGACTTTCAGTCCATCAAGTTCAACCTTTTCAGATCTCCTCTGATCTGCAATATGCGGATTAACTATGAATTCATTAGTTGTTAATCAATTATTAATCAATTATTTAATGTTTTTTTTATTTTTTATCAAATAATTAGTCCAGAGGAAGGCAAATAGAAAAAAAAAACACAAGCGAGACTTAGCCAATTGTCTCAAAGGGAAATGTAAAAAATTTGGATCAATACTGTCTCTATAATTATCCATTATAACCCTGAATTCCATTTTTAATTAGAAATAAATCTAGTCCCCTTTTAAAGTTATCTATCGAATCCACTGTCACCACCTCCTCTGGTAGAGAATTCCACAGATTAACCACCCTTACTGTGAAGAACCCTTTTCTTTCTTTGAAGTGGAATCTTTTTACTTCTATCCTCAAGGGATGTCCTCTTGTCAGTTGAAAACCTCTTGGCACAAAAAGCTCCCCTGACAAATTTTTATACTGACCCTGGATGTATTTATATAAGGTAATCATATCTCCTCTTAGACGGCTTTTTTCTAGAGAAAATAAGTTTAATTTGGTTAGTCTTTCTTCATAACTTAGCCCCTCCATTCCCCTTATTAGTTTTGTTGCCCTTCTCTGTACCCTTTTCAGCTCTAAAATGTCCTTTTTATGAAGTGGTGCCCAAAATTGTACTCCATATTCCAAATGAGGGCGTACTAGAGATTTGTATAGTGGCAGAATTATATTTGCTTCCCTGGCTTCTATACCCTTCTTAATACATGCTAATATTTTATTTGCCTTTGCAGCTGCTGCTTGGCTTTGAGCACTGTTACCTAGGTGGTTGTCCACAAGCACTCTTAAATCCCTTTCAATATCTGATACACCTAGATTTGCTCCATTAAGATTATAAATTGCATGGCTATTTTTCCTTCCCAGATGCATAACCTTACATTTATTCGTATTAAATCTTATCTGCCATTTAGATGCCCATTCCTCAATTTTATGTAAATCCCCTTGGAGGGAAAGCACATCATTATCTGATTTAATTACCTTGCACAACTTTGTGTCATCAGCGAAAATGGAGACCTCACACTCCAATCCTACCTCTAAGTCATTAATAAATATGTTAAAAAGGAGAGGACCTAATACTGAACCCTGAGGAACCCCACTTACCACATTAGTCCAATCGGAGTATGTTCCATTTACAACAACCCTTTGCTTCCTGTCTTTTAGCCAGCTCTCAAGCCATGAGCAGATATTTACTGCAATTCCTGTATCCCGTAGTTTGCCCAATAGTCTCCCATGTGGCACTGTATCAAAAGCCTTTGCAAAATCCAAAAAGACTACATCCACTGAGTTGCCTTCATCCAGGTTCCTACTAACCTCCTCATAGAAACTAATTAGATTTGTTTGACATGACCTATCCTTCATAAATCCATGTTGACTACTACTTATAATCCTGTTCAAATAGACATATTCTTGTATATTATCCCTTATTAACCCTTCTAAAAGCTTCTCCACTACAGAAGTGAGGCTCACTGGTCTATAATTCCCCGGATTTGCTCTTGCTCCCTTTTTAAATATAGGTATCACATCAGCTTTTCTCCAGTCATCTGGTAGAGACCCTGTGTTGAGTGAATCTTGAAAAATTAAATATAATGGTTTGGCTATTACAGATCCCAGTTCCCTTAGTACCCTTGGATGTATTCCATCAGGACCGGGGCTTTATTAACATTTATTTTTTCCAGCCTCTTTTGGATTACTTCCTGTGTTAACCAATTATTTGGCAAAGGTAGTGTAGCCCCATTATGTTGCTGTGTCCCAACCACTTGTACCTCCCTTGTGTATACTGAAGAAAAGAACCTATTTAGCTCATCTGCCTTTTCCTGGTCACTAATTTTCAGACAGCCTGTTTCACATTCTAATGTTCCTAAAGCTTCCTTCCTCGCCTTCTTCCCATTAATATACTTAAAAAATATTTCAGGGTTAGTCTTACTCTCTTTTGCAATAAATTTTTCATTTTCTATTTTAGCCAGTCTAATTGCGCTTTTGCAAACCTTGTTGATTTCCTTGTATTCCCGTAAAGCAGTCTCTGTCCCCTCTTGTTTGTATAATTTAAATGCCTGTTTTTTACTCCTTATCTTGATCTTTAAATTATTGTTAAGCCACATGGGTTGTGATTTACTCCTTTAACTTTTATTCCCACATGGTATATGTCGATGTGTATGTATATTTAGTAAGGATTTAAATGTTGCCCACTTGTGGTCAGTGTTTTTACCTGCCAGTTCTCTGTCCCAGTCTATACTTTGTATTGCTGCCCTTAGACCGTTAAAATCTGCCCTTTTAAAATTAAGGAGTTTTTGTTGGCCCCTTAAAATGTTTTTTTTTTATTCAATCTCAAATGAGACTGTGTTGTGATCACTGTTTCCCAAAGGTTGCCCTATTTCAACATTTGATACTATATCAATATTATTTGTGATGAGTAAATCTAAGATAGCTTAATTTCTAGTAGGCTTCTGTATAACCTGGGCCAGATAATGATCACTGAGTGTACTCAAGAACCTGCTCCCCTTAGCTGAACTGCTGGTCTCATTTATCCAGTTTATTTCAGGGTAATTAAAATCTCCCATTATTAGAACTTGCCCGTGCTTAGCTGCATTTCCAATCTGTAACAATAATGTTATTTCCTCACTTTCAGCTATATTTGGGGGTTTATAGCATACTCTTACTAATATTCTTTTGGAATTTGCTGCTCCGCTATTTAACTCTACCCAAAAACATTCAACTTTATCACTAGGTCCACCATAAATATCTTCTCTGACTATAGCCTTAAATTCAGGCTTACTATTGTACTTCTTCAGACATAAGAAAAAGGTTACAACTGTCAATTACGTTAATTATCGACCAAACAAATTTCTAAATATACACATCTCATTGGTGTCATTTTTTGACAGGCAAGTTGCTAGTAATTTAATAAGAAAGTATGTTAACAATACTGTTGAAACAGTTCATTAGATGTCTTCTTGCTGATCATTTTATTAATTCCCATTCAGGTTTTTTAAGATGGATTCTGAGACTTTATCTTTGGTCATTGGTAGGTTGACTTCTACATTCCAAGAATGTAACAAGGTCTGTCCTTCTTTTATTGAATTGACTCTATGCCAGATGGAGTCTTTGAATATTGAGTTACCAATTGGAAATCTCCATCTGTATTTAATTTCTTCTTTCCTTAGGTTTTGAGTTATTGGTATGAATTATTTTCTTCTCATCAAGGTCTGTGCAGAAAGGTCTATAATTTTTTTATTTTGTCATAAGGAGGGTACAGCTTTTTTTCAGATAATTTGCTTTCAATATTTTGTCTTTAAATGGCAAGAAGTGCACCTTGACTATCACATCTCTCGATGCTGATTTATCCAATCCTTGTGGGAGCAGAATTCTATGCACTATCTCAATTTTTGAATCTTCTTTAGGATAATCCGGAGTTAAGTTTTTAAACAGTTCTGCTACATAATTATTCAGATCTTTATCTATTATGTTTTCTTCTACCATCTAATTCTTATATAATTCTTCCTCGAACCGTCCTCCATATTCCTGATTTTGTTGTTTAGTTCTTCTAATTTTTGTTCAAGGTTGGAAGTATACTTTAGTAGTTTATTATGATCTGTCATCAGTTTGTCACACTTTAGCTCAATCTCATTCATTCTATAGTTTGTTTCATTTATTGCTTTAGTGTTCTCTGCTATTTATTTTGTTAATTCAGATGTAATTTTAACTTGAAAATCGTATAATAGATTTTTCCTTTTTGAGCATGTTAGCTAATCTTATTGTAAATTTTCTGTGGCCTCTAGCCAAGATTGAGTTATTGTACGTGTTTGTTCAAGTGAGGAGACGTCAGTTTGTGATTTTTTAAGATACATTTTTTGTTATTAGGTGAAAGGAAAGACGCCATATTTTTCTTTTCTTTAATTTTTGTTTTAGATCTTGAGGATAGTTTTCTATTGGCCATATCTATCTTTCCTCAGTAGCAATTTAGATCAGTGCTTAGCTGTTATTCCAAATCTTTTGGTTTTACTTTAATTTAAGTGACCTTAGATTTGTTTTTTTCCACTGTTTTTTAATAAGCTCAGTCTATTTCCCCTTTCTTTCTTTTCATCAATGTCCTCTTTTACTCTTGGCAATTTTCATTTTTTATATTGCTTTAAAGAGGAGTCAAGAAGTGGATATAAAGTGAGCTAAGTTATATATTCCTCTTTTCCTTTTTTTCTTTCTTTTTTTTTATTCCTTGGCTCAATGAGCCTATAGGTGGTTTTAGAAGTTAATTTTTAACTTTAGGCATTATTATATTAAGCCTATGCTTTGTTTTCCTCGTTATAATCTATGGTCACTTGGGCCTATGCAAGTCCCAGCTGCTTAATAAGAATCCTTGTAATTTGAGTTTATCACTGCTCCAGATACTACTCAAGATATCACTATGAGACTTCTCTGTATTCTGTTATAATGCACTTTGTCTGCACTCTGTAGTTTTAATTATGTTACTGAGAGCTTTATTTATTTATTTTTTATTTTATTTTTTTGAGCTTTCACACCAACACTCTTTATATTTATCTGGATCTGTAATCTATATTCTGTGTGTCCCCCTGGACTTTTTTGCAAGGAATGATCGTCCTGCTTTATATACCTCCCGTGTTTCCTTTTTAGGAATCTTTAATCAATAATGTTTTTAAATTGAAGCGAAGAGACTGTACTTACAGGGTTTTTGTTCACCAGGGAGGAGCTCCAGATAATTTAGGATCTTTCTGTGGTTGATTGTATGTCAGCTTAGTTCTTGAAATATATGGGATCCAATATCTTCAAGTGTTAGTTGCCAGTTTAGATCATCCAGACTTCTGTGCACTACAGAGTAGAAAAAGAGCACTCAAATTCAAAAGACTGTTGGCGTCAGCAGCTTCTCACAGGTTCATGGAAACATTCTCAGCCTTATTAAATTGTGATTCGGTAAATTTAAAAGGGCTCTATATAAGCACAGAGCATATTTTTTTTACAGAAGATTTTAGTTAGTGAAGACCTTGCTTTTGGATAGAAGTTTACTAACTAAAAACTTCTGTAAAAAAAATATGCTCTGTGCTTAAATAGAGCCCTTTTAAATTTACTGAATCACAATTTAATAAGGCTGTCTGTATGAGGCCCTGCCAGCTTCTGCTATGTCCCGTGGATACAGGGAAGCTGTCCCCGTGAGGCTCCGCCAGCGTTTGCGGCCTCACAAAATCAACCGGAGATCTCACCTCCAGAGCTCCAGCAACATCTACTACGTCCATGCCGTCCCACAGACAGAGGGAAGCCGCCCTCCCTAGGCTCCAGTCAGAGTCCCGCAGAAACAGATCAGGTAGTTAGGACCAGCTAGAACCACCCAGAACTTGTCGAAAAAAGAGGGACCGTCCTCCATTCCAGGCAGACCAACAGCACAACTGAGAGTCTGCGACCGAATCCACTCGTGAACCATTCTCCAGCGTTAGAGTAAGCCCAAAGGGGAAGGCATTTTTTTTTTAATAGATTTAAATAGATTTTTTGATAATTTGTCATAAATTATTGAAATGGGATTATGAATTGAATAATTTAAGGGATTTGAGTACATGTGAACAACTAATTATAAAGGATTTTGAAGATCATAAAATTGCTAGATGTCATAGGAAAATCAGATAAAATATTAATCTGGGAAAATGAGCTAGCTAGAAAATGGACAGAGGAAAATCACAATATATGGCATAGAACTATTTAATAAATTAGTTCAAAGATGGTATTTGGTCCCAGTTACGATTAGTAAATTTGATAGAAATAAATCAGAATTATATTGGAGAGGTTTCTCGGATAAAGGCGTGTATTTACATATGTGATGGAATTGTAGTAAACTTCATATTTTTTAGAAACATTGCGCTGCTCAGATCTCAAAATTAACTTATATGACTACTCCACTTACTCCGAGCTATATAGTATTTCATATGTTTTATGAAAAGCTTCCTTTTGTAAAAAAAAATAGTGATCTCCCACTGTCTTGGCAGCAAAATGGGCCATAATTATACATTGGAATCAGAAATATTTATCAACATGAAAAGAATTAGTTAAAGTTATATATAAAAACAGAAAATTAGAAATCATGAGAGAAGGTTTGAACTCTCCTGTATAACATTCATCTTTAAAATGGCAAATTTGGATAAATATATGAAAGATAGAAAATCAAGTATTGAGATACACATCGTTTTTCTCTTATCTCTGATATTTAAGGATATATTGACTTCCCTTTGTAAAAAGTTTATTTTTTTATGTATTTGAATGTATTTATATATTTTTTATATTGTAATTGTGAACGAGTTTGTATGAATTATTTTTCCAAAAAATAAAATAAAATCAGTTTTATTTATAACACTTTAACATAATAAAGAAAAGCTGTTCATACAAAATTTTACAATTTAAAAATAAAAGATGAACAATTGCAATGGTCAGTTAAGAGCACAGAGACAGAGCTTATAAAATAGTTTTTAATATGGATCAGGTGTACATTTTAGTATACATCTAGTTCTACGGTTTGGTGTGCCCATAAAACATTTATATAAGTAATTTTGAGGAATTGCTCTTAAGAAAAAAAAAAGGGGTAAACCTTTAAGGGAACTGTTTTATTCAACCAAATAGACTTCAAAAAAGTAATAAACTTTTTCCAAGTAAAAATATATCTATTCAGATCAATGAAACACATTTAAAAATAAAGGTGATCATACAGTTGCAAACTGATAACATGAGCCTACATTTTCAGCAGAATCAATATGCTATGGGCAATAAATTGTTAAGTGGGAATATAACCTCTAAATAAATTGAATCTACCATAAAAAAAAACGTAAAACCGTACAAAGCACCAGGGGAAACGGCTTTAACTGTTACTATAACATTTTTGCAATAGAATTAATTTCACCTCTGAATAAATTGTTTAATAAAATAAAAAACAAAGGGCTTGTACCCCAAGAAATGTCAGAAGTGAACATTTTAAATATTTTTAAACCAGATAAAAATCCAGAAGATTTTAAGAACTATAGACCTATTTTATTGATTAATGTAGATATAAAAATGTACTCCAAAATGTTAGCTAATAGACTAAGAGCCTCATTCAAATGTGATTTGGCCAATTGAATAGGGCTCTATATAAGCACAAAGCATATTTTTTTTACATAAGTTCAATAACTAAAAACTTCTGTAAAAAAATATGCTATGTGCTTATATAGAGCCCTATTCAATTGTCCGAATTGCAATTTAATAAGGCTGATAATTCCTAATCTAGTAAATGGTGATCAATCTGGCTTTGTTATTGGGAGGTAAGGCTCATATAAAATCAGAAAGCTTATTGATATAGTTTCATATTCTAATAAGGGCGATGTCCCTTTGCTCACTCTGGGCCTCATTCAATTGCGATTTGGCCAATTGAATAGGCCTCTATATAAGCACAGAACATATTTTTTTACAGAAGTATTTGGTTAGTGAAGACCTTGGTTTTGGATAGAAGTTCACTAACTAAAAACTTCTGGAAAAAAATAATGCTTTGTGCTTATATAGAGCCCTATTCAATTGGCCAAATCTCAATTGAATGAGGCCCTCTGTCATTGGATGCTGAAAAGGCTTTTGGCAGATTGAGCTAGTAAGAAACAAGTTTTGATATTTTTTTGCATGTATGGAATGTATCTTTGTGGGTGAAGATTTTTATGTTGTGATTCATTGTTTTGTACGTTTGTAATATTTTTTTGTTTTATTAAAAACTCGACAAAATTAAAAGAAATATAAAAAAGATGTACATTTTTATGTATTTATAAGTATGTACAGCACAATAATTATTATTATTAAAACATGGAAATAAACACATAAATTATACTACTGGGAGCCAATAAGGTGTTTCATGGTTTTGAATTATACAGTTTTTAATATTAGATTCAAATTATCCATATTACTTGGCAGTGCCTACTATACTATACATTTGATCAAGCCAGCTCTGTATGGTGAATAAATATTATTTTAATACATATGCTATATTTTCTCATATTAGAAGTCCACTGCAGTGATCATACCAAATGATTTCATTTGTTTATTAAGTTACATGTTAGTCAAAATAATTAATTAAAGAAAATAGATTAAATGTAGGTTTTGAAATCTTCAATTAATTTACTGTTCCAGTGCCTCTCCACACTCCTATTAAGTGTTCAAGGGTTAGGAAGAGATCTGCAGCCTTATTAAATTGCAATTTGGCCATTTGAATAGGGCTCTATATAAGCACAGAGCATATTGTTTTTACAGAAGTTTTTAGTTCGTGAATACCTTTTTTTGGATAGAAGTTCCCTAACTAAAAACTTCTGTAAACAAAATATGCTCTGTGCTTATATAGAGCCCTATGCAATTGGACAAATCACAATTTAATAAGGCTGCTGGCCAGGAGGCTGTCCTAAAATGTTCTAACAAGTACCTCTTGATGTGATTCCTTGTTCACAAAAACAAGGGGGCCCTATTGTAACCTCAATAAGTAAACAATTTAAACTGATCTTCTTAACAACTTTTGCATGAAACCTCATCATAACATGATACTGTTAATAATACTATAAGTGGCAGCATATATACCATAGGAATGTATCACCATTAATCTGTCAATAAGATTTTTCTGGTTTCTAAGTATAATAGAAAATGTCCTCAAAGTACATTAAAGAACATTGTCTGCTATCTGAATTCCAGTATCTTCCTCTCAAAAATGCTCCTCTTTTATATTTTTATGTTACAAGCTCCTGAGATCCCCTCATCTACTTTCCCTAAGTCTGAATGCATGAAATGGCAGAGGCAAGTCTTTGATTATGTTATCTTGCCCCACTGCTGTCCAAGGGCCTTTTTCAATTGCAAACCGTCAGATTCTGTCTTACAGGCCATAAGTCTGCAGGCTTGAAATTTTGATACAATTACAGAGCGATTCGATGGAGCAAGCCCGCAATTTAAGGGACGTAGGCCGAAATTATGACGTCATTAAAACATGGAGGTTAAACGTTAATCAATTAGCTTTTAGAAGTCTGATATGCGATCAGACTAGCAACTAGGCAATGTACAAAATAATAAAAATAAATGAAGGAAATGTTCTAGTCCGTGTAAGTGGCCTGATAAGTATTAACTCCTTGATTCCCAAGATCAATATAACATGAAAAAAAAAAACATTAAAAAAAAAATGTTTTATTGCAGATTTGATTGATTTTTTATTTGCATTTACAGTGCTACAATCAGATGTTTAACTCTCTTGCAAGTCCTATCTGGTACTCATAGGATTTTCTTCTACATTTGCGAATCACAGGTGTGAAAACATTTGTGGGCTTGAGGAATTGTAGCAATTTGTGATTGTAACATTTACAGGCTTGAAAGATCAAAGGCTTAGGGATTTTTAGCCTGTAACCCGCAAATGGTTTGCAGGTAGCTAAAAGATGTCAATTAAATAGCAGATTAGTTTACGGGCTACATTACGGGCTCCAGTAACCAACAATTGCTCAATTGAATAAGGGCCCAAGTCTACTAGAGTGCACCTGGGTGTAGCTATGTTGCCTCTGTTTGATACATCATATATTCCATAGCACTGTACAGGTGATAAGAAAAAGGAAGAATACAATGTTAACAAATTGCAGACAATGATGGGCACTGTTTTGAGTTTAGAATGTTTGTAGGAAGTGCTTTTTTCCAAATCACCCTAAAAGATTGGAGACTCGCTACTTACAAACTAAGGGAGTAGAAGAGGCAGAAACATATACTTGAATAACAGATAAGGAAAAGCTAGAGTCAGGAAGGATTTTGAAATTGGCTTAAGTAAGATGTGTGAAGTTAGAAAGGTTTATCATTTAGCAGGAGAGGGAAGGAATCAGGCTGAAAGTAATTTGAGGTGAGTGGTTCTAGTATGTAATATGTTATCTGCCCTTAGTGGTCAGATAATATAACCTGCAGACAGGGCCGTATCTACCTTTTTGGAGCCCTTAGGCAGTGAAGTGAAGGAGCCCCTCCATTTTGACTATTCTGTACATGTAAGTTCCCTTTCTTGTTGTAACTGTCTTGTTCTAGATGGTTACCCCCTAGTAGCCAGTCTATGAATGGCAACATTTATTTTTTTTTTAAGCCAGAAAAACTTTTTTTTAAGAAGTGGCACCCCTCACAGGGAAGCACCCCTGGACGGCTGCCTAGTTGGGCTAATGGGTAATCCGGCCATGCTTGCAGATGGGATTGTCAAGTACGTGGCGTGGGTTAGGAGATATATATCCAGAGGCTAGTAGAAGAAGGAGAGATAGAAAAAGGAGATTGGAATGGGACTTGCAGAAGTGAGGAGATAGTGACTGGAGGAAGGAGAGTAGCTCATGGGAGCATGAAAGAGAGGATATCATGGAAGGTGAGATGTTATGTGAGAGACATGATGTGGAAAAGATGAGAATAGTCTGAGGAAAATCTGGATGATAAGAGGAAGGAGAAGGCACCAGGAAAAATTGTGAAAAGGATTAATTAGGAATAGTTAGCAAATGTTGATAATTTATGCTTCTTGTGTGTTTGCAGTTAGTTTAAGGTGAGTCAGTAGGTAGATCTAGAATGAGAAATGCTTCTTGTGTGTTTGCAATTTGGTTAAGATGAGTCAGTGGGTAGATCTAGAATGATAAATGCTTCTTGTGTGTTTGCAGTTTGGTTAAGATGAGTCAGTGGGTAGATCTAGAATGATAAATGCGTCTTGTGTGTTTGCAGTTTGGTTAAGGTGAGTCAGTGGGTAGATCTAGAATGAGAAATGCTTCTTGTGTGTTTGCAATTTGGTTAAGGTGAATTCAAAATCTCTCAGTATTTTAGAGCACCAAAAAGATTAGGAAAACCACACACAATGATCAACCTTCTCTTGAACTCTTACAGGAAAATACTTACTTAGCCAGAATCTCCAGGATCTCCAGCCCATCTGAACTACAATCTACCTTGGCCTGTGATTCTTCTGACTCACTACCTATCTTCCTTTTACCCATCTCTATCTCTGATGAAATGTAGTCTGTCCTCTGGGAATGTGAGTGAGGTTGTGGGGAAGAATCTTGCTGTCTATGAAATGTAAAGTTTTGAAGAGCTGCATGGAACTCTGTCTTAAGAATAATGATTTAAAGAAAGACAAAGTGGTACACAAGGGTGGTGAATATGAAAATGCAAGTCTAGGGTGAGAAGTTGAGATTGAGATGGTTAGTGAGAAAGATAATAAATTCCAGGAAGTGATGAATGATGTGGGCTGGGCGGATATAAGGTGTTACTGGACCAAATTAGTTATTTAGAAGGAAAAGAGTCAAGGGAATTTAGTCAGTTCTGGGGAAGTAAATAATGGGGTATAGCATTTGTTTGGAGGTGAGTAACATAATTATATTTTCACTAATAAACATTTCTTACTCTTTTGAAAAGAAAACACTCCAAAATATTAAAAGCAAACACATTTTAAGATGCTGAAAATATTTTATTAAATCAGACTCTCTTGGAATATCATATAACCCTTTTACCCTATGGCAGTTAAAATATAAGACAACAATCATTATGCTGCAGAAGAAAAAGATAAATAACTATGAACTTTCGCTCTTATTCTAGATAAATAGCAATTTGATCAAGTATACATCTTTTCGGAATATATTTTAAATAAATGTAAAAATGATGACATAGACTACCACTTTTAAAATTTGGTTAAATTATAACTGCATTTAACCAATTATATATTTCTTTAATCACATATGTAAAATGTACACAACTTGTTTCAAATGATGTGTTTTAGAAGGCATATGCTAATTGAGAAAAACTATGTAGACAGTTGGAGAAAGAAGTTACAGTTAAAGTTAAAGATAACTAAATACAGATAACTAATTATCTACATACTAAAACAGGCTAAAGATTAAGAAGATTAACCAACAATTATCACCAAAAGCATTTTGCACTGAAAGCTTCTATTGTTCAAATGTTTTCTGAATTATGTAGCAGGATAGAAAGACAGTATTAAATATGGCACACTGAAGCTGGCATCAGCTGTATTGCTATAACAAATTGTGATCTACTATTGGAAGGTTTTGTAAAAGTGTACAACTGGTTTGATGCCCCAGCTATAAAATAGAACTGGCGAAACAATTCATAGTTATAAGAATGACCCATTGCATGGAAATATATATACAACAGAAGGTATCACTGAAAGTATTTAGTACCTTCCAGCAAGAAAGCAAAGCTATTAGTCATTGGAAAGCCATTAAATGGTCACATTTGCCAAAGAGAGATTATGTCAAAGAAAGTATCAAGTAGAATATATATATATATATTTTTTTTTTAAAGTAACATTGTTCAGTATAATTTTATTTAGTTTAATGCAGATGTTTCTGATATTAATGCTACTCTTCATGTTGCTGAGAATCAGATGTCTGAGGTTCTTGTCCGCATTCAGTGTTGGTGCAGCCACATTGGTCCACATAGATGTAGGAGTACAGTGAACTGGTGCCATCACGACATTTAAGAGTAACCTCTCGTTTGCTGGTTTTCATCTCCTGGCAACAACTGCACGTGTGCTCCATTGTACTTGCCTCAGCAGAATAACTATAGAAGATCATATAAGAAAATGAAAAGATGGCATTTGCAGAAGGTTTTATAAACATTTGTGACTCTACAGACTGGAGGACTAAACATAAATTGACAGTATATGTGTTCTTGCCAATCAGTACGTGGCTCATCAAGCAGGATAAATGGTATCACAAAAACGAATAAAACTTACATCGATGAAGTTTGGCAGGCTCCCTCACAGTAGGAAAGCTCCACAGTTTGGTCTGATTCACAGTTGCTGGTTGTGATGCGGGTGGACTTTTTGTTGATCCGGCATCCTGATTCTATAACTAAAGGAAAATATGGGTGTTTGTTTTTTATAATACTGTAGAAAATATAGTTACATTTCAAAGCTGTAGAGTTCTCTTTAGATATAATGAGACAAGGACTTGCTATGTATAAGAAGTTTGACACAGCATTGGAAAGATTTATCATACCTTCACAAGTCTTGCAGCAGCCATCGCCTGACATTTTAATAGTGCCCTGTAACGAAATAAATGAATTTGGGTGAGAAATATTATATTTAGTAGATCTTTATATAATTCCCAGTAGGAGCAACTGATTTTTAGACACGTTATTTTAATATAACTTGTTTCTAGTTTGTCAGTAATATTTATCTCAATGTGACCTGTAGTGATTGGCCTTTTTCAAACAGAAATTATGTATGCTTTCAGTTGTGTAGTATGTATTTTAATATATTAAATTCACAATTAGGAATTTTTATTAACAATTCTCAACAAAGAAATAGGAACAGTTTTAAAAGTAAAATATAAAATGTTGTCAGGTCATTTGCATAGTTCATTATATCAATAATAATAATCTAATAAAAAATAATTATATGGTACAATATTTGTTTTCAAACTCTCACTAAGAGATACATTCAATATTAATATATAATATATTAATATTAGTATGAAACCCACCTCAACACATTTTGATGGATCAAAGTCTTGACATGTCTTCTGCACTGTAACCAGTTGATAGTTATCACTACAGGTGTAGGACGTACAGTTGTTGGACGGTGAGATATAGATCTCCCCAGGCTGAAATATAGAGGTAAGGGTGTGACCAATTATATAGAAGTAAATTATCTAACATGAAATAGAATTCTGTTTACACTAATTCCACATGAATTTAGACTTGAACACATTTTCTTTCTGTCATCCTTAGCTCCTGAGTGGTTATTCATTATTGGACAAATATAACTGAAAAATGCTCTAATAATATATTGATTCAACATTAGTCAAATTGCTATATAAAATAATTGTAATGGATAAACCAAAATCAGCATATATTATAAGGCATTATTATGTTATGAAACATCTCATATGACTTAAGAGTAGAGATATAATAAAATAAAAAAACAAAGGGCCACTGTACTGCTCAAAACAATGGGTATAATTTTCTAATTTGTTACAGATTAGCAATAAAATCTGTGTTTCTAAATTGAAACATCAATGTAGCTTTTAAATCTTTCATTTCATGATCTGCCAAAGGGGGACAGCCCTAAAATGAGTCTTTATCTGATCTCCTGATAAAATTTTTATCTGCCTATTTTCCTCCAGTGGCCATTGTAGGCAGACCTACACTGGACAATTTGTACATACATATGAACAGATCCTTCTTCCCTTCCTGGACAACTAATAGGTAGTAAGGAGCAGCATCTATCTTAAATGAAACAATGCTAATTTAAAAAATAAGTTTTAAAAGGTAAATTTTCTTTTCTTCAAATACCAACTTTATTTCTAATCAGCAAATGAAACCAGAATTTTATGAGTAATACAGTGGCCATTAAAATGATTAGTATAATAGCCATGTCTCTTATCAATTACTTCTTCTGGACCGCTACCTTATTGTGGTGAAGGGGCTTGTGTACTTCAATGATTCTTTGAGCTATACCGTGTAGGGTCACCAAAGATGGCCATCCATAGTAGAGAGGTTAGACAATTCACCATCCATTGGAGAAGAAACTGGCAACCCACTCCAGTATCTTTGCCAAGATAACCTTGTAGATTAGCAAGACCAGATACATATATAGATGTGCCTGGCATTCTGTGGTCCATAGAGTCACGGACAGTTGGACACAACTGAATGACTAAACATCAACAATTATCAATTAACATACCTTCAAGAGTGTAATAGAGTTGTCAGGCATCTTCACTGGGCAGGTGACTGGGGTACAAGAGCCACAGCATTCATTGTCAAGCTTTTTGTACGTATAACCCTATAAGATATAAAATTTTGTTAGATAAAACATTCACATGTTCTCAGAAAACTAATTAAACTATATATGTCTCTTCGCTGTCACAGATTTACAAGAAGTATGAATGACATGATAAAGAAAAACGTACCGGTGAGCAGTCATCAGCACTATATACGGTACAACCCTTTGAAATGCTGACCGTGACAAAATGTTCTCCACTTTTGTTACATGTATAATAAGAACATTTGTCAATAGTAGAGTTTCGGGTTTCTCCAGGCTGTGAAACAAAGCAAAATATTACAAAAACATTAAATTTCTTTCTTTCTCTTTTTATATGTAGAGCCTACAAAGTTGTTATTGAATATCATGATACATGTGACTGTCTGTTATACAATATGATGCAGAGAGAAGTAAAACTGGCATTTAAAAATGGCATACCTGGAGAATGACGGTGACATTGTCCTCCATAGTCATTATGCATGAATCTATCTCGCATATACCACAACACTGATTGGCCATATTTTTGTACTTATAGCCCTATGAAATGAGAATAAATGAGAACATTTGCAGTTGAAGAAATCTTGTTAGTAATAATGAATGTGGAAAAAGAATATGGAATGAAATTGCAACTGACCTGTTGACATTCTGTGTTACATGTGATGGTTTTACAGGAGACCAAATTCAGTGAGGTTTTGACATCTTTTTCTGCTGTGCACTCACATTCTTGGCATGAGCCTTGGGATGCGGAGACTGGATGTCCTACCTGGAAATGGATGGATGAAATATATAATAATGGTTGTATTGTCCACCTACTTGCTAAATATATTTATGTATTGTACAGTATGTGCCCACTCGTATTTAGTTTATTTTATCTAGAATGCATCAGTTTGTATCAGGATCATGTGGTCCTTACCTGATATTTGACACCATCAACCATACAGAAGTCACTTGTCTCTGTTGAGGGAAGATTGAGTGTTTACATTTTATGTCTGCTCCATTATAACACTAAACCATTAATGTTCCATTTCATACATTTTAGTTCTTATTACAAGTAAATGATTGACAGCAAGCTCCCTGCATAAGATCTAGAACAACCTTAAACCCAAGGGAACAACTCTGTAGTTCACTAGAACAATTATTAATATTGCAACTTGTTATTAGGAAGATAATCTTCATTACTTTCAGTTTAATACGTTGGAAAGGAGAATACACCAGTTATTAATGTTTTCACGGCTATATTATTACAATAAAGCGACTATGTCACCCCAAAATAAACTTTCAAACTAATAAACATCAAACTAAAACAAGCTGTTTATTGTACTAAATTAGAAACTACTTATTGTAGAAAATCACTATTGTTTTGAATGTATTTTTATGCAAATGAGCACCTTTTAATATGAATTATCTGCTTTGATGTACTGATTAGGATTACTGTCTGCTTGTCTATCTCTGTGGTGGCAAAAATAATTTCCGTCATAGGATGTAAGGCTATTAGATCCCCATTAAAGAGCTACATTAATGCCCTTGCAGGAGGAGCTTGTTATTTTAATTATATAAATAAAGGAAAACAAACAGATGCTGGAACTTATAGAAATGTGGAAAATATAGCTAAATGTTCACACATTTTAATGCTGTAGGAATCCCAATAGATATAACAAACAGGGACATGCTATGTGGACACTACATTGAAAGGATTGCTCTTACCTTCACAAGTCTTGCAGCATCCATCAGCTGACACAATGATAGTGCCCTGTAATGAAATGACAGCATTTGTGTAAGAATTAATAGAAATTATACCATTATAATTCATAGTAGCAACTGTGGATTTCTAACCTGTGATTTTAATGTAAATAAATTATTCATAATTTATCAGTGAGGTCACTTTGTCATCTAAAAATCACGTTTTTATTTAAGTTATTATTAAAAAGCATAAAAAACTAGCTATTTGTTGTATAAGCCATTTTTTATAAACTGAAATCTTTCCGGAATTATTGAGGACTGTTTGGGCTGTATGAATATGCAAGTGAGCAACTTAATACTAATTAATTGCTCTCATATGCTAAGTAGTATCACAGATTGCTTGTCTGTCTCTGAGCTAGACAAATCGACACCACCAAAGTTTAGTTAGATCCACTCCTCCACACTTATCAAGCACTGTGAGCAGCAAATTAGCATTTGGAGTTGCACATTAGCATAGGGGAGCTGCAAACATAATTCTGAATATCACAGAAATGATTTACTGTTGATGAAAATTGCTAATACAATGTATAGACAGTTGTTCATATCTTTTGTGAACAACTGTCCATACATTGTATTAGCAATTTTCATCAACAGTAAAAATTATTATATTATCCCTTTATTATTTCTTCCTAAAGTAACATGATCTTTTTAGTAAAGCAAGAAAACATAATTATGCTTGGGAGATTTCCATAGCTCATTATAAAAATAATATGAATCCAATAATTCAGTACTTTTGGTGACAAAAACATGATTATATGGTATATTATTGTTTTTCAAACTCCTATTAAGAGATATATTCCATACTAAGGTTATCTATTAGGATTTAGCTAGATATTTATGAAATCAGCATGTTAAAAAGAAACCCACCTCAGCACATTTTGTTGGGTCAAAGTCTGGACATGCCTTCTGTACTGTAACCAGCTGATAAGTATCACTACAGGTATAGGAGGTACAGCTGTCGGACGATGAGATATAGGTCTCTCCAGGCTGAAATATAGAGGTAAGTGTGTGGCCACATCCTTAGAAGAAATGTATCTAACATGAAATACCATTCTGGTTATACAAATTAAATATGATATAAAACTTGAACACCTTTTCTTTCTGTAAACCATAGCTTCTGAATGGTTAGTAAATGTTGGATAAATATAACTGATAAGTAATGTAAGAATATGGTGATTGAAAATTAGTCATATTGCCAAATAAAATAATTGTAATGGGTAAAAAAAAATCAGCATACTCAGAAATTATTATATTATCCAAGCAAATAATAATTAGCTATGAAAGGGTCCATAGGATTTTAAAATAGAGGTATGACAGTAAAATTATAGGGACACTAGTGTTAACACAGTTGGGTATTATTTGTTTATTTAGCTACTGATTAGAAATAAAATCAGAAATTTCAGAAAGAAAAAAAAGTGTAGCTTTCAAAACTTTAATTTGGCATTTTCTGTTTCAGACTTTAGCTGATAAGCCCTGCTCGTAAACCTTATCCCTCTGGGGTGGGCTAGAACAAGTCTTCATTTGTTGTCCTCCTAACATTGTTTATGTGTCTACTTCACTGAAGTAGCTATTATAGGCAAACCTACACTGGTTAGAAAAAACAGAGCAGAGTCTCCACTTCCTGGACCCCTAATAGGAGGTGGAGATAAGCACATTTGCTGGATGCAACAATACTAATGTAAGCATTTCACAATTATCAGTGAACATACCTTCAGCAGTGTAGTAGAGTCGTCATTCATCTTCACTGGGCAGGTTTCCGGGGTACATGAGCCACAACATTCACTCTCAAGCTTTTCATACTTATAACCCTGTGAGATATAAAGTTCAGTTAGATAACCACTTACAAGCTCTGATAAGACCCCTTGGGTAACATGCCTCCTTTCACTGTCTAATGGATATGAAAATGTATGATATTAAAGAGAACGACGTACCGGTGAGCAGTCATTAGCACTGTATGCAGTACATCCCTTTGAAACGCTGATAATTACGAAATATTCTCCAGTTTTGTTACATGTATAATAAGAACATTTGTCAATAGAAGAGTTTCGGGTTTCTCCAGGCTGTGAAACAAAGCAAAATATTACAAAAACATTGAATTTCTTTCTTTCTCTTTTGATATGTAGAGCCTACAATGTTGTTATTGAATATCATGATACATGGGACTGTCTGTTATACAATATGATACAGAGAGAAGCAAAACTGACATTTTAAAATGGCATACCTGGAGAATGACAGTGACATTGTCCTCCATAGTCATTATGCATGAGTCTATCTCGCATATACCACAACACTGATTGGCCATATTTTTGTACTTATAGCCCTATTAAATGAGAATAAATGAGAGCATTTGTAGTTGAAGAAATCTTGTTAGTAATAATGAATGTGGAAAATGAATATGGAATGAAATTGCAACTGACCTGTTGACATTCTGTGTTACATGTGATGGTTTTACAGGAGACCAAATTCAGTGAGGTTTTGACATCTTTTTCTGCTGTGCACTCACATTCTTGGCATGAGCCTTGGGATGCGGAGACTGGATGTCCTACCTGGAAATGGATGGATGAAGTATATAATACTGGTTATATTATCCCCCTATGTGCTAAATATATTTATGTATCGTATGTGCCCACTCGTATTTAGTTTATTTTATCTAGAATGCATCAGTTTGTATCAGGATCGTGTTGTCCTTACCTGATATTTGACACCATCAACCATACAGAAGTCACTTGTCTCTGTTGAGGGAAGATTGAGTGTTTACATTTTATGTCTGCTCCATTATAACACTAAACCATTAATGTTCCATTTCATACATTTTAGTTCTTATTACAAGTAAATGATTGACAGCAAGCTCCCTGCATAAGATCTAGAACAACCTTAAACCCAAGGGAACAACTCTGTAGTTCACTAGAACAATTATTAATATTGCAACTTGTTATTAGGAAGATAATCTTCATTACTTTCAGTTTAATACGTTGGAAAGGAGAATACACCAGTTATTAATGTTTTCACGGCTATATTATTACAATAAAGGGACTGTGTCACCCCAAAATAAACTTTCAAACTAATAAACATCAAACTAAAACAAGCTGCTTATTGTACTAAATTAGAAACTACATATTGTAAAAAATTACTATTGTTTTGAATGTATTTTTATGCAAATGTGCACCTCCCAAATATGAATTATCTGCTTTGACGTACTGATTAGGATTACTGTCTGCTTGTCTGTCTCTGTGGTGGCAAAAATAATTCCCCGCTTAGGATATAATGTAGTTAGATCGCCATAAAAAAACTAAAATAATGCTCTTGCAAAATGAGTTTGTGGTTTTAATTATATAAATAACGTAAAAAAACAGATGTTGGAATTTGTAGAAATGTGGAAAATATAATTAAATATTAAATTTTAATGTTGTAGGAATCTATTTATATATAACAAAACATGTTCATGCATTTTAATGCTGTAGGAATCTTAATATATAGATATAACAAATAGGGACATGTTATGTGGACACTACATTGAAAGGATTGCTCTTACCTTCACAAGTCTTGCAGCATCCATCAGCTGACACAATGATAGTGCCCTGTAATGAAATGACAGCATTTGTGTAAGAATTAATAGAAATTATACCATTATAATTCCTAGCAGCAAATGTGGTTTCTGACCTGTGATTTTAATGTAAATAAATTATTCGTAATTTACCAGTGAGGTCACTCTGTCATCTAAAAATCATGTTTTTATTTAAATTATTATTAAAAAGCATAAAAAAACTAGCTATTTGTTGTATTAGTAATTTTTTATAAACTGAAATCTTTCCAGAATTATTGAGGACTGTTTGGGCTGTATGCAAGTGAGCAACTCAATACTAATTAATTGCTCTCATATGCTAAGTAGTATCACAGATTGCTTGTCTGTCTCTGAGCTAGACAAATCGACACCACCAAAGTTTTGTTAGATCCACTCCTCCACACTTATCAAGCACTGTGAGCAGCAAATTAGCATTTGGAGTTGAACATTAGCATAGGGAAGCTGCAAACATCATTCTGAATATCACAGAAATGATTTACTGTTGATGAAAATTGCTAATACAATGTATAGACAGTTGTTCATATCTTTTGTGAACAACTGTCCATACATTGTATTAGCAATTTTCATCAACAGTAAAAATTATTATATTATCCCTTTATTATTTCTTCCTAAAGTAACATGATCTTTTTAGTAAAGCTAGAAAACATAATTATGCTTGGGAGATTTCCATAGCTCATTATAACAATAATATGAATCCAATAATTCAGTACTTTTGGTGACTAAAACATGATTATATGGTATATTATTGTTTTTCAAACTCCTATTAAGAGATGTATTCCATACTAAGGTTATCTATTATGATTTCTCTAGATATTTATTAAATCAGCATGTTAAAAAGAAACCCACCTCAGCACATTTTGTTGGGTCAAAGTCTGGACATGTCTTTTGTACTGTAACCAGCTGATAAGTATCACTACAGGTATAGGAGGTACAGCTGTCGGATGGTGAGATATAGGTCTCTCCAGGCTGAAATATAGAGGTAAGTGTGTGGCCACATCCTTAGAAGAAATGTATCTAACATGAAATAACATTCTGGTTATACAAATTAAATATGATATAAAACTTGAACACCTTTTCTTCCTGTAAACCATGGCTCCTGAATGGTTAGTAAATGTTGGATAAATATAACTGATAAGTAATGTAAGAATATGGTGATTGAAAATTAGTCATATTGCCAAATAAAATAATTGAAAGGGTAAAAAAAAATCAGCATACTCTGAAATTATTTTATTATCCAAGCAAATAATAATTTACTACGGAAGGGTCCATAGGATTTAAAAGTAGAGGTATGACAGTAAAAGTTATAGGGACACTAGTGTTGACACAGTTGGGTATTATTTGTTTATTTAGTTACTGATTAGAAATAAAATCAGAAATTTCAGAACGAAAAAAAACGCGTAGCTTTCAAAACTTTAATTTGGCATTTTCTGTTTCAGAGTTTAGCTTATAAGCCCTGCTCGTAAACCTTACCCTTCTAGGGTGGGCTAGAACATGTCATCATTTGTTGTCCTCCTAACACTGTTTATGTGTCTACTTCACTGCAATAGCCATTATAGGCAAACCTACACTGGTTAGAAAAAACAGAGCAGAGTCTCCACTTCCTGGACCCCTAATAGTAGGTGGAGATAAGCACATTTGCTGGATGCAACAATACTAATGTAAGCATTTCACAATTATCAGTGAACATACCTTCAGCAGTGTAGTAGAGTCGTCATTCATCTTCACTGGGCAGGTTTCCGGGGTACATGAGCCACAACATTCACTCTCAAGCCTTTCATACTTATAACCCTGTGAGATATAAAGTTTAGTTAGATAACCATTTACAAGTTCTGATAAGACCCCTTAGGTAACATGCCTCATTTCACTGTCTAATGGATATGAGAATGATTGATATTAAAGAGAACGACGTACCGTTGAGCAGTCATTAGCACTGTATGCAGTACATCCCTTTGAAATGCTGATAATTATGAAATATTCTCCAGTTTTGTTACATGTATAATAAGAACATTTGTCAATAGAAGAGTTTCGGGTTTCTCCAGGCTGTGAAACAAAGCAAAATATTACAAAAACATTGAATTTCTTTCTTTCTCTTTTGATATGTAGAGCCTACAATGTTGTTATTGAATATCATGATACATGGGACTGTCTGTTATACAATATGATACAGAGAGAAGCAAAACTGACATTTTAAAATGGCATACCTGGAGAATGACAGTGACATTGTCCTCCATAGTCATTATGCATGAGTCTATCTCGCATATACCACAACACTGATTGGCCATATTTTTGTACTTATAGCCCTATGAAATGAGAATAAATGAGAGCATTTGTAGTTGAAGAAATCTTGTTAGTAATAATGAAAGTGGAAAAAGAATATGGAATGAAATTGCAACTGACCTGTTGACATTCTGTGTTACATGTGATGGTTTTACAGGAGACCAAATTCAGTGAGGTTTTGACATCTTTTTCTGCTGTGCACTCACATTCTTGGCATGAGCCTTGGGATGCAGAGACTGGATGTCCTACCTGGAAATGGATGGATGAAGTATATAATACTGGTTATATTATCCCCCTATGTGCTAAATATATTTATGTATAGTATGTGCCCACTCGTATTTATTTTATTTTATCTGGAATGCATCAGTTTGTATCAGGATCATGTGGTCCTTACCTGATATTTGACACCATCAACCACACAGAAGTCACTTGTCTCTGTTGAGGGAAGATTGAGTGTTTACTATTTATGTCTGCTCCATTATAACACTAAACCATTAATTTTCTTTTGTCTGTCTCTGTGGTGGCAAAATTAATTTCCGTCTTAGGATATAATGCTATTAGATCCCCATTAAAGAACTACATTAATGCCCTTGCAGAAGGAGCTTGTTATTTTAATGATATAAATAAAGGAAAACAAACAGATGTTGGAACTTATAGAAATGTGGAAACTATAGTTAAATGTTCACACATTTTAATGCTGTAGGAATCTCAATAGATATAACAAACAGGGACATGATATGTGGACACTACATTGCAAGGATTGCTCTTACCTTCACAAGTCTTGCAGCATCCATCAGCTGACACAATGATAGTGCCCTGTAATGAAAATGACAGCATTTTTATAAGAATTAATAGAAATTAACTTTGTATAATTCCGAGTAGGTACAAAGGACATCTGACCTATTATTTTAATGTAAATAAATGATTCCTAATTTATCAGTGAGATTTCTTTGAAACCTTTAGTGATTGTCATATTTCATACATAGATCTATATCCTTAATATATACTTAAATGTTTCAAAATTGTCATTAAGAATTGTATTTAAAGTCACTCTGTCATCTAAAAATCAAGTTATTATTTGTTATTATTAAAGAGCATAAAAACTGGCTATACGTTATATTAGACATTTTTTATAAACTGAAATCTTTCCGGAATTATTAAAGATTGTTTGAGCTGTATGAATATGCAAGTGAGCAACTCTAAATACTAATTAATTGCTTTTATATGCAAAGTAGTATCACAGATTGCTTGTCTGTCTCTGAGTTAGCCAAAACAACACCACCAAAGTGTGTTTCTATGAAAGTTGATTTCTATGAAATTTGTATAAATATTAATAAGAAACGCACCTCAGCACATTTTGTTGGGTCAAAGTCTGGACATGTCTTCTGTACTGTAACCAGCTGATAAGTATCACTACAGGTATAGGAGGTACAGCTGTCGGATGGTGAGATATAGGTCTCTCCAGGCTGAAATATAGAGGTAAGTGTGTGGCCACATCCTTAGAAGAAATGTATCTAACATGAAATACCATTCTGGTTATACAAATTAAACATGATATAAAACTTGAACACCTTTTCTTTCTGTAAACCATAACTTCTGAATGGTTAGTAAATGTTGGATAAATATAATTGATTAGTAATGTAAGAATATGGTGATTGAAAATTAGTCATATTGCCAAATAAAATAATTGTAATGGGTAAAAAAAAATCAGCATACTCAGAAATTATTATATTATCCAAGCAAATAATAGTTTACTACGGAAGGGTCCATAGGATTTCAAAGTAGAGGTATGACAGTAAAATTATAGGGACACTAGTGTTGACACAGTTGGGTATTATTTGTTTATTTAGTTACTGATTAGAAATAAAATCAGAAATTTCAGAAAGAAAAAAAAAGTGTAGCTTTCAAAACTTTAATTTGGCATTTTCTGTTTCAGAATTTTGCTGATAAGCCCTGCTCGTAAACCTTACCCTTCTGGGGTGGGCTAGAACAAGTCATCATTTGTTGTCCTCCTAACATTGTTTATGTGTCTACTTCACTGCAATAGCTATTAGAGGCAAACCTACACTGGTTAGAAAAAACAGAGCAGAGTCTCCTCTTCCTGGACCCCTAATAGGAGGTGAAGATAAGCACATTTGCTGGATGCAACAATACTAATGTAAGCATTTCACAATTATCAGTGAACATACCTTCAGCAGTGTAGTAGAGTCGTCATTCATCTTCACTGGGCAGGTTTCCGGGGTACATGAGCCACAACATTCACTCTCAAGCCTTTCATACTTATAACCCTGTGAGATATAAAGTTCAGTTAGATAACCATTTACAAGTTCTGATAAGACCCCTTAGGTAACATGCCTCATTTCACTGTCTAATGGATATGAGAATGAGTGATATTAAAGAGAACGACGTACCGGTGAGCAGTCATTAGCACTGTATGCAGTACATCCCTTTGAAATGCTGATAATTACGAAATATTCTCCAGTTTTGTTACATGTATAATAAGAACATTTGTCAATAGAAGAGTTTCGGGTTTCTCCAGGCTGTGAAACAAAGCAAAATATTACAAAAACATTGAATTTCTTTCTTTCTCTTTTGATATGTAGAGCCTACAATGTTGTTATTGAATATCATGATACATGGGACTGTCTGTTATACAATATGATACAGAGAGAAGCAAAACTGACATTTTAAAATGGCATACCTGGAGAATGACAGTGACATTGTCCTCCATAGTCATTATGCATGAGTCTATCTCGCATATACCACAACACTGATTGGCCATATTTTTGTACTTATAGCCCTATTAAATGAGAATAAATGAGAGCATTTGTAGTTGAAGAAATCTTGTTAGTAATAATGAATGTGGAAAATGAATATGGAATGAAACTGCAACTGACCTGTTGACATTCTGTGTTACATGTGATGGTTTTACAGGAGACCAAATTCAGTGAGGTTTTGACATCTTTTTCTGCTGTGCACTCACATTCTTGGCATGAGCCTTGGGATGCGGAGACTGGATGTCCTACCTGGAAATGGATGGATGAAGTATATAATACTGGTTATATTATCCCCCTATGTGCTAAATATATTTATGTATCGTATGTGCCCACTCGTATTTAGTTTATTTTATCTAGAATGCATCAGTTTGTATCAGGATCGTGTTGTCCTTACCTGATATTTGACACCATCAACCATACAGAAGTCACTTGTCTCTGTTGAGGGAAGATTGAGTGTTTACATTTTATGTCTGCTCCATTATAACACTAAACCATTAATGTTCCATTTCATACATTTTAGTTCTTATTACAAGTAAATGATTGACAGCAAGATCCCTGCATAAGATCTAGAACAACCTTAAACCCAAGGGAACAACTCTGTGGTTCACTGGGACAATTATTAATATTGCAACTTGTTATTAGGAAGATAATCTTCATTACTTTCAGTTTAATACGTTGGAAAGGAGAATACACCAGTTATTAATGTTTTCACTGCTATATTATTACAATAAAGGGACTGTGTCACCCCAAAATAAACTTTCAAACTAATAAACATCAAACTAAAACAAGCTGCTTATTGTACTAAATTAGAAACTACATATTGTAAAAAATTACTATTGTTGTGAATGTATTTTTATGCAAATGAGCACCTTTCAAATATGAATTATCTGCTTTGATGTACTGATTAGGATTACTGTCTGCTTGTCTGTCTCTGTGGTGGCAAAAATAATTTCCGTCATAGGATGTAAGGCTATTAGATCCTCATTAAAGAACTACATTAATGCCCTTGCAGGAGGAGCTTGTTATTTTAATTATATAAATAAAGGAAAACAAACAGATGTTGGAACTTATAGAAATGTGGAAAATATAGCTAAATGTTCACACATTTTAATGCTGTAGGAATCCAAATAGATATAACAAATAGGGACATGTTATGTGGACACTACATTGAAAGGATTGCTCTTACCTTCACAAGTCTTGCAGCATCCATCAGCTGACACAATGATAGTGCCCTGTAATGAAATGACAGCATTTGTGTAAGAATTAATAGAAATTATACCATTATAATTCCTAGTAGCAACTGTGGTTTCTGACCTGTGATTTTAATGTAAATAAATTATTTGTAATTAATCAGTGAGGTCACTCTGTCATCTAAAAATCACATTTTTATTTAAGTTATGTTTACAAAGCATAAAAAAACTAGCTATTTGTTGTATTAGCCATTTTTTATAAACTGAAATCTTTATGAAATTATTGAGGATTGTTTGGGCTGTATGAATATGCAAGTGAGCAACTCAATACTAATTAAATGCTCTCATATGCTAAGTAGTATCACAGATTGCTTGTCTGTCTCTGAGCTAGACAAATCAACACCACCAAAGTTTTGTTAGATCCACTCCTCCACACTTATCAAGCACTGTGAGCAGCAAATTAGCATTTGGAGTTGCACATTAGCATAGGGAAGCTGCAAACATCATTCTGAATATCACAGAAATTATTTACTGTTGATGAAAATTGCTAATACAATGTATAGACAATAGTTCATATCTTTTATGAACAACTGTCCATACATTGTATTAGCAATTTTAATCAACAGTAAAAAATTATTATATTATCCCTTTATTATTTCTTCCTAAAGTAACATGATCTTTTTAGTAAAGCTAGAAAACATAATTATGCTTGGGAGATTTCCATTGCTCATTATAAAAATAATATGAATCCGATAATCCAGTACTTTTGGTGACTAAAACATGATTATATGGTATATTATTGTTTTTCGAACTCCTATTAAGAGATATATTCCATACTAAGGTTATCTATTATGATTTCTCTAGATATTTATGAAATCAGCATGTTAAAAAGAAACCCACCTCAGCACATTTTGATGGGTCAAAGTCTGGACATGCCTTCTGTACTGTAACCAGCTGATAAGTATCACTACAGGTATAGGAGGTACAGCTGTCGGATGGTGAGATATAGGTCTCTCCAGGCTGAAATATAGAGGTAAGTGTGTGGCCACATCCTTAGAAGAAATGTATCTAACATGAAATACCATTCTGGTTAAACAAATTAAACATGATATAAAACTTGAACACCTTTTCTTTCTGTAAACCATAGCTTCTGAATGGTTAGTAAATGTTGGATAAATATAATTGATTAGTAATGTAAGAATATGGTGATTGAAAATTAGTCATATTGCCAAATAAAATAATTGTAATGGGTAAAAAAAAATCAGCATACTCAGAAATTATTATATTATCCAAGCAAATAATAATTTACTACGGAAGGGTCCATAGGATTTTAAAGTAGAGGTATGACAGTAAAATTATAGGGACACTAGTGTTGACACAGTTGGGTATTATTTGTTTATTTAGTTACTGATTAGAAATAAAATCAGAAATTTCAGAAAGAAAAAAAAAGTGTAGCTTTCAAAACTTGAATTTGGCATTTTCTGTTTCAGAGTTTAGCTGATAAGCCCTGCTCGTAAACCTTACCCCTTTGGGGTGGGCTAAAACAAGTCATCATTTGTTGTCCTCCTAACATTGTTTATGTGTCTACTTCACTGCAATAGCTATTAGAGGCAAACCTACACTGGTTAGAAAAAACAGAGCAGAGTCTCCTCTTCCTGGACCCCTAATAGGAGGTGGAGATAAGCACATTTGCTGGATGCAACAATACTAATGTAAGCATTTCACAATTATCAGTGAACATACCTTCAGCAGTTTAGTAGAGTCGTCATTCATCTTCACTGGGCAGGTTTCCGGGGTACATGAGCCACAACATTCACTCTCAAGCTTTTCATACTTATAACCCTGTGAGATATAAAGTTCAGTTAGATAACCATTTACAAGTTATGATAAGACCCCTTAGGTAACATGCCTCCTTTCACTGTCTAATGGATATGAAAATGTATGATATTAAAGAGAACGACATACCGGTGAGCAGTCATTAGCACTGTATGCAGTGCATCCCTTTGAAATGCTGATAATTACGAAATATTCTCCAGTTTTGTTACATGTATAATAAGAACATTTGTCAATAGAAGAGTTTCGGGTTTCTCCAGGCTGTGAAACAAAGCACAATATTACAAAAACATTGAATTTCTTTCTTTCTCTTTTTATATGTAGAGCCTACAATGTTGTTATTGAATATCATGATACATGGGACTGTCTGTTATACCATATGATACAGAGAGAAGCAGAACTGACATTTTAAAATGGCATACCTGGAGAATGACAGTGACATTGTCCTCCATAGTCATTATGCATGAGTCTATCTCGCATATACCACAACACTGATTGGCCATATTTTTGTACTTATAGCCCTATGAAATGAGAATAAATGAGAGCATTTGTAGTTGAAGAAATCTTGTTAGTAATAATGAAAGTGGAAAAAGAATATGGAATGAAACTGCAACTGACCTGTTGACATTCTGTGTTACATGTGATGGTTTTACAGGAGACCAAATTCAGTGAGGTTTTGACATCTTTTTCTGCTGTGCACTCACATTCTTGGCATGAGCCTTGGGATGCAGAGACTGGATGTCCTACCTGGAAATGGATGGATGAAGTATATAATACTGGTTATATTATCCCCCTATGTGCTAAATATATTTATGTATCGTATGTGCCCACTCGTATTAATTTTATTTTATCTAGAATGCATCAGTTTTTTTCGGGATCATGTGGTCCTTACCTGATATTTGACACCATCAACCACACAGAAGTCACTTGTCTCTGTTGAGGGAAGATTGAGTGTTTACTATTTATGTCTGCTCCATTATAACACTAAACCATTAATGTTCCATTTAATAAACTTTAGTTCTTATTACAAGTAAATGATTGACAGCAAGATCCCTTCATAAGATCTAGAACAACCTCAAACCCAAGGGGACAACTCTGTGGTTCACTGGGACAATTATTATTATTGCAACTTGTTATTAGAAAGATAATCTTCACTATTTTCAGTTTAATAAGTTGGAAAGGAGAATACACCAATTATTTATTTTATTGCAGCTAAAATATTGCATTAAAGGGTCTATGCTACCCCAAAATAAACTATTTTTTGAGTTTTTGTTGAAGCGCATAATAACAAGTTGTTTATTATACTAACTTTTTTAATCGAATCATTAAAGAGAAAATTACTATTGTTTCAAATTTATTTTTATGCAAATGAGCACCTCCCAACTAATTAATTATCTGCTTTGATGTACTGATTAGGATTACTGTCTGCTTGTCTGTCTCTGTGGTGGCAAAATTAATTTCCGTCTTAGGATATAATGCTATTAGATCCCCATTAAAGAACTACATTAATGCCCTTCAAAAGGAGCTTGTTATTTTAATGATATAAATAAAGGGAAACAAACAGATGTTGGAACTTATAGAAATGTGGAAACTATAGTTAAATGTTCACACATTTTAATGCTGTAGGAATCTCAATAGATATAACAAACAGGTACATGATATGTGGACACTACATTGCAAGGATTGCTCTTACCTTCACAAGTCTTGCAGCATCCATCAGCTGACACAATGATAGTGCCCTGTAATGAAAATGACAGCATTTTTATAAGAATTAATAGAAATTAACTTTTTATAATTCCGAGTAGGTACAAAGGACATCTGACCTATTATTTTAATGTAAATAAATGATTCCTAATTTATCAGTGATATTTCTTTGAAACCTTTAGTGATTGTCATATTTCATACATAGATCTATATCCTTAATATATACTTAAATGTTTCAAAATTGTCATTAAGAATTGTATTTAAAGTCACTCTGTCATCTAAAAATCAAGTTATTATTTGTTATTATTAAAGAGCATAAAAACTGGCTATACGTTATATTAGACATTTTTTATAAACTGAAATCTTTCCGGAATTATTAAAGATTGTTTGAACTGTATGAATATGCAAGTGAGCAACTCTAAATACTAATTAATTGCTTTTATATGCAAAGTAGTATCACAGATTGCTTGTCTGTCTCTGAGTTAGCCAAAACAACACCAACAAAGTGTGTTTCTATGAAAGTTGATTTCTATGAAATTTGTATAAATATTAATAAGAAACGCACCTCAGCACATTTTGATGGGTCAAAGTCTGGACATGTCTTCTGTACTGTAACCAGCTGATAAGTATCACTACAGGTATAGGAGGTACAGCTGTCGGATGGTGAGATATAGGTCTCTCCAGGCTGAAATATAGAGGTAAGTGTGTGGCCACATCCTTAGAAGAAATGTATCTAACATGAAATACCATTCTGGTTATACAAATTAAACATGATATAAAACTTGAACACCTTTTCTTTCTGTAAACCATAGCTTCTGAATGGTTAGTAAATGTTGGATAAATATAATTGATTAGTAATGTAAGAATATGGTGATTGAAAATTAGTCATATTGCCAAATAAAATAATTGTAATGGGTAAAAAAAAATCAGCATACTCAGAAATTATTATATTATCCAAGCAAATAATAATTTACTACGGAAGGGTCCATAGGATTTTAAAGTAGAGGTATGACAGTAAAATTATAGGGACACTAGTGTTGACACAGTTGGGTATTATTTGTTTATTTAGTTACTGATTAGAAATAAAATCAGAAATTTCAGAAAGAAAAAAAAAGTGTAGCTTTCAAAACTTTAATTTGGCATTTTCTGTTTCAGAGTTTTGCTGATAAGTCCTGCTCGTAAACCTTACCCTTCTGGGGTGGGCTAGAACAAGTCATCATTTGCTGTCCTCCTAACATTGTTTATGTGTCTACTTCACTGCAATAGCTATTAGAGGCAAACCTACACTGGTTAGAAAAAACAGAGCAGAGTGTCCTCTTCCTAGACCCCTAATAGGAGGTGGAGATAAGCACATTTGCTGGATGCAACAATACTAATGTAAGCATTTCACAATTATCAGTGAACATACCTTCAGCAGGGTAGTAGAGTCGTCATTCATCTTCACTGGGCAGGTTTCCGGGGTACATGAGCCACAACATTCACTCTCATGCTTTTCATACTTATAACCCTGTGAGATATAAAGTTCAGTTAGATAACCACTTACAAGTTCTGATAAGACCTCTTGGGTAACATGCCTCCTTTCACTGTCTAATGGATATGAGAATGTATGATATTAAAGAGAACGACGTACCGGTGAGCAGTCATTAGCACTGTATGCAGTGCATCCCTTTGAAACGCTGATAATTACAAAATATTCTCCAGTTTTGTTACATGTATAATAAGAACATTTGTCAATAGAAGAGTTTCGGGTTTCTCCAGGCTGTGAAACAAAGCAAAATATTACAAAAACATTGAATTTCTTTCTTTCTCTATTTATATGTAGAGCCTACAATGTTGTTATTGAATATCATGATACATGGGACTGTCTGTTATACCATATGATACAGAGAGAAGCAAAACTGACATTTTAAAATGGCATACCTGGAGAATGACAGTGACATTGTCCTCCATAGTCATTATGCATGAGTCTATCTCGCATATACCACAACACTGATTGGCCATATTTTTGTACTTATAGCCCTATGAAATGAGAATAAATGAGAACATTTGTAGTTGAAGAAACCTTGTTAGTAATAATGAAAGTGGAAAAAGAATATGGAATGAAATTGCAACTGACCTGTTGACATTCTGTGTTACATGTGATGGTTTTACAGGAGACCAAATTGAGTGAGGTTTTGACATCTTTTTCTGCTGTGCACTCACATTCTTGGCATGAGCCTTGGGATGCGGAGACTGGATGTCCTACCTGGAAATGGATGGATGAAGTATATAATACTGGTTATATTATCCCCCTATGTGCTAAATATATTTATGTATAGTATGTGCCCACCCGTATTAATTTTTTTTTTTCTAGAATGCATCAGTTTGTATCAGGATCATGTGGTCCTTACCTGATATTTGACACCATCAACCACACAGAAGTTACTTGTCTCTGTTGAGGGAAGATTGAGTGTTTACTATTTATGTCTGCTCCATTATAACACTAAACCATTAATGTTCCATTTCATAAACTTTAGTTCTTATTACAAGTAAATGATTGAAAGCAAGATCCCTGCATAATATCTAGAACAACCTCAAACCCAAGGGGACAACTCTGTGGTTCACTGGGACAATTTTTAATATTGCAACTTGTTATTAGGAAGATAATCTTCATTACTTTCAGTTTAATACGTTGGAAAGGAGAATACACCAATTATTTATTTTATTGCAGCTAAAATATTGCATTAAAGGGTCTATGCCACCCCAAAATAAACCATTTTTTAAGTTTTTGTTGAAGCACATAAAAAAAATTGTTTATTATTCTAACTTTTTTAATCGAATCATTAAAGAGAAAATTACTATTGTTTCAAAATAAAAATTATGCAAATGAGCACCTCCCAACTAATTAATTATCTGCTTTGACGTACTGATTAGGATTACTGTCTGCTTGTCTGTCTCTGTGGTGGCAAAAATAATTTCCGTCTTAGGATATAATGCTATTAGATCCCCATTAAAGATCTACATTAATGCCCTTGCAGAAGGTGCTTGTTATTGTAATGATATAAATAAAGGAAAACAAACTGATGTTGGAACTTATAGAAATGTGGAAAATATAGTTAAATGTTCACACATTTTAATGCTATAGGAATCCCAATAGATATAACAAACAGGGACATGCTATGTGGACACTACATTGCAAGGATTGCTCTTACCTTCACAAGTCTTGCAGCATCCATCAGCTGACACAATGATAGTGCCCTGTAATGAAATGACAGCATTTGTGTAACAATTAATAGAAATTAGCTCTTTATAATTCCCAGTAGGTACAAAGGACATCTGACCTATTATTTTGTATGTAAATAAATGATTCCTAATTTATCAGTGAGATTTCTTTGAGACCTTTAGTGATTGGCATATTTCATACATAGATCTATATCCTTAATATATACTTAAATGTTTCAAAATTTTCATTCAGAATTGTATTTAATGTCACTCTGTCATCTAAAAATCAAGTTTTTATTTGTTATTATTAAAGAGCATAAAAAACTGGCTATACGTTGTATTAGACATTTTTTATAAACTGAAATCTTTCCGGAATTATTAAAGATTGTTTGAGCTGTATGAATATGCAAGTGAGCAACTCTGAATACTAATTAATTGCTTCTTTATGCAAAGTAGTATCACAGATTGCTTGTCTGTCTCTGAGTTAGCCAAAACAACACCACCAAAGTTGGTTTCTATTAAAGTTGATTTCTATGAAATTTATATAAATATTAATAAGAAACCCACCTCAGCACATTTTGTTGGGTCAAAGTCTGGACATGTCTTCTGTACTGTAACCAGCTGATAAGTATCACTACAGGTATAGGAGGTACAGCTGTCGGATGGTGAGATATAGGTCTCTCCAGGCTGAAATATAGAGGTAAGTGTGTGGCCACATCCTTAGAAGAAATGAATCTAACATGAAATACTATTCTGGTTATACAAATTAAATATGATATAAAACTTGAACACCTTTTCTTTCTGCAAACCATAGCTCCTGAATGGTTAGTAAATGTTGGATAAATATAATTGATAAGTAATGTAAGAATATAGTGATTGAAAAATAGTCATTTTGCCAAATAAAATAATTGTAATACGTAAACAGAAATCAGCATACTCATAAATTATTATATTATCCAAGCAAATAATAATTAGCTATGAAAGGGTCCATAGGATTTTAAAGTAGAGGTATGACCGTAAAATTATAGGGACACTAGTGTTGACACAGTTGGGTATTATTTGTTTATTTAGTTACTGATTAGAAATAAAATCAGAAATTTCAGAAAGAAAAAAAACATGTAGCTTTCAAAACTTTAATTTGGCATTTTCTGTTTCAGAGTTTAGCTGATAAGCCCTGCTCGTAAACCTTACCCTTCTGGGTGAGCTAGAACAAGTCATCACTTGTTGTCCTCCTAACATTGTTTATGTGTCTACTTCACTGCAATAGCTATTAGAGGCAAAGCTACACTGGTTAGAAAAAATAGAGCAGAGTCTCCACTTCCTGGACCCCTAATAGGAGGTGGAGATAAGCACATTTGCTGGATGCAACAATACTAATGTAAGCATTTCACAATTATCAGTGAACATACCTTCAGCAGGGTAGTAGAGTCGTCATTCATCTTCACTGGGCAGGTTACTGGGGTACATGAGCCACAACATTCACTCTCAAGCCTTTCATACTTATAACCCTATGAGATATAAAGTTCAGTTAGATAACCATTTACAAGCTCTGATAAGACCCCTTGGGTAACATGCCTCCTTTCACTGTCTAATGGATATGAGAATGAAAGATATTAAAGAGAACAACATACCGGTGAGCAGTCATTAGCACTGTATGCAGTACATCCCTTTGAAATGCTGATAATTACAAAATGTTCCCCAGTTTTGTTGCATGTATAATAAGAACATCTGTCAGTAGTAGAGTTTCGTGTTTCTCCAGGCTGTGAAACAAAGCAAAATATTACTATACCCAAAACATTGCATTTCTTTTTTATTTATAGTCTATAAGTTGTTATTGATTTTTATTAGAATATCATGATACAGGTGACTGTGTGTTATACAATATGATACATAGAGAAGCAAAACTTGCATTTCAAAATACATACCTGGAGAATGACGGTGGTATTGTCCTCCATAGTCATTATGCATGAGTCTATTTCACATATACCACAACATTGATTGGCCATCTTTTTGTACGTGTATCCCTAGAGTTTGAGAATAAATGAGAACAGTTGTAATTGCAAAAATCTTGTTTGCAAAAAAAAAAAAAAAAAAAAGATACAGGAACAAAATGCAACTGACCTGTTGGCATTCTGTGCTGCATCTGATGGTTTTACATGAGACCACATGGAATGAAGTGCTGACATCTATTTCTGTTGTGCACATACAATCTTGACATGAGTCTTGGGATGTGGGGACCGGATCTCCTACCTGTAAATGGATGGATGAAGTGTATTATAATGGTTTTATTAATCGCCTATGTACTAAATATCTTTATATACAGAATTTGTTTTTTCATGTTTACTTTATTCTATGTAGAATGCCCATATCGTTGTTAACTATTTAAAGTTCACAGAAAAATGTGAGCAATATAAAATATATTGCTTACCAATTGATAATAGCCCATTATATAAAGTTTTGTTAATCACTTCAATTTTAGAATACATTCATTATGTAGCGGAGATAGAACAGGTGTACCTAAAGGAACATCCATTGAAGACTATGGGCATTTATAGTAAAAATTAAAAATGCACAGGCTGACTATTAAAGCAAATCATGTAATTCTTTATTATGATTGACTTCACCTATACATGTTATTTCCAAATGAGAGATTTATATGATTTTGAAAGTTTACCTTTGTACAGGGGATAAAAAATAATTTAAATTTACACTATTGAATGCAAAATTGCCCAAGCATCCCAGAATCAAAAAGGTTTTTACCTGATATACAACATCATCAACCACACAGATGTCTCGGGGCTCTGTTGAGGGAAGATTGATTGTTTATTATTTATCTCAGCTTTTTTATCGCACTAAATCAATAATATTCCAATTATTAATGTCTTAATTAATATAAATAAATAAGTTAAAGCAATATCAATGCATAGAACTGGACTAACCTCAAACCTAACTATGTATTCATTGTAATAATTACTGACATTGCAACCTGTAGGTAGGAAGAAAATCTTCATTCTTTTCAATATAATGTATAATGTTATCAATTGAAAAGACTAAAGCACCAGTTATGTGGTACAAAATAGTTATATTCCCCTTCGGCAGTCACTTACTGCATTCATTACGTGTAGGACAACATGGCTGATCCAGGTTCGGTACAAGCACAGAAACAAATCTATCCTTATCACAGATGACAGGTTCAGGTGTAGCACACTTCAATGGCTGACACTCTACAGTGAGAGTGGCTGCCTTACAGACACATTCTTGGCAATTGCTGACCCAGGTCTCTGAAGCCTGTGAAAGGATTTAGAATAACATAAGGAATGGTAATTTAATTATTGCTATAGAGAGTCATCAACAAGACAGTTTAAATAAAGTAAATCATCTAAATATCTTTACAGAATTTATACCAACATCCTACATTTTTACCAACATCCTAGACTGATTGTAATACTGTTTTTAATATCCATGATTAGAAATATACATTCCGACGAGACATTCAAGTTGCATGAGCAAATAGTCTAACAACATTTTGCCACTTCAGAGAGATTTAGAACAAGTACATTTTATTGGCCAGTCACATAGTATATTCTTTTGGATAATATGAAAATAAAAAAGCCCAGGTCATTAAGATCTTATACACTGAATCCATCATTAGAAGGTGTAAAATAGACTCACCTGTTTGGGCATTCCATCAGGTCCAACACAAGCTAGAAGAAAGTAATTGAGAAGCCATTATACAATTAAAGGTTATGTGTGCTTATTAATTCCTTAGCAACTAAAATACATATTACTTTGGAAAAATTATATATACATTCAGATATTAGAGGAAAACTGAATTGTTAGAAAGAATGCATGTTGGCAAAGGAATATATTTGTAACATAGAGTCCACGTTGGTTAGAGTGGGTAAAATAATGTGTGGTAATTGTCCTAAATTAAGTATGAATTAAAGCGATATTAGAACCGTCTGTAAATGCCTTTTTAGCACCACCTTCTATACTTACAGCAGTTTGTAACACAGATATCAGAGTATGTGTTGAAGAGTTTAGTCCCTGGAGGACAGAAACAGCCTTCAGTGAGACCATCGCTGACCTTTACATCCCTGAATAAAACAAGAAATTCAGAGTTAGCCCTATTATTATCCTAATTTTCTTTTCTATTATAAATGCTTTGGTAAATTACTACAATACTGTAAATAAAATAAATGTCAATAACAATAAGGTTAACTTATTGTTCATCAAGTCCTAACGAAATGTACCTCCATGTTTTCATCAGTATAATTTATTTAGCAAAGTAATTTGTACCTAACATATCATTAAAACTGAAGATCAGATTATTTTGTATTGACTCTAGTAGAGATCTTTGCAAATTATACTGTATTAAAATAATGTCTTACCTGTTGTCACAGGTTGGGAAATGCACTGGACCACAAGCATTGTACACCTTTCCAGTTGGACAGTCATATGCTATTCAAAAAAAAGAGAAGAGTATAAAATTGGACCGATAAGCTATCTGTAATTCCCATCTCATGTTAAACATTCTATATACTGTATAATAGTAAACATTACAACTTGTAGCCACATGAGAGGAGGAATCTCTCCATCATTTCACTTACGGCAATATCCGTTAGTCTCTCTTCTCCAGTCCACACAAATTCCACTTAGTGTGCACAATGAAGCGTAGATCTCTAAACTGGAACACTGCACACTGGAGTCATTCATCCGGTACACATCATAAATACATCCTTCATGGTAAGGTTTTGGAGGTATCTCCTTGTGGCACTCAGAAAACACTCTATGAACACAGGTAAGATGATTTAGATCAAGACAATTATTTAAGTAAGATTGTTTGAGGAAAAAAATAAAAAATAAATGAAATGTAGATATCCAAGATTAATAATATTAACTATGGTTACATTTCTGAGAGCCCCCCCCCCCCCCCAACCTAATACACTATCCTAATAGTGCTGGGAGAGGAGTAGGAGTTACGTTTTGAGATGTTGACTTTCAAATTTTAAATAAACAAATCCAAAGGTGACATCATAAAACAGCAGAATGCGTGTCTTATAAATTAGTAATTATTATTATTCTCATTTATTTATAACGCGCCAACATATTCCGTAGCTCTATACATAAGTTGTGATCAAGGCAAAACAATATTAACGCATTACAAGGATGGAGGGCCCTGTCTTTGAGCTTAGAACCCAGTGTCCATAGAGCTTTCCTCAAAGCACAGTGAAATATTGAAAACTCACAGACTTACAATCTAAAGGTGAGGCAAGGAGTTCCAGAGAATAGGGTCAGCACAAGTAAAGTGCTGAAGGCCGGAGAGAGAGGAGATGATGAGAGAGGAGGAAAGAAGAATGTCATTAGCAGAGCACAGAGGGCAGGTGGGGGAATATTTTGAGATGAGAGCAGAGATATATGGGGGTGCAGTGTTGTTGAGGGCTTTGTAAGTTAGGATCATGATTTTAAATGTTATTCTGGAGGCTACGGGAAGCTAGTGGAGTGATTGAGAGAGAGATTCTGCAGACTCAGAGTGTTTAGTACAGTAGATGAGTCTAGCGGAGGCATTCAATATGAATTGAAGGGGGGATAGATGGGTGGTGGGTAGGCCAGCCAGAAGTGAGTTGCAGTAGTCAAGACAGGATATGATGAGGTAATGTATTAGAATCTTAGTTGTGTCTTGTGTGGGTAGTGAAGTATTTTGGAAATGGTCTTTAAATTGAAAAGACATTATTTTGTTAGTGACTGTATGTGGGGGATGAAAGAGATGACAGGGTCCAGTAGAACCCCAAGACAACGGGCTTGGGAGGCAGGAGTGATGATGGTGTTGTTGACAGTGAGAGAGATGTGAGGAATTGACGCTGTGGTAGATTGTGAGAAGATTAAGAGTTCGGTCTTAGACAAGTTGAGTTTGGGATGGAGGGCTGGCATCCAGGAGGATATGCTTGAGAAGCAGTTGGAAATACATGCTAGATGAGAGGGGGATACATCAGGTGCTGAGAGGTAGATTTGAGTGTCATCTGCGTAGAGAAGATACTGAAGTCCAAAAGATTTTATTAGGGTGCCAAGTGAGGATGTATAGATGGGGCATTGGACAGAGGGTGGGGAGAAGAAGAAGACATTAAATGTTTGATCTTGTAGGTATGATGTGAACCATGAGAGAGAAGTATCTCTGATTCCAAGGGAGTGGAGAATGGATTAGTAGAGGGTGATCAACTGTATCAAAGGAGGCAGAAAGTTCCAGGAGAAGTAGAATAGAAAAGTGACCCTTTGACTTGGCAGTGAGCAAGTCATTAGTGACTTCTGTGAGAGCTGTCTCAGTGGAGTGTTGGGGTCGGAAGCCGGATTGGAAGGTGTCAAGAAGGTAGTGGAAGGAGATAAATTGGGTAAGGCAATTGTCGACAAACCGCTTAATGCAGTTTGGAAGCTAGCGGAAGTACAGGGGGAGAGATAGGACGGTAGTTGTGGAATCAGTGTTAGATGAGGGTTTTTTAAGAGCGTGTGTAACTATGGCATGTTTTAGAGATGATGAAAACATGCCAGTGTTTAAGGAAAGTTTGAGATGTGTGAGAACAGGGGTGAGTGTGGTAGAGAGGGGAGGGATAAGCTGTGATGGAATAGGATCTAGAGGACAGGTAGTAAGGCGAGAGGTTGATAGTAGGCTGGATACTTGATCTTCTGTTACAAGGTCAAAGGAATGTCTACTGGCTGTGGCCTGAGGGAAGGGTAAAGGCTGGGAGTTGAGAGGAGGGAGTGTGTGGTCCATGTTGATAGGAGAGTTTGTTACAAATGTTTTTAATGTTATGCTTAAAATAGCTGGCAAAGTCTTCAGCTGTTAGACAGGAAGGGATGGGAGGTGGTGCTGGGCAGAGGAAAGTTTTGAATGTGGCAAACAAATGTTTGGGGTTAGAGGACAGTGTAGATATTAAAGATGTAAAATGGTGATGTTTGGCAAGGTTGAGTGCAGAGAACTAGGAGCACAACATAAACTTGTAGTGGAGGAAATCTGCTGAAGTGCATGATTTCCTCCATAGCCGTTCAGCAGTGCAGGAACACCTCTAGATGTATTGTGTTTGTATGATGTGCCATGGTTGTGGATAAGAGCGAGGGCGCCTACGTGTGGTTATGGGCAGTGTGTCAAGGTTGGAAGAAGGAGTCATGTTGTACTGTGAGGTAGCATTGTCAGGACAAGTGAGATCATTAAAGGGACTGAAAAGGGGTTGTAACACAGTGGGAAGGTGTTGTGGGTCAAGTGATTGAAGGCTTCTGTGGGTAATGGTGACCAGGATAGAAGAAGGGCAGTGAGAGAAAGATGTAGTGAGGCTGCAGGATAGAAGGTGGTGGTCAGATAGAGGTCATGGGCAGATGGTGAGGTTAGAGGTTGTGCAGGGTCTAGGGGTTGTGTATGGGACATGGGAGTGTCAATGGCAATGTTGAAGTCGCCAAGAACGTGTGAAGGAACGTTGGAGGAGAGAAAATGAAGGAGCCAGGCGGCAAAGTGATCAAGAAATTGAGAGGCTGGTCCAGGAGGGTGATAATGCACAGCAACACGTAAAGAGAAAGGTGAGAAAAGGCGGATGGTGTGAACTTCAAATGATGAAAATTTGAGGGAAGGAATAATGGGTTTGGAGTGAAATGTGCACAGACAGGAAAGTAATTATTAGTAATTAAAAAAACATTGAGATAATTAAATATCAGATAATCTCTGCAACTATCACCTGAAATGACTTACTCGCTATTGATAATATCACATATTGTAGTATGTGGGGTTGTTGATGATGGAATTGGAATTGTTGTTCTGGGAGGAGGTGTTGTTTGAGAAGGTGGTCCTGGGCAATCTTTATCTGTAACATTAACAAGCCATTGGGGAGCCATTTCAGAGCAGTCTTGAACGATTCTACCACTTGGCAGACGACAATCTTCATTTTTGTTATTGGAGCATGTGCCTGTGTTGCAAACAAAATACAGTCTTTGAGAGAGTCATAAAAACTGAATAAAGTCAATGAGTTTTTGTAATAAGACAAATATGAGAAAAATCCATTGCAGCCTAAAACATACAGCAAGAACCATGAGTATACACAGCATTATAGATAAATACCAAATAATCTATATAGCCCATATATTAATGGTTTATCTAGAAGAGCACTGTATATACTATATAACTATTTGGTTTATTTGGTCACTTATTTAAAACATAATATTTCCCTGCTACAAATAATAAAAACAGTATAGTAGTATACACTGGTACATTTTTATTGGCCAAACATGTTATTTAGTGACAAGTTTTTGAGTGATGTAAGTCACTTTCACAGGTGATGTAAGTCACTTTCACAGGTCAAAAGCACTATTTATTAAATGTTACAAGTTATGTCAATTGAAAAAAAAACACACAAAAAAACACAAAAACAGTAAATAACAGACACAATGGCAAAAAACATTCATGGCAGGGATCATCACAATGGTAAGGTACATCAAATGTCTGGGGTGGTTGCACAGAAAAAAAAAACATATGTAAGTTTGATAATGAGCTAGAAAACCGAAAATTTATATTAAGTTGTGCTCTTTTAATACCAATATTCATGTCATTCTTTCTTTGATTTTCAATGCTTCACTGCCCAATTTTTGTTTCCATTTTCGGAGCTAGTTATTTATATGTTGGGTTATGACTTAATTTATATCATATTTACAAATTTAGGGCCCTATTAAATTCCAGCCTCGTAAATAAGAGGCTTCTACTTAAGCCCTACGTACTGCAAAGTTTCTCTAACTTACAATGCTATTAAATTAGCCCTGCTGCGAGCAACGTGTGAGCTACGCAGCAGGGCCGTACGTATCTACACTGCGTAAATGTACATGAGGAGTGACAGCCTGCGAGATGATATCGCAGGCTCCCACTCCTCATCAAGTGCTGCGGGGGTCCTAAAAGGGACCTCCGCGGCAGTCCCCCACATAAGCATTGCCGTGGGGGGTACTCCAAACCCCCCCCAGGCACCTAAAATGAACCCCCCCTCAATGCGGGGGTCCCTGTCGGGACCCCCGAAGTGTCCTCACATGAACACCTTGCTGCAGGGGTCCATAGGAACCCCCGCAGCCCCCACACATTAACCCCTTGCAGCGGGGGTCCCCGATCGGCACTGATCAGGCCCCCGCTGCATTTAAAACTTTTAAATTCCCCGCCGCGGCTCCTTAAAGGGGCCGCGGCACACTATTACCCAATCCCGGCCGCGGCACTTAAAATTAACCCCCCTCTATGCTGGGGGTCCCCATCGGGACCCCCGAAGTGTCCCCACATAAACCCATTGCAGGGGGGGGTCCCCGATCTGCATAGATCAGGCCCCCCGCAGCATTTAAAACTTTTAAATTCCCCGCCGCGGCTCCTTAAAGGGGCCGCGGCACACTATTACCCAATCCCGGCCGCGGCACTTAAAATTAACCCCCCTCTATGCTGGGGGTCCCCATCGGGACCCCCGAAGTGTCCCCATATAAACCCCCTGCAGCGGGGGGCCCCGATCGGCACCGATCGTGACCCTGCTGCAATTCAATTTGAAATTTCCCGCCTCGCGGGTCCTCAAAGGACCGTAAAGGTCCTGAAAGGACTCGCACTAAAAATATTAACCCCAGGCAACTATAATTACCCCATTAACTCATGATGGTCAATCCAGACCACCATAAGGCCTAAATTAACCCATTAAGTAATGATGGTCAATACAGACCACCATAAGGCCTAAATTAACCCATTAACTCATGGTGGTCAATCCAGACCACCATAAGGCCTAAATTAACCCATTAAGTAATGATGGTCAATCCAGACCACCATAAGGCCTAAATTAACCCATTAAGTAATGATGGTCAATACAGACCACCATAATGCCTAAATTAACCCATTAACTCATGGTGGTCAATCCAGACCACCATAAGGCCTAAATTAACCCATTAAGTAATGATGGTCAATCCAGACCACCATAAGGCCTAAATTAACCCATTAAGTAATGATGGTCAATACAGACCACCATAAGGCCTAAATTAACCCATTAACTCATGGTGGTCAATCCAGACCACCATAAGGCCTAAATTAACCCATTAAGTAATGATGGTCAATCCAGACCACCATAAGGCCTAAATTAACCCATTAAGTAATGATGGTCAATACAGACCACCATAAGGCCTAAATTAACCCATTAACTCATGGTGGTCAATCCAGACCACCATAAGGCCTAAATTAACCCATTAAGTAATGATGGTCAATCCAGACCACCATAAGGCCTAAATTAACCCATTAACTCATGGTGGTCAATACAGACCACCATAAGGCTCTATTTAACCCCATCAGTCCCATAAGGGTATATTATTACCATTATGGGCCTGTTACAACCCAACATTAACCACATAAGTACCATGATGGTCCTCAAGGACCATCATGACACTAACTACAAACACTACACTATAACCCCCAATAAACCATTTAATCTAAACTAACCCCCCTCTACACTAATCTTTTAACACTTACACTACCTACCTACACTACCTACCCCCTAATAAACCTCCCCAACACTCTAATTACAAAAAACAATAAACCTACAGCACAGAAAACAAAAAACCTACAGTACAAAAAACAAAAAAACCTACAGTACAGAAAAAAAAAAAATTACACACCTGAAAAGGAAAGACAGATAAACACAATACAATAATACATATAATACATTACATACATTACATACAATACATGACATTACATATAATATATTAAATATAATATATTAAATATAATATATTACATATAATACATTACATACATTACATACAATACATGACATTACATATAATATATTAAATATAATATATTAAATATAATATATTACATATAATACATTACATACATTACATACAATACATGACATTACATATAATATATTAAATATAATATATTAAATATAATATATTACATATAATATATTACATATAGTCCTAATCAAATACCCCCTATCTATCTAACATACAATCTATTTAATTTAAAATAAATCCTAACTATATCAAATACATCCCCCTATCTATCTAATATACAAAAAATCCTAACTACATACACAGACCCTTATTCTAAAATAAAATAAAATAATTACAGTCCTAACTACATACACAGACCCTAATTCTAAGCTAAAATCAATAAATTAAGACCACTTACCTTTAAGATGTTGCTTCAGATCACTAACCTATGGGTCAAACAAAAAAAAAAATTAGTACAAAACATTAACATCAAATAAATAAACATTATATACATTCTACATATTCAACTCACCTTTACAGCATGTCCAGTCACTGTTAAGCTCTTCCGGCGCGGCCCTGTTAAAAAAAAAAAACACAATACATGAATACATGAATACAATATATAAACAATAAATAAAATACACAAATAAACATCTAAATATACATTTAACTTACCTCCCCGCGATGTCCCCGGCCTTCTCTCCTTCAGCCCCGGCTGGGCCGCGGAACCATCCGCGCTCTAAAAAAAAATAAAAAAAATAATAACGGAGGTCTGCACTGGCAGACCTCCCCGACGCTACTGAACCTCCCGGAGTCGTTTCCGGGAGGAAATTGGCATTGGCGGCTTGTGATTGGCTGAAAAAGCTGTCAGCCAATCAAAAGTCGTCAATGTAGGAGCCAATCAGGATGCGCAGATGTCTTCTACCAATCACTCCGTGGGGGTGTATCCCATAGTGATTGGCTGAAGGCATCTGAGCGTTGTGATTGGTTCCCATAAAGATAGACAAGTGTTTTAGCCAATCAGGGTGGGATATTGGGGTGTATCCCATCCTGATTGGCTCACACATTGACGACTTTTGATTGGCTGAAATTGATAGACAGCTTTTTCAGCCAATCACAAGCCGCCAATGCCAATTTCCTCCCGGAAACGACTCCGGGAGGTTCAGTAGCGTCGGGGAGGTCTGCCAGTGCAGACCTCCGTTAGTTTTTTTTCTTTTTTTTTTTTAGAGCGCGGATGGTTCCGCGGCCCAGCCGGGGCTGAAGGAGAGAAGGCCGGGGACATCGCGGGGAGGTAAGTTAAATGTATATTTAGATGTTTATTTGTGTATTTTATTTATTGTTTATATATTGTATTCATGTATTCATGTATTGTGTTTTTTTTTTAACAGGGCCGCGCCGGAAGAGATAAACAGTGACTGGACATGCTGTAAAGGTGAGTTGAATATTTAGAATGTATAGAATGTTTATTTATTTGATGTTAATGTTTTGTACTAATTTTTATTTTTTGTTTGACCCATAGGTTAGTGATCTGAAGCAACATCTTAAAGGTAAGTGGTCTTAATTTATTGATTTTAGCTTAGAATTAGGGTCTGTGTATGTAGTTAGGACTGTAATTATTTTATTTTATTTTAGAATAAGGGTCTGTGTATGTAGTTAGGATTTTTTGTATATTAGATAGATAGGGGGATGTATTTGATATAGTTAGGATTTATTTTAAATTAAATAGATTGTATGTTAGATAGATAGGGGGTATTTGATTAGGACTATATGTAATATATTATATGTAATATATTATATGTAATATATTATATTTAATATATTATATGTAATGTCATGTATTGTATGTAATGTATGTAATGTATTATATGTAATATATTATATGTAATATATTATATTTAATATATTATATGTAATGTCATGTATTGTATGTAATGTATTTAATGTATTATATGTATGTATTGTATTGTGTTTATCTGTCTTTCCTTTTCAGGTGTGTAATTTTTTTATTTTCTGTAGTGGGGGGTGGGGTTGTAATGTATTTTTTTGTTTTCTGTAGTGGGGGGTGGGGTTGTAATGTATTTTTTTGTTTTCTGTAGTGGGGGGGTGGGGTTGTAATTTTTTTTTGTTTTCTGTACTGTAGGTTTTTTTGTTTTTTGTACTGTAGGTTTTTTGTTTTTTGTAATTAGAGTGTTGGGGAGGTTTATTAGGGGGTAGGTAGTGTAGGTAGGTAGTGTAAGTGTTAATAGATTAGTGTAGAGGGGGGTTAGTTTAGATTAAATGGTTTATTGGGGGTTATAGTGTAGTGTTTGTAGTTAGTGTCATGATGGTCCTTGAGGACCATCATGGCACTTATGTGGTTAATGTTGGGTTGTAACAGGCCCATAATGGTAATAATATACCCTTATGGGACTGATGGGGTTAAATAGAGCCTTATGCTGGTCTGTATTGACCATCATGAGTTAATGGGTTAATTTAGGTCTTATGGTGGTCTGTATTGACCACCATGAGTTAATGGGTTAATTTAGGCCTTATGGTGGTCTGTATTGACCATCATGAGTTAATGGGTTAATTTAGGTCTTATGGTGGTCTGTATTGACCACCATGAGTTAATGGGTTAATTTAGGCCTTATGGTGGTCTGGATTGACCATCATGAGTTAATGGGTTAATTTAGGTCTTATGGTGGTCTGGATTGACCACCATGAGTTAATGGGTTAATTTAGGCCTTATGGTGGTCTGGATTGACCATCATGAGTTAATGGGGTAATTATAGTTGCCTGGGGTTATTATTTTTAGTGCGAGTCCTTTCAGGACCTTTACGGTCCTTTGAGGACCCGCGAGGCGGGAAATTTCAAATTGAATTGCAGCAGGGTCACGATCGGTGCCGATCGGGGCCCCCCGCTGCAGGGGGTTTATATGGGGACACTTCGGGGGTCCCGATGGGGACCCCCAGCATAGAGGGGGGTTAATTTTAAGTGCCGCGGCCGGGATTGGCTAATAGTGTGCCGCGGTCCCTTTAAGGAGCCGCGGCGGGGAATTTAAAAGTTTTAAATGCAGCGGGGGGCCTGATCTATGCAGATCGGGGACCCCCCCTGCAATGGGTTTATGTGGGGACACTTCGGGGGTCCCGATGGGGACCCCCAGCATAGAGGGGGGTTAATTTTAAGTGCCGCGGCCGGGATTGGCTAATAGTGTGCCGCGGTCCCTTTAAGGAGCCGCGGCGGGGAATTTAAAAGTTTTAAATGCAGCGGGGGGCCTGATCTATGCAGATCGGGGACCCCCGCTGCAAGGGGTTAATGTGGGGGTGCTGCAGGGGTCCTGATAGAGACCCCTGCAGCATGGGGATGTGTATAGGGTGCAGGGGGGAGCCTCACGCTGCTGTCTCGGGCTGTTCCGAGGCAGCACGTAGAGGCTTTCGGATCCCTTGCGTGGACTTTTTGTCCACGTAGGGATTCTTACGATATGCGAGACTCGTGCATAGATTTAAGGCTACGTAGCTCTCTCGGAGCCTATTCTCGGCCATTTTCTCGCAGTCATATCGTAAAGCAGGCTGCGAGAGATTCGGTTCTCGCAAACAGCAGGAAAACTGCCTTTTGCGAGCACCGAGAGAACTACGAGGGAGAATTTAATAGGGCCCTTAGATCTGTTGGTCTAGTGAAACAATTGGGATAGTGGTGCAGGTTCTCATGGCAATTAAATGGTGGATTGTACGGAGATGGAGAAGTGGGGAATTGCCTAAATGGAATGAGATTTGTAGTACTATGGAAAGGAATAAACAGTATGAAATGGAATATTTAAGTTTTGATTCCAAGTTAAGATTATCAGTGGTTAAGAAATGGGCAAGATGGGACGAAGAACTGTTTGCCGGGCCTTTCTGTTAATAGATATTTTTTTTTGTTGTTGTTATATTTGTTGCCTTTAGCGAAGTTACTTTAATTATATAATAGGTTTCGGGTATTGCCTCCTTCTGTAAATAATGAGAATATTGCCTAGGGGTGGGTGGGGGGTTTGTAGGTTTGTAGGTGGGTGATTGTGTATGATTTAGATGTAAGTATTGTTTTACTGTATGTATTTTATTTTGGTTGTCTGTTTCTAAAAACAATAAAAAACAATAAAAATAAAAAATTTGTTTAGTTCTTAACTTGCCTTTATGATGCCTCTGCCATGCCTCATATGTCGCTATATGAATATTATTTATTGTATTTTATTTGTTTTTTTACCTCCCTCATTTCTGAATATACATAGCTTGTAGCATCTAATCAGTATGATTTTTGGCTTGAGAAAGAGAATTATCTCAAAAGATTGTCACTCTAAGTATGATATTTGCCCAGTTAAAGAGGTATCACTGTATATTGCAATAGTCTTGTTATTCATTTGTATTACTGGACATTCACAGGTACTCCAAGTTTCTACTAACAGCAATATGTCATTGTCTATTAGGATTTCCTATAATCTCCTTTCTTATCTTTCAAAAATATTATTAAAAAGAAGTTTTGCTTCATCACATATTTCTGTTACTTCTAGATGGAAGTACTCAAATCTACCTTTTTTATGTAACTCAAATAATTAATAACTTACTTATAATGGAGAAATTATATAGTACTTTAAAAGATAAAATACAACATTTTAAAAAGTATTTGGTCCCCATGGTTAAGTTAAAATTATGCCACATACTTAATTTATTGCCTTAATAACTTTGGGGAATTAAATATGCATAATTTTAATTTCATTTCATTTTATATAATTGAGAAAGTTGGTAAATTTTTGGTGAAACGCCTTTGATAATTATAATTCCTTATTTTTTATATAATTTGATATGTGCTATATACTATTCTTTGGATGAGAATTATCTTGAGCTTTAAAATTGTGTATTTTATAAAATGGTGAGCATTTTATTTTGGACTTGAAAGTGCCTTTAGCCTGATCCATACAGCATTCAACATGGGCTAAATAACCCTTGTGGTGTGCATGTTGGAGAGGGGGACTATGAAATGCCCCAAGGTGCTATTGGTTTAAGGTCTAGAAATGAACCCCTTACCTTACACTATGCTTATCTTTTACTTTTATCCTTTATATTTATATTTATTTCTATTATTACTATTATCGACTACCTATGGAATTTACTGTACTACTTCAACAACACAGGAACTCCCACCTATACAATTGGATTTATATGCTGTTCATATACCCCTGACTGTGAGGTAGGAATATTAGTGTTCATTTTGTAATTTATTTCTTGTAATATTAAATGTAATTGATCTGCACCAGGAATTATTTCATTTTATTTGAAAAATCTATGAAAAAAATACACTGTATTTAATTTATCTTATTATATCTTTGTATTATTTTATTTATTTATGAATAAAGATTTTTTTTCTTTATGGTATCTTTACATTTATTTATTATTTTATTAATTCATGTTTATTTGTTATATTAGCCTTTTAAATTATATTTTCTTTAATTATCTAATTAAAAGAAATAACTTAATGAAAGGTAAAAGCAACATGAAGTGAAATCTGAATAGAATATGAATGTGAATTGTATTTTCCATAGTAACTTTTGATTAGATTTAGTACATAATGATGAATGGGAACACAAAAGCTATAATACAGTGTATATTGAATTATTGCACAATATGTACTAAAGGGTAAACTATATGAGAACTCAAAAATGTTAAAACTACCATTGGGTAAATCTGAACCTTTAGCTATCATTTACTTCATATCCTTTCCTCTCTAAATAATTGGATCATCAACTCCTAGACTAAAATGTAGGTACCAATTTTATGTTGGTCTTTTGTATTCTCTTTCCATTAGCAGATCTTACAATATATATATATATATATGGCATTGGTGACAAATAGGATACTTGGTTACTTACCACACTGTCCTTCTGTGTTGTACCCAAATTTGCTGAATGGCAGTCTGATTAAAAAGATCATTCCACTGAAGGAGATGTAAGCATTGATTTCTGGGATCTCCACAATCATGTTGATACCGGCACTGGTTATGGTAATGCCATCTTTAGTAAATCCTGCACTCACCCTTTCTTGGTTATACTTAATCTATAGGTGGTAAAGGTTATGATCAGCCTTCATATTTTGTAATAAACTACTTAAAAACAAATTCTTTTGCAAAGTAAATGTATCAACGCAAAATGTTATATATATATTGTATATAACAGTTCAAGACAAATTTGTATAATAATCCAATGTGTTATTGTCTTTATCATTCTCACATTGTTTACTTAATCGAACTTTGAACTTTACATTTTAAGCAGTTTCTATATATTCAGTGGATGACTTTGGTTTTAGAGGAATCCTGAGTTCCAATTGAGTCAACTGAAGGTGAAACTATATTACCCAAACAACACACCCAACCAGTTAGAAATGAAGATTTAAAATATATATAAAAAAAAAACTTAATTTCTTACCTGGTTGGTCATTTTTCCATTATTCATCACACGTGTCAAGATCACCTCAGTGGATTTATAGTAAATCAAAAGAGACTGTGGACAGGACAAGCCATCCTCAGCATCACAGAAGTAATTATCAATATAGACACGGAAGTTGTCAAATCTAGGAGTAATCTCTTGGACAAGAACATAGGTGCAGTTGTCTAGGAATGTGTAGTAGGTTCCATCAAACGTGATATAATGAGGGTCACCCCATCCACTGCAGACACCTTTTGGAGACAAAAAAAATATAAGTATCTTTTTTAGCCTAGACTAAACCTAGATATTGGTTCAACATAAGAACCTCCTCACTATGAATAACCTTTGTAAGTACCGGAAGCATTGCTATATATATATATATATATATATATATATATATATATATATATATAGGCCCTCATTCTATTATCGGCCGTAAATCGGCCGCAAAGCTGCCGTATATCTTGCAACTGGCGGTAAGCTCAGAAATCTTTAAAAGCAAAAATAAATTCAAGACGGCACTGTAAAGCTCTGTAAATGCTAGGCATCATAATGGGGGACATGAGGATAAAGAGCAACCCCCTCTCAAGCTTGCACATCAGCCCAAATCCGAGATTACATTAACTGTTTATTTTCCGGCCGCAGCGTGGGCGGGTCTGAGGTGCTCCAAGCCCTCTGGACTTTTTCCACAGATATTTGACATAAATTCAAATAAAATTTATTTACAGATTTTAGTGTAGGGGAATGTTGTGCTATTAATGCTAACACCTACAATCACTTTATAGTCTCCTCAGAGTGCAGGATGGCTTTATTATGGCTTTGTTATGTGCTTAATTGTGTGCCTGCGGGACCTTTTTGCTGCAAGTAAGCTGCGGCTCGGTTTTAGCCTTGCAGAGAGGGTTCCCGGAGCAATTGAATAGCAACCGGGATTTGCTTGCGGCCGAAACTCTTGTGGCCGTTTAAGATCAAAGGCTTGCCTCCGGCGCGTTCGGCCGCAAGGGATAACAAGGCGCCGGCCGCAAGCCTGCCGGAGTCCCCGGCCGGAAGGGAATAGAATAGGCAAATAGCTTGCGGCCGGTCCTTGCGGCCCCGCATCTCCTACGGCCGATAATAGAATGAGGCTCATAGTATGGTGGCAATGAATGTCCAGTAATCTAGATGAATGATCATAGAAATACAGTATACAGTAATACCTTTTGTTTGGTAAACATTTTACTTAGAGTGACAAGCTTTTGAGAGATTAGACCTCTCTTTATCAAGTCCGATATATAAGTAATACATGTATTACAATGAGTTTGTGAAATTATTATTGTATATAAATATATTTAAAAAGATTGATACATTTTAAATAATTAGCCTTCACACTCTAATTTTTAAGATTAAAGTAGATATTATATAATGGAAGAGTTGGAGATCCAACCAACAATGGAATTAATGTTCTACAGTTTCTATGCTCATTGCCTGGAGGTAACATAATAATAATAATAATAATAATAATAATAATAATAATAATAATAATAATAATAATAAAAATAACAATACCAGTACTTACATTCACACTCATAGTGGTAACAGCAGCCATCCTCACTGTAGACTTTCACAGATCGGAAATTATTATCACATGACACTTCTTCTACTGGTGGACATTTTACTGCCTCAATAGTAATCACATCTTTTCCATGGCATGTGGCAATTGTACAGTTGTCAAACTTCCAGGTTTCATTAGCCTGTGCCAATAAATAAATTTTGAATATATTCATGCATACAGATATTAATTAGTTTTTTGCCCATATGGTAGCTATGATAAGATTATGTAGCATCTCTGATGAAGATAGACATTTTTTGCATTCCATTTTTTCTACCACATTCACACAAACAGAAGTTATCTGTTATAATATTATGGTAATCATATATTTATTTTTGCTAGAGGTTACAGTTTGTGTATGCTTCATATTAAATAAAAATTGTATGATGCTCCAGAAAAATCAACCTAAAATCAACAACAAGCACATTCATAACTAAACTGGACAGTGCTTTTTTTTTTCAAATGGCGTGGAAATGTTTTTGTTTTTTTTATCAAAACTGCTTTGAATCAAATGGAATGTTTAAAAAAAATCCAAATTTTTCTTGAGCATTTATATTAAATTAATGTATATCGAAACCCTTCAAGCCCTCCATGGATTTGTAATGAATGTTTGTGCAGCAGAATAGGTATACCAAAAAAGAATGTTCATTGCCGTGGACAAATTCTCCACAATTCCAAAAAGCACCAACTGACTCCTAAAGCAAATCTTGGCCAATCATTAATTAGATTGGCTTCAACTTTCTCATCAATGTAAAAGCATTTTGTTTACAGTTATACTTTTGGATCCAACATTGCTAAGTAAGCACTGGTTTGCCTGAGGATCATAAAGGTTTGCTTACCTGATATCTGGCATCATCCACCACACAGATATCTCTAGGCTCTGTGGAAGGAAGATTGAGTATGTATTATTTAACTTTAGCTGCTTTATCATATTAAACCGTTAATATTACAGTACATAAAAATTCAGGTAAAAGAAACAAAAATCTCCCTCCATAAGAACTGGAAAAACCTCATACCCAAGAGGAGAGCTCCGCATTTCATTGTGATAATTGCTGACATTGCATCTTGTAGGTAGGAAGAAAGTCTTCATTCATTTCAATATATTGAATTGTTTCATCAATTAAAATGGTAAAGCACTAGCTATTTTATACAGAATCAATGTATTCCCCCTTGTCAATCACTTACTGCATTCATTCCGTGCAGGACAACAAGGCTGATCCAGGTCCGGTACAAGCACAGTAACAAATTCATCCTCATCGCAGATGACAGGTTCAGGTGTTGCACACTTCAATGGCTGACACTCTACAGTGAGGGTGGTATCCTTACAGACGCATTCTTGGCAATTGCTGACCCAGGTCTCTGAAGCCTGTCATTAGATTTAGCATAGTGTCAAATGAAAAAGCGCCCCCACAGAAAAACATAGATATTATAAGATATCTTTTGCTGTAAAGAGTTATCGACAGATGGTTTAAATAAACTAGATCATCTAAACTACTTTATATATTTTTCACCAACATCCTACATCCCAGACTAATATTGTGCTTAAAGTCCTTCATTATAAATATACATTCTCACTAGACACACAAGGTTTGCTGAATGAGATTTAGGATAAAAATATATTTTACTGTCCAGTCACACAGTATTTTATTCTGGATAATATACAAACAAAAAAATAAACCCTGAATCTATCATTAGAATGTGTAGAAAAAACTCACCTGTTTAGGCATTCCATCAGGTCCAACGCAAGCTGGAATAAAGTAATTCAGAAGCTATTATACACATAAAGGTTATTTGCGCTTATAAATTATTTAGCAATTAATAGCAAGTACTAAATATTAGTTTGGTAATCTATATATAGTAATAATGCATGTTGGGAAATTAATATATTTATATCACAGTTTGTTTGTTAGAAGAGACTATTTCATTTTATGTGGGTAATATAATGTGGGGTAAAATACTATCATCCTTACTAAACCTTCTATACTTACAGCAGTTAGTAACACAGACATCAGAGTACGTGTTAAAGAGCTTAGTTCCGGAAGGACAGAAACAGCCTTCAGTGAGACCATCGCTGACATGCACTTCCCTGAAAAAAACAAGGCAAGACAATTAGAGTGAGCCCTATTATTATCCTGGTGTTCGCATCATTTTTCTAAATGCTAAATGTACTACAGTATTGTAGGATAAATACAATAATTCTCTGTTTCACACTTTAATGACTTTGGAGGTTAACTGGTTGTTCGTCAAGTCCTGCCCAGATTTTCCTCCACGTTTTCAATAGTATGATTTATTTTGTATTTGCTCTTGATATATAGTAGATAGCTTTGAACATTTTCTGAATTAAATTAATGTCTTACTTGTTGTTACAAGTGGGGAAATGCACTGGGCCACAAGCATTGTACACCTTTCCAGTTGGGCATTCATACGCTATTCAAGAAAAAGAGAAGAGTGTTAGAGTTGACTGATAAGTTGGGCTGTATTTAGAATAATTTAAAATTCCCAACTCATCTTAAACATTGTATATATAATATTAATTGTTACAACTCAGTATCCCACATGAGAGGTGGAACCTCCCCTCCATGTCACTTACGGCAATATCCGTTAGTCTCTCTTCTCCAGTCCACACAAATTCCACGTAGTGTGCACAATGAGGCGTAGATCTCTAAACTGGAACACTGCACACTGGAGTCATTCATCCGGTACACATCATATATGCAACCATCATGGTAAGCCTTTGGAGATATCTCCTTGTGGCACTCAGAAAACACTCTGTGAACACAGGTTAGAAGATTTTGAGCAGGACAATTATTTAATTGAAATTGATGTGGTTTGAGTAAAAATATATACTGTATGTAACCTTAAGTAAACAATATCAAAAGCTGACATTATAAAACAGTAGAAGATGTGTCATGTAAATGTATTCCAAGACAGAAAGCATGCTAAATACATGACAGTCTTTAACCTTAGTAATTTAAAACATGACATAACCTGAAGTCATTGAGATGATCATTAAATATCAGACTTCTACAACTGTCACCTGAAATTACTTACTCGCTATTGATTATATCACATATTGTAGTATGTGGGGTAGTTGATGATGGAATTGGAATTGTTGTCCTAGGAGGAGGTGTTGTTTGAGAAGGTAGTCCTGGGCAATCTTTATCTGTAACATTGACATGCCATTGTGGAGCCATTTCAGAGCAGTCTTGAATGATTCTACCACTTGGCAGACGACAATCTTCATTTTGGTTATTGGAGCATGTGCCTGTGTTGCAAAGAAAATACAATCCTTGATAAAGTCACAAATAATGAATACAGCTGATGAGTGTTTTGTAACTAGACAAATATGATCAAGAGTAAAAATCTTTTGTGGCCTAAGACTTATGAACATATACAGTAAACTTTTTTAAAGTAACACTTAGGGGTTAAGAAACCAGTTTATGATCAGTAATTCAACTAATTACACAATTAAGAACATAGGGCCATATTCAATTCGGAGCCTGCAACTTGATCGCAGACTGCTGAATGTCTGCAAGTGAGTTGCGGGCTCCCGTTCCTCTCTGATTGCAATGTAATTCAATTCCTCAAGGCCGGAAGTTACGGGCCCCAAGCCAAAACCATAAACCATGCACTGGTTCGGAGCACTTCAGGGCGGAAACATGATCCATTAAGCAAGCCCATAACCTCCCATTTCGAATCAGCCAATAGAAAATAAGACTGTCATTATAATGGCAGTAAAACATGTAGGTTACATGTCAATCAATTAGGTTCGTGGGTCCGATATGCGATCAGACTCGCGAATCCCAGAAATAAAGAATTATGGAAATGAATGCCAAAACTGTTCTAGTCCAAATGGGTGGCCTGATATGTATTAACTCATTGATACCCTGAAATGAAACATAAAAATATTTTTTATTTCTTGCCAATTTGCGAGCTTGAGACTGTTGTGCAATTAATTCTAATGACTATCATCACTTTCCCCTTTATTTACAAGTAGATTGTGACCTCACTTAGGGGCCTCCGGATCTCCAGAAACCACAATTGAATGGGGCTCATAAATTCTAATAATTAAGGATTCTTGAAGGATTCACAAGGCATTTTTAGAATATAATCGGTATATACACTTTTGATATAATACATTAGTTAGTCCTGGTTAAGCGTTTGCATGATGCAGCATGTAAAACCTTTTATGAGTATATTTCTTTCATATAAATATTACATTGTGATATCTTATTATAACAGTTGCTCCAGATTTTGCTCTCCTCCCCTTTCTTGTATTAATGCTACAATACTGTTTATATTAAATCATGGTAGCATATTTACTTAAAGCAATGGTGGACAACAGGCAGCCCAATGAGCAGACCTCTGGCATTTCCCATGGGACTCTTAGCTGTTCTCTGCACTTGGAGAGTTCACTCATCATCAACAATACACAATTTGTAATATCTTTTGTAAAAGTAGCAAATAATGCACAATCATACTCTAAAAGACTTCTCATTATCTACATCTATTTTACCAATAAATTATATTCTTACAGTGATTTTACTATTTCGCTTTGAGTAAAATAAAAATGATAAAATCACTGCATATGAGCCCTTCAAGTGACCTCTCCATTATTCTCTTTATCAACATTCAGTGTTAAGTCTTTAGTATTATAGATAAGATGTTTAGTTACATACCACACTGTCCTTCAGTGTTGTACCCAAATTTGCTGAATGGCAGTCTGATTATAAAGATCATTCCACTGAAGGAGATGTAAGCATTGATTTCTGGGATCTCCACAATCATGTTGATTCCAGCACTGGTTATGGTAATGCCATCCTTAGTAAAACCTGCTCTCACCAATTCTTGGTTATACTTAATCTGTAGGTGGAAAAACGGTTATGATCAGCCTTCATATTTTGTAATAAATTATGTAAAAATAAATCTTTTAGCATATTATTTTAATAAAGTCAAATAATTAACTATAAAAAAGATAGTAATAATTCAAGACAAAACTTGAATAATAATTCAATGTGTATAATTTTCTTTATTATTCCTACATTAAAACATGTTTATCTAAATTAACTTTGAATCTTTAGTTTTAAGCAGTTTTTCATTATATTAATTGGATCACTTTGGTTTAAGAGGAATATTCCTATCTGAGTCACAAATGAGTCAAAAGTGAAACTCTATTACCAAAGCAAAATTTCCTACCATTTAGATGTGTAGATTGTAAAATATAGAAATAAAAACCTTCATTTCTTACCTGGTTGGTCATTTTTCCATTGTTCATTACACGTGTCAAGATCACCTCAGTGGCTTTATAGTAGATTAAAAGAGACTGCGGGCAGGACAAGCCATCCTCAGCATCACAGAAATAATTATCAATATAGACACGGAAGTTGTCATATTTAGGAGTAATCTCTTGGACAAGAACATAGGTGCAGTTGTCGAGGAATGTGTAGTAGGTCCCATCAAAGGTCACATAATGAGGGTCACCCCATCCACTGCAGACACCTTTTGGAAACAAAAAAATATGAGAATGTTTCCTCCTATCATTTTTAGGCTAGAGCCTAGTTCTTGATCTTAATAACCTCCTCAGTATTAATATGCTTTGAGAATACCAGAAGTATTACATTTATAAAAACATCACTTTATGTTTTAGCTTTGATATACTTATATGTACATTAAAAAAATATATATTTAAAATGGGATAATAGTGGATGTCCAATAATCTAGACGAATAATCAGAGTATTGCAGTAAATAGACATTCCATGTAGCGGACAGTTCGCCCGCGGACTATTCACAGCGATTTTGGCATGTTCGCGTTCGCAGCTGACGGTGAACATATGCGCTTTTCGGTTCGCCCCCTATACTTTATCATTGAGGAAACTTTGACCCTGCACCTCACAGTCAGCATACACATTCCAGCCAATCAGCAGCATACACTCCATTCCAGAGCCTTCCATCTGAAGGACAGCATACATTTACTTAACAGTACACAGCTTATAATAACGCAGACAGAGGCCACGCAGAGAGAGGAGTCTGAAGAAGAGGAGTCAGAGGAGGAAGGTGGCTTTGAGGAGGTGGAAGACCAAACACAGCAGGCGTCCCAGGGGGCTTGTTGTCACCTTTCGGGGACCCTTGGTGGCTGGGTGGAGGAAGAGACCTTCAATGACATCAGTGAGGACAAGGAATGGGACATGGCTAGCTTGGTATCCAACCTTGTGCAAATGGGGAGTTTGCGGTTGTGCAAAGGGACTGTTTGAGGTTGTTTGCAGTGCATTAAACGGGGAAATTGGTCTGTTACTGTGAAGCGGGTGTAACCCTTACACTACCTGATCGATACAACATCATACCTGATGTTTTAAAGCATGTTATTCCAAACAATTTAGGAATGTTAGGTGATTTATGCCCTTTATGGCTTAAAACAAGACTCTGCATCAACTATGTCATTTTCCGTGGGAGTTTTGCCATGGATCCCCCTCCGGCATGCCACAGTCCAGGTGTTAGTCCCCTTGAAACAACTTTTCCATCACTATTGTGGCCAGAAAGAGTCCCTGTGGGTTTTGTAATTCGCCTGCCCATTGAAGTCTATGGCGGTTCACCGGGTTCGCCAATTCGCGAACATTTGATGGAAGTTTGCGTCCGCTGTTCGCGAACCGAAAATTTGATGTTCGCGACATCACTAGTTACCAGCAGTCCCTCCCTCTCCACAGGGACTCAATTTCAGGCCACTAGTGGCCTCATTTGCAATCACTGCTGTTCTCTGGCATATCAGCAGTTCTTGCCTTCACGTAAGGACTCATCTGGCCCTGTAAGCAGGCCAGATGTCCGGTAGCACCCCGGTACGCCTCCTGCTACCTTTTGGCTTCATCTCGGCTGCGTTTCGCCATCAGTGAGGGACACAATCACAGATACAATTATTTACCTGTACTTTTGTGATCAGGTCCCTCTCTCGCCCAGCCTCTTTCTTAGGCGGGGCTCTATGTAGCTTGCACCTCAGCTAATTCTGACTCTGTGATCTGCAGTATGCTTCTAAGCTCTCTAACACCTTACTCTGCCTGTCCCTTGTTTATTCACTTCTCTTAGCCTCTCAGCTTTCTAATTTCTTTGTCTATGTATATCTCATTCCAACTGCTTTGCAGCTTTCTATATTTCCTGTCATGTTCCTTTTTTCTTGCCCGATAGGGAACTCCTATCGCTGGAGAGCAATGGTTTTCTCTGCCCGCGAGGGCTCGCACATTGATGTAGATAATGGTTCCTCTTGTGGTAAGTTTTCCTGACTTCCTTACACTTTTCTACTATAAATCTGGGCCCAAATCTACATATCTATGAACTTGTCCATGTCCAAGGTATAACTTTTGGCTTGCCCAAGCATCATTTTTGTGGTTTCTGGCCCAGATCTACTAAACTTCTATCCTCTTTCCACTCTCATAAATTCTAATTTTCCCTCTCTGGGCACCACTTCTGTCTCTTCCAGAAATCCTATACCCGCCTTCGCTATGCACAGCCTCAATCACACTTTCATAGTGCTATTTGCCTTCAGTAGGCACAATCACTCTTGCAAGTCCTACATCAGCCTTCGCTAGGCACTGCCACAATCATTCCTTCTCCTAAGTCCTACACCCACCTCCCTGTGTATTTCCAATGATGTATTTTCTATGTATCACCGATTACGCCTTCCCTCCAGTAGCATCCTCCGCAGTCGCTGCTGATCCCGTAGTTATCAGCAGTTCTACCCTCTCCTCATGGACTCACTTTCAGGCCACTAGTGGCCTCATTTGCCATCACTGCTGATGTTACTCACGGACTGAGAGAGAGCATGTTAAATAATAAGTTTGTATACACTATACTGTTTATATTAACAAATTAATTGGAGATAGTAGGAGCTTTGGAGCCCCAACCAACAAGGAAATAGAGTTTTTCTGAATACTTCATAAAAATATAAATAATTGCACATTCAGTGAATGTTCTTCAGTTTTCTCATTGTCTGGAGGCAACACTATAACAATAATAATAATACTAGTACTTACATTCACACGCATAGTGGTAACAGCAGCCATCTTCACTGTAGACTTTCACAGCTTGGAAATTATTATCACATGACACTTCTTCTACTAGTGGACATTTTACTGTCTCAATAGTAATCACATCTTGACCATGGCATGTGGCAATTTTACAGTTGTCAAACTTCCAGGTTTCATTAGCCTGTGCCAAAAAATACATTTTAAATATTTTCTTGCAGACAACTGTTAATTAGTATTTTGCACATATGGTAGGTTTAATAATAATAATTAATTAGATAATTTAAAATTTCAATTGTGCAAGAAAAATCTATGATAATAATAAGTAGAATCTCCGATGAAGGGAGACAAGTTTATTTATTTTTTAATTAATTAGATAATGAGAAATTTTAATAGTGCAAGAAAAATCTTTTGACAATATTCACAAACAGACATTATATTATATGGTAATAACAGTATTTTTTACTAGAGGTAGTTAAATGGACACTGCTTTTTATCAAATGGAATGAAAATGCTTTTTATTTAAACTGCTTTTTATTAAATGGTATCAAAATGTTTAAACTAGAATCCAAATTTTGTGTCCATGGCTCGGCCGATACTCAGCTAATTTGATGGTCAATCTCTAAGGGCCTCATTCTATTAGCGGCCGTAAATCGGCCGTAAGGCTGCGATTCCTTGCGGGGGTTCAGTTAACTCGTGATTCTATTATACGGCCCCGCAAGGATCTCCCCTTACGGCCGGCCGCATATCTTGAAACCGTCCGTAAACTGTGAAATCTAAAACCGCAAAAATAAATTCAAGCCTGCACTGTACAGCTCTGTAAATGCTAGGGATCATATTGGGGGACATGAGGATTAAAAGTAATCCACTCTCAAGCTTGCACATCAGCCCAAACCCGAGTTCAAATTAACTGTTTATTTTCCGGATGCGGCGTGGGCGGGTCTGAAGTGCTCCAAGCACTTTGGACTTTTTACATGTATATTTTACGGATATTAAAAATAAAATATTTTACGGATTTGAGTATAGGATAATTATGTGCTATTTTTTCTAACACCTAAAATCCCTTTATAGTCTTCTCAAAGTGCAGGATGGCTTTATTTGAGCTATTTTATGTGCTTAATTGGTGCTAGCGGGACCTCTTTCCTGCAAGTAAGCTGCGGCTCGTTTTTAGCCTTGCAGAGAGGGTTCCCGGAGCAATTGAATTGCAAATAGGAATTTCTTACGGCCGAAACTCTTGCGGCCGTTTTAGATCAAAGGCTTTCCTCCGGCGCGAGCGGCCGCAAGAGATAGCAAGGCACCGGCCGCAAGCCTGCCGGAGCCCCCGGCCATAAGGGAATAGAATAGCCGAATAGCTTGCGGCCGGTCCTTGCGGCCCCGCAACGGCTGCGGCCGCTAATAGAATGAGGCCCTAAGTAATTATAAATGCTGCTGCTGGTGGAAGATCTTGAGAAGTGCTCGATTTAGAGATTCCAGTCTTCATATTTCATGGAGGACCACCTTAATGGGAGTGACAGTTTGATTGGTAGTCTAGAAAAAGCTAGCAATGTAAAATATCTTTTAATGGGTTGTTTTGTAGGAAATGAATGGCATTTATTTTACTTCCTCCAATTTTAGGATCATTTTCTTGCATGTTAGGGTGTGTCAAAAATAATGTTCATTGAATACTATGGACATTTGTAGTGCCATAAATGAAGCAATATTGCCTTTCATTAATTATACTGGCATTACCTTTCATCAATCTAATGTATTTCTAGTTACACTGCTGGTTATAACATTGCCCAAACAAGCACTGATTTCTCTCAGGATCAGATCATAAGCATAACGGTTTTTACCTGATATTTGACATCATCAACCACGCAGACATCTATAGGCTCTGTTGAAGGAAGATTAAGTATTTATTATTTAATGCCACTGCTTTATCAGATTTAGCAATTAACATTGCAGTTAATACATTTAAGTACTTAATACAGGTAAATATAAACAACAATCTCCTTCTTTAAGAACTGGAGCAATCACACACCCAAGAGGAGAGCTCTGTATTTCATTAGGAAGATATTGACATTGCAGCCTGTAGGTAGGAAGAAAATCTTTATTCTTTTTAATGTAATGTATAGTTTCATCTATTGAATAGGTTAAACCAGTAGTTATTTTGTACAGAATAGCTATATTCCCATTTGGTAGACACTTACTGCATTCATTGCGTGCAGGACAACAAGGCTGATCCAGGTCCGGTACAAGCACAGTAACAAATTTAGTCTCATCGCAGATGACAGGTTCAGGTGTTGCACACATCAATGGCTGACACTCTACAGTGAGGGTGGTAGCCTTACAGACGCATTCTTGGCAATTGCTGACCCAGGTCTCTGAAGCCTGTGAAAAAGATTTGGAATAACATGAGGAATGGTGATTTATTTCTTGCTGTAGAGAAAGTTATCAGCAAGACTTTGTACATAAAATAAATATCTTTATAGATTTTATACAAACGCTCTACATCCCAGACTAGTTGTAATATTGTGCTTAATGTCCTTGTAAATACTGATTAGACACTTAGGTTGCATGATCAATATTTTGCTGAGTGTATATATATATATATATATATATATATATATATATATATATATATATTTATATATATATTTATATATTATTGTCCAGTCGCAGAGTATATTCTTATGGATAATATGCAAATAAAGAATATGTCCATGGAGATCTTAAACCGTAAAACCATCATTAGAAGTTGCAAAATAAACTCACCTGTTTGGGCATTCCATCAGGTCCAACACAAGCTGGAAGGAATTAATTGAGAAGCCATTATACAATTAAAGATTATATGTGCTTAAGAATTCTTTAGCAATTAATATCAATTACTACAAATTACTTTGGGAAACATTAAGATATGAGAGGAAATATTAATTGTTAGAACATTGCATGTTGGCAAAGGAATATGTTTGTATCATAGTTTCCATGTTTGTCAGTAGAGACTATCTCCTTTTCGAGGGAAATATAATATAATATAATATAATATAATATAATATAATATGCAATACTTTGTAAGTTAAAAGCCAAAATGTGTTGCAATTCTCTTAAGTTAGAATTATATTAGAAGAATCTGTAAATGCTTTTTTTCAGTTACCATCTTCTATACTTACTGCAGTCTGTAACACAGACATCAGAGTATGTGCTGAAGAGTTTAGTTCCTGAAGGACAGAAGCAGCCTTCAGTGAGACCATCGCTGACATGTACTTCCCTGAAAAAAAGACAAGATAATCTGAGTTAGTCCTATTATTAACCTAATTTTCTCTTATTTTTTTTAAATGCTAATGCTAAATGTACTACAATGCTGTAAGATACAATCATTTTCAGTTTAAATCATCAGTGAACATGGAGGTTAAATGGCCATTTATCTCACTGTAAGTGCTCTTCATGGCGAAAAAGCTCAATATTGTATGATGAAATTATCAATTTTTTTAATTACACTAATAACAGCTTCAAAATCTAAAGTGTTAAGTCTGTTTACATATAAAAATGTAGCCTGCCTATTGGCTGTTCCATGAGTAATAACAGACAGGTAAGCAAGTGCAGTGAAGAGTGTGATTGATAGCAGTTTTCCACTGGACTCAGGACTGTATTTCAATGTGCTTTTAGGATATCTTTACTGTGATGTAGTGCAAATTGTGCTGAATGAAGTTGCCCTTGTTATTATTAATTATTAATCAAGTCTTATAAAACACAGTCTAATAGATCAATAAACCAACCTAAAATAAGGGGAGGAATATACAATCTGTAGACAGCTAAGAAGCGCCTAACTATCACAAAAAGAGTGTGTGGAAATAAAAGGGCTCTACTAGAATTTGTCTGTAAAGGAAAACAATACTAAGAGTTGTACAAAAAGATACTACTGTCTGTAATCATGGGTGAGAAAAAATAATCAACCATCTAATCACATAGAAATTACATATGTGAATGCAAAGCAAAAAATATAAAAATATATAATAATGTAAAAAAGGTCAATGACAAAAAAAAAAAAAAATCAGTCCAGCGTAATGTCCAGAGACCCTTCTGTTGGCAGATCAAGCCCTGGCAGTATCTGCTGCTCCTCAAATAAAATGGGCACCGTCCATGGAAATGCCACAAGATATGAAATGATAAAAAAGGGAATGGGGGAGAGAAGCGCACACCGCCAGATGGTGCAATAAAAGGAGGTTTAATCAGGAAGTAATATAAAAAAAAATTAAAGCACTCACATTTGAAGACCTCAGTCATATGATGTATTTGTATCATTTATATATCAGCTATAGTACTCATAAGTCCAGCTCAGTTGTGGTTCCAAAAGCAGGCAATTCTCAGTTGAAATCCATATGAGTAAAGTCCAAAAATAGATGGCAGCCTGCTGGTTGGACAATCCAAAGGGCCAGAGTATATAGAACGCTGATATATATGACTGAGGTCTTCAAATGTGAGTGCTTTGGTTGTTTTTATATTACTTCCTGATTAAACTCCTTTTATTGCACCATCTGGCGGTGTGCGCTTTTCTCCCCCATCCCCTTTTTTATCATTAATCAAGTCTTACCCAGATTTACCTCCACATTTTCAATGCTATCAATTGTTTTGAAAAGTTATTTGTTTTAGGCATATTAATAAATTGAAGATCATATTATTCATATTTATTTCTAGCAGATAACTATGCTGGTTATATAGAATTAAATTAATGTCTTACTTGTTGTCACAGGTTGGGAAATGCACTGGGCCACAGGCATTGTACACCTTTCCAGTTGGGCATTCATATGCTATTCAAGAAAAAGAGAAGAGTTTAAGATTTGACTGATAAAGTGGGCTAAATTCAGATCTATAATTCCCAACTCATCTTAAACATTGTATATGTAATATTAATTGTTATAACTCAGTATCCCACATGAGAGGTGGAATCTCCCCTCCATGTCACTTACGGCAATATCCGTTAGTCTCTCTTCTCCAGTCCACACAAATTCCACGTAGTGTGCACAATGAAGCGTAGATCTCTAAACTGGAACACTGCACACTGGAGTCATTCATCCGGTACACATCATATATGCAACCATCATGGTAAGGCTTTGGAGATATCTCCTTGTGGCACTCAGAAAACACTCTGTGAACACAGGTAAGAGGATTTTGAGCAGGACAATTATTTAATTGAGATTGATGTGGTTTGAGTAAAAATATATATGTAACCTTAAGTAAACAACATCCAAAGCTGACATTATAAAACAGTAGTAGATGTGTCATGTAAATGAATTCCAAGACAGAAAGCATGCTAAATACATGACAGTCTTTAACCTTAGTAATTAAAAACATGACATAACCTGAAGTAATTGAGATGATCATTAAATATCAGACTTCTACAACTGTCACCTGAAATGACTTACTCGCTATTGATTATATCACATATTGTAGTATGTGGGGTAGTTGATGATGGAATTGGAATTGTTGTCCTGGGAGGAGGTGTTGTTTGAGAAGGTGGTCCTGGGCAATCTTTATCTGTAACATTGACATGCCATTGTGGAGCCATTTCAGAGCAGTCTTGAACGATTCTACCACTTGGCAGACGACAATCTTCATTTTGGTTATTGGAGCATGTGCCTGTGTTGCAAAGAAAATACAATCCTTGATAAAGTCACAAATAATGAATACAGCGGGTGAGTGTTTTGTAACTAGACAAATATGATCAGGAGTAAAAATCTTTTGTGGCCTAAGACTTATAAAAATATACAGCAAGAACCATGACGATACACCACATTACAGATAAATACCTAATAGTGAGTCCATATAAGGTTTTGTTTTTATTTAGAAGAGCACTGCATATACTATATAACTGTGTTGTACTTTAATTTCAATATTAAGAGTGAAGATATTTCTAGAGATGTAACTCACTTTTGCAAGTCTGGGCCTGTTTGGGCATTTTTATTATTGCGTACATTGCTGGATAGCGAGTCTGATTGCATATCTGACTTATAAACGCTAATTTATTGACTTTTAACCTCCATGTTTTACTGATGTCATGATGACAATCTAATTCACTATTGGCTGCTTCAAAATAGTGACAGCCTTGCCTAATTGATCATGATCATGCTCTGAAATTCTACGTACGGGTGTGTGGTTTACGGTTTAGGCTTTCGGCCAGGTAGCTGCAAGCTAAATCAATGGAATCGCTCTGTAACTGTTGCAAATTTCAAGCCTGCACACTTACGGCCGGTATGAAGGCAACTGTGAGCTTGCAAATGAATAGGGTCATGGTGTTTTTTTGTTTTTTTTATTTAATGTGTGGGAAGGGTTTGTAAGAGTTGCACAGGCAAGAGAAATAGTAAAGAAATATAAACGCATTAGGTATTTGTCATTGTATATCTATTTTTTTATTTCTTTATTCTAATTTTTTTGTATAGATAAAGTTTTTGTTGATCTGAACTGTACGTTTAGGTGCTGAGAGCACTCAATGTACATCATGACACTCTCACTTTTGTGAAAAGGCATATCTTCAATATGGAGGATGAATAGACTGGTCATGGCAGCACTTTCTGAAAGGGTCTGAGAATTTCACACTTAATGTATCCTTTAACACGATAGCTATATCTAGATCATCTGTTTTAATTATACAGCTCATTATATATGGTATTAATATATATATATATGGTTTAAATGTCACAAAACAATTTAACCCTTTTTAGATTAGTTGTTTTTACTTATAAAGGGATTCAATATTAAAACATATTTAGGAACTACAAGGAAATTGATCTTCTGTTTATGAAAATGATTCAGTGTATTTTTATAAAGATTAATACACAAAAGATTTGTTGTTTCATTGTATTTCTCAGTCAGTTTTTATATGAATCTGTGTCTTAAAATGTGAATAAGAAAATCTATTATATAATATTAATTAGATCTTATTATTAAGAACAGTAGTGAGATCTTATTTTTTTAAGTAACACTTAAGGGTTAAGTAACCAGTTTATGATCAGTAATTCAATTAATTACACAATTAAGATCATATATTCTAATAATTCAGTATAGTTGAAGGATTCTCAATACATTTTTGGAATATAATAGGTATATACACTTTTGATGTGATACATTAGTCAGCCCTGGTTAAGCCTTTGCATGATGAAACATGTAAATCCTATAATGAGCGTATTTCTCTTATATAAATATTTAATTGTGATTTCGTACTATAATAGTTGCTCCAGATTTTGTTCTTCTCCCTTTCTTTCTATTAATGCTATAATACTGTTTATATTAAATCATGGTAGCATATTTACTAAAGCAATGATGGACAACGGGCAGCCCAGTGAGACATTTCCCATGGGACCCGCAGGCTGTTCTTTACATTGTGAGAGTTCACTCTTAGTCAAGAATACACAATTCATAATATCTTTTGTAAAAGTAGCAAATAATGCACAATCATACTCTAAAAGACTTCTCATTTTCTACGTCTATTTCACCAATAAAATATATTCGTACAGGGATTTTACTATAAAAAAATTTATGAAATCACTATGGGGCCCATTTAAAGACTCAGGGATGCATATGGGCCCTTCAAGTGAAGAAATTGTTTGTCACTGTACGAATCACTGAAACATTTGAGTACTTAAAATATCAAATCTTTGTATTTTTCCAATATGTTAGTATAGGAATTAAGATGATGTCCATTAGTTCTCTGGCACTCCACCCTTTGGTACATCTGCCCCTTTAGATACATTTTCTTCATATCCTAACCTCTCCATTATTCTCTTTATCAACATTCAGTGTTAAGTTTTTAGAATTATAGATAAGATGTTTGGTTACATACCACACTGTCCTTCAGTGTTGTACCCAAATTTGCTGAATGGCAGTCTGATTATAAAGATCATTCCACTGAAGGAGATGTAAGCATTGATTTCTGGGATCTCCACAATCATGTTGATTCCAGCACTGGTTATGGTAATGCCATCCTTAGTAAAACCTGCTCTCACCAATTCTTGGTTATACTTAATCTGTAGGTGGAAAAACAGTTATGATCAGCCTTCATATTTTGTAATAAATTACATAAAAATAAATCTTTTAGCATATTATTTTAATAAAGTCAAATAATTCACTACAAAAAAAAGCTAGGTATGTTATGGATAATATTTCAAGACAAAACTTGTATAATATTCGAATGTGTTATATTCTTTATCATTCCTACATTAAATCATGTTGTTTATCTAAATTAACTTTGAATCTTTAGTTTTAAGCAGTTTTCATTATACTGATTGGATGACTTTGGTTTAAGAGGAATATTCCTATCTGAGTCACAAATGAGTCAACTAAAAGTGAAACTCTATTACCAAAGCATCCTTCCCTACCAGTTAGATGTGAAGATTATAAAATATAGAAATAAAAACTTAAATTTCTTACCTGGTTGGTCATTTTTCCATTGTTCATTACACGTGTCAAGATCACCTCAGTAGATTTATAGTAGATTAAGAGAGACTGCGGGCAGGACAAGCCATCCTCAGCATCACAGAAATAATTATCAATATAGACACGGAAGTTGTCATATTTAGGAGTAATCTCTTGGACAAGAACATAGGTGCAGTTGTCAAGGAATGTGTAGTAGGTCCCATCAAAGGTCACATAATGAGGGTCACCCCATCCACTGCAGACACCTTTTGGAAACAAAAAAATATGAGAATGTTTCCTCCTATCATTTTTAGGCTAGAGTTAACCTAGATCTTGATCTTAATAACCTCCTCAGTACGGATATGCTTTGAGAATACCAGAAGTATTACATTTATAGAAACATCACTTTATGTTTTAGCTTTGATATACTTATATGTACATTAAAAAAATATATATTTAAAATGGGATAATAGTGGATGTCCAATAATCTAGACGAATAATCAGAGTATTGCAGTAAAGAGACATTCCATTTTTATTGTACAAATGTTTTACTTAAAGTGACCAGGTTTCCAGAGACTTGACTTCCCTTTATCATGTTTGGTATAAATATATATATATATATATATATATATATATATATATATATGTAATCAGTTCCCTCTCTCACCCCGCCTCTTCCATGATCGGGGCTCTCTACAACTTTATATATGGTCAGATCCCTCTCCTGCCTTCCCTCCAGTAGCCTCCTCCTCAGTCACTGCTGATCCCGGGGTTACCAGCTGTTCTTCCCTCAGCAGTCCTTGCCTTCGTGTAAGGACTCATCTGGCACTCTAAGCAGGGCAGATGTCCGGTAGCACCCCAGTATGCCTCCCGCTACCTTTTGGCTACATCTCGGCTGCCTCTCGCTGTCAGAGAGGGCCCCTCCCAGAATCACAGATAAAATTATTAATCTGGGCTTTTGTGGTCTGGTGCCTCTATCGTCCAGCCTCTTCCTTGGGCAGGACTCTCTGCAGCTTTATATATGGTCACGTCATTCTCTCGTCCCGCCTCTTTCTTAGGCGGGGCTCTATGTAGCTGTATAAGCACTTCCTGTATGCCCCTCAGCTCATTCTGGCTCTGTGACCTGCAGGATACTTCTGATCCTTGTTTATTTGTTTATTTTCGGCCTCTCAGCTGTCTCTCCCTAGAACTGTTTGTGCCTCAGCTAATTCTGACTCTGTGACCTGCAGTATGCTTCTAAGCTCTCTAACGCCTTTCTGTGCCTGTCCCTTGTTTATTTGAATCTCTTAGACTTTCTCAGCTTTCTCATTTCAGTGTCTATGCATATCTCACTGCAACTGCTTTGCAGCTTTCTAGATTTCCTGCCGCGTTGCTTTTTTTTTTGCCCGTACGGGCACTCCCATCGCTGGAGAGCACTGGTTTTCTCTGCCCACAAGGGCTCGCACATTGATGAGAGCAGTGCTTTATCCAATTGCTGAAGAGCAGTGGTTCCTCTTGTGGTAAATTTTCCTGACTTCCTTACACTTTCACACTATAAGTCTGGGCCAAAATCTACGTATCTATCACCTTGTCCATGTCCAAGGTAGCACTATTGGCTTACCTAAGGATCATTTTCGGGGTTTCTGGCCCACATCTACTAAACTTCTATTCTCCTTCCACTCTCATAAGTTCTAATTGGCACTCTCTGGGCACCACTTCTGTCTCTTCCATAAATCGTATACGCGCCTTCACCATACACCGCCTCAATCACGCTTTTATAGTCCTATTTGCCTTCAGTCGGCATAATCACACTTGTAACCCCTATATCAGCCTTCGCTAGGTACCGCTGGAATCACTCCTTCTCCAAAGTCCTACATCCGCCTCCCTGTGTATTGGCAATTATGTATTTTCTATGTATCACGATTACGCCTTCCCTCTAGTAGCATTTTCCGCGGTCGCTGCTTATCCCGGGGTTACCAGCAGTTCTTCCTTCTCCTCAGGGATTCACTTTCAGGCCACTAGTGGCCTCATTTGCCATCACTGCTGTTGTTACGCACAGACTGAGGGAGAGCATGTTAAATAATAAGTTTATATACACTATACTGTTTATATTAGCTTATTAATTAGAGATAGTGGGAGCTTTGGAGCCCCAAGCAACAAGGAAATAGAGTTTTACTGAAAACTTCATAAACATATAAATGATTGCACATTCAGTGAATGTTCTTCAGTTTTCTCATTGTCTGGAGGAAACACTATAATAATACTAATAATAATAATAGTACTTACATTCACACGCATAGTGGTAACAGCAGCCATCCTCACTGTAGACTTTCACAGCTTGGAAATTATTATCACATGACACTTCTTCTACTAGTGGACATTTTACTGTCTCAATAGTAATCACATCTTGTCCATGGCATGTGGCAATTTTACAGTTGTCAAACTTCCAGGTTTCATTAGCCTGTGCCAAAAAATACATTTTGAATATTTTCATGCAGACAACTGTTAATTAGGATTTTGCACATATGGTAGCTTTGATAATAATAATTAATTAGATAATTTAAAATTTCAATTGTGCAAGAAAAATCTTTTGACAATATTCACAAACAGACATTATATTATATGGTAATAATGGTATTTTTTGCTAGAGGTAGTTAAATGGACACTGCTTTTTATCAAATGGACTGAAAATGTTTTTTATTTAAACTGCTTTTTATTAAATGGTATGAAAATGTTTAAAATAGAATCCAAATTTTGTGTCCATGGCTCGGCCGATACTCAGCTAATTTGATGGTCAATCTCTAAGGGCCTCATTCTATTATCGGCAGTAAACCGGCCGTAAGGCTGCAAGGATCTCCTCTTACGGCCGGCCATAATCTTGCTACCGGCCGTAAGCTCTGAAAACTTAAAACTCAAAAATAAATTCAAGCCTGCACTGTACAGCTCTGTAAATGCTAGGGATCATATTGGGGGACATGAGGATTAAAAGTAACCCACTCTCAAGCTTGCAAATCAGCCCAAACCCGAGTTCAAATTAACTGTTTATTTTCCGGCTGCGGCGTGGGCGGGTCTGAGGTGCTCCAAGCCCTCTGGACTTTTTACATGGATATTTGACGTATATTAAAAAATATATATTTTACGGATTTGAGTATAGGGGAATTTTGTGCTATTTTTGCTAACACCGAAAATCACTTTATAGTCTTCTCAAAGTGCAGGATGGCTTTATTTGGGCTATATTTCGTGCTTAATTGGTGCTAGCGGGACCTCTTTCCTGCAAGTAAGCTGCGGCTCGGTTTTAGCCTTGCAGAGAGGGTTCCCGGAGCAATTGAATTGCAAATAGGATTTTCTTACGGCTGATTTCCTTGCGGCCGTTTTAGATCAAAGGATTTCCTCCGGCGCGACCGGCCGCAAGAGATAGCAAGGCGCCGGCCGCAAGACTGCTGGAATCCCCGGCCGGAGGGGAATAGAATAGCAGAATACCTTGCGGCCGGTCCTTGCGGCCCCGCATCTCCTACGGCCGTTAATAGAATGAGGCCCTAAGTAATTATAAATGCTGCTGCCGGTGGAAGATCTTGAGAAGTTCTCCATTTAGAGATTTCAGTCTTCATATTTCATGGAGGACCGCCTTAATGGGAGTGTTGTTATGACCATTTGATTTGTAGCCTAGAAAAAGCTAGCAATGTAAAATATCTTTTAATGGGAAAATGAATGGCATTTATTTTACTCCCTCCAATTTTAAGATAATTTTCTTGCATGTTAGGGGGTTGAGCAGGTGTGTCAAAAATAATGTTCATTGAATACTGTGGACATTTGTAGTGCCAACTGACTAATAAAGCAATTTTGCCTTTTATTTATTATACTGGCATTACCTTTCATCAATGTAATTTATTTCTAGTTACACTGCTGGTTATAGCATTGCCAAAACAAGCACTGATTTGTGTCAGAATCAGATCAGAAGCATAAGGATTTTTACCTGATATTTGACATCATCAACCACGCAGACATCTATAGGCTCTGTTGAAGGAAGATTAAGTATTTATTATTTAATGCCACTGCATTATCTGATTTAGCAATTAACATTACAGTTAATACATTTAAGTACTTAATACAGGTGAAATATAAACAACAATCTCCCTCTTTAAGAACTGGAACAATCACACACCCAAGAGGAGAGCTCTGTATTTCATTAGGAAGATATTGACATTGCAGCCTGTAGGTAGGAAGAAAATCTTTATTCTTTTCAATGTAATGTATAGTTTCATGTACTGAATATGTTAAACCAGTAGTTATTTTGTACAGAATAGCTATATTCCCATTTGGTAGACACTTACTGCATTCATTTCGTGGAGGACAACAAGGCTGATCTAGGTCCGGTACAAGCACAGTAACAAATTTATTCTCATCGCAGATGACAGGTTCAGGTGTTGCACACGTCAATGGCTGACACTCTACAGTGAGGGTGGTGGCCTTACAGACGCATTCTTGGCAATTGCTGACCCAGTTCTCTGAAGCCTGTGAAAAAGATTTGGAATAACATGAGGAATGGTTATTTATTTCTTGCTGTAGAGAAAGTTATCAACAAGACTTTGTACATAAAATAAATATCTTTATAGATTTCATACAAACGGCCCACATCCCTTACTAATTATAATATTGTGCTTAATGTCCTTGGTAAAGGTTGATTAGACACTTGGGTTGCATGATCAACATTTTGCTGAGTGCAGAAATATTTATATATTATTGTCCAGTCGCAGAGTATATTCTTATGGATAACATGCAAATAAAGAGTATAGTCTATGGAGATCTTAAACCCTAAATCTATCATCAGAAGTTGCAAAATAAACTCACCTGTTTGGGCATTCCATCAGGTCCAAAACAAGCTGGAAGAAATCAATTGAGAAGCCATTAAACACTTAAAGATTATATGTGCTTAAGAATTCTTTAGCAATCAATGTCAATTACTGCAAATTACTTTGGTAAACATTAAGATATGAGAGGAAACATGAATTGTTAGAACGTTGCATGCTGTCAAACGGATATATTTGTATCATAGTTTCCATGTTTGTCAGTAGAGACTATCTCCTTTTAGAGGATAATATATTATAATGTGCAATACTCTGTAAGTTAAAAATGTTTTGCAATTGTCTCTAATGAACTGTATAAATTAGAATTATATTAGAAGAATCTGTAAATGCTTTTTTCAGTTACCATATTCTATACTTACTGCAGTCTGTAACACAGACATCAGAGTATGTGCTGAAGAGTTTAGTTCCTGAAGGACAGAAGCAGCCTTCAGTGAGACCATCGCTGACATGTACTTCCCTAAAAAAAGACAAGAAAATCTGAGTTAGTCCTCTTATTAACCTAATTTTCTCTTATTTTTTCTAAATGCTAATGCTAAATGTACTACAATGCTGTATAATACAATCATTTTCAGTATGACTCTTTAGTGAACTTGGAGGTTAAATGTGCACTTATCTCACTGTAAGTGCTCTTCATGGTGTGAAAAAGCACAATATTGTATGTTACATTATCAAAAAAAATTAATTACACTAATAACAGCTTCAAAATCTAAAGTTTTAAGTCTGTTTACATATAAAAATGTAGCCTGCCTTTTGGATGTTCAATGAGTGATAACAGACAGGCAAGCAAGTGCAGTGAAGAGTGTGATTGATAGCAGTTTTCCACTGGACTCAGGACTGTATTTCAATGTGCTTTTAGGAGATCTTTACTGTGATGTGGTCCAAATTGTGCTGAATGAAATTGCCCTTGTTATTATTAATTATTAATCAAATCTTTCCCAGATTTACCTCCACATTTTCAATACTATCAATTATTTTGAAAAGTAATTTGTTCTAGGCATATTAATAAATTGAAGATCATATTATTCATATTTATTTCTAGCAGATAACTATGCTAGTTAAATTGAATTAAATTAATGTCTTACTTGTTGTCACAGGTTGGGAAATGTACTGGGCCACAAGCATTGTACACCTTTCCAGTTGGGCATTCATACGCTATTCAAGAAAAAGAGAAGAGTGTAAGATTTGACTGATAAACTGGGCTAAATTCAGAATGATCTATAATTCCCAACTCATCTTAAACATTCTATATGTAATATTAATTGTTACAACTCAGTATCCCACATGAGAAGTGGAATCTCCCCTCCATGTCACTTACGGCAATATCCGTTAGTCTCTCTTCTCCAGTCCACACAAATTCCACGTAGTGTGCACAATGAAGCGTAGATCTCTAAACTGGAACACTGCACACTGGAGTCATTCATCCGGTACACATCATATATGCAACCATCATGGTAAGGCTTTGGAGATATCTCCTTGTGGCACTCAGAAAACACTCTGTGAACGCAGGTAAGAGGATTTTGAGCATTATAATTATTTAATTGAGATTGATGTGGTTTGAGTAAAAATATATATGTAACCTTAAGTAAACAACATCCAAAGCTGACATTATAAAACAGTAGTAGATGTGTCATGTAAATGAATTCCAAGACAGAAAGCATGCTAAATACATGACAGTCTTTAACCTTAGTAATTAAAAACATGACATAACCTGAAGTAATTGAGATAATCATTTCATATCAGACTTCTACAACTGTCACCTGAAATGACTTACTCGCTATTGATTATATCACATATTGTAGTATGTGGGGTAGTTGATGATGTAATTGGAATTGTTGTTCTGGGAGGAGGTGTTGTTTGAGAAGGTGGTCCTGGGCAATCTTTATCTGTAACATTGACATGCCATTGTGGAGCCATTTCAGAGCAGTCTTGTACGATTCTACCACTTGGCAGACGACAATCTTCATTTTGGTTATTGGAGCATGTGCCTGTGTTGAAAAGAAAATACAATCCTTGATAAAGTCACAAATAATGAATACAGCTGATGAGTGTTTTGTAACTAGACAAATATCATCAGGAGTAAAAATCTTTTGTGGCCTAAGACTTATAAAAATATACAGCAGAACCATGACGATACACCTTATTACAGATAAATACCTAATAGTGAGTCCATATAAGGTTTTGTTTTTATTTAGAAGAGCACTGCATATACTATATAACTGTGTTGTACTTTAATTTCAATATTAAGAGTGAAGATATTTCTAAAGATGTAACTCACTTTTGCAAGTTTGGGCCTGTTTGGGCATTTTTATTATTACGTACATTGCTGGATAGCGAGTCTGTTTGCATATCTGACTTATAAATGCTAATTTATTGACTTTTAACTTCCATGTTTTACTGATGTCATGATGACAATCTAATTCACTATTGGCTGCTTCAAAATAGTGACAGCCTTGCCTAATTGATCATGATCATGCTCTGAAATTCTACTTACGGGTGTGTGGTTTACGGTTTAGGCTTTCGGCCAGGTAGCTGCAAGCTAAATCAATGGAATCGCTCTGTAACTGTTGCAAATTTCAAGCCTGCACACTTACGGCCGGTATGAAGGCAACTGTGAGCTTGCAATTGAATAGGGTTATGGTGTTTTTTTGTTTTTTTTTAATTTAATGTGTGGGAAAGGTTTGTAAGAGTTGCACAGGCAAGAAAAATAGTAAAGAAATATAAACGCATTAGGTATTTGTCATTGTATATCTATTATTTATTTCTTTATTCTCATTTTTTTGTATAGATAAAGTTTTTGTTGATCTGAACTGTACGTTTAGGTGCTGAGAGCACTCAGTGTACATCATGACACTCTCACTTTTGTGAAAAGGCATATCTTCAATATGGAGGATGAATAGACTGGTCATGGCAGCACTTTCTGAAAGGGTCTGAGAATTTCACACTTAATGTATCCTTTAACACAATAGCTATATTTAGATCATCTGTTTTAATTATACAGCTCATTATATACGGTATTAATATATATATATGGTTTAAATGTCACAAAACAATTTAACCCTTTTTAGATGAGTTGTTTTTACTTATAAAGGGATTCAATATTAAAACATATTTAGGAACTACAAGGAAATTGATCTTCTATTTATTAAAATGATTCAGTGTATTTTTATAAAGATTAATACACAAAAGATTTGTTGTTTCATTGTATTTTTCTCAGTCCGTTTTTATATGAATCTGTGTCTTAAAATGTGAATAAGAATATCTAGTATATAATATTAATTAGATCTTATTATTAAGAACAGTAGTGAGATCTTATTTTTTTAAGTAACACTTAAGGGTTAAATAACCAGTTTATGATCAGTAATTCAATTAATTACACAATTAAGAACATATATTCTAATAATTCAGTATAGTTGAAGGATTCTCAATACATTTTTGGAATATAATAGGTATATACACTTTTGATGTGATACATTAGTCAGCCCTGGTTAAGCCTTTGCATGATGAAACATGTAAATCCTATAATGAGCGTATTTCTCTTATATAAATATTTAATTGTGATTTCGTACTATAATAGTTGCTCCAGATTTTGTTCTTCTCCCTTTCTTTCTATTAATGCTATAATACTGTTTATATTAAATCATGGTAGCATATTTACTAAAGCAATGATGGACAACGGGCAGCCCAGTGAGGCATTTCCCATGGGACCCGCAGGCTGTTCTTTACATTGTGAGAGTTCACTCTTAGTCAAGAATACACAATTCATAATATCTTTTGTAAAAGTAGCAAATAATGCACAATCATACTCTAAAAGACTTCTCATTTTCTACGTCTATTTCACCAATAAAATATATTCGTACAGGGATTTTACTATAAAAAAATTTATGAAATCACCATTTAAAGACTCAGGGATGCATATGGGCCCTTCAAGTGAAGAAATTGTTTGTCACTGTACGAATCACTGAAACATTTGAGTACTTAAAATATCAAATCTTTGTATTTTTCCAATATGTTAGTATAGGAATTAAGATGATGTCCATTAGTTCTCTGGCACTCCACCCTTTGGTACATCTGCCCCTTTAGATACATTTTCTTCATATCCTAACCTCTCCATTATTCTCTTTATCAACATTCAGTGTTAAGTTTTTAGAATTATAGATAAGATGTTTGGTTACATACCACACTGTCCTTCAGTGTTGTACCCAAATTTGCTGAATGGCAGTCTGATTATAAAGATCATTCCACTGAAGGAGATGTAAGCATTGATTTCTGGGATCTCCACAATCATGTTGATTCCAGCACTGGTTATGGTAATGCCATCCTTAGTAAAACCTGCTCTCACCAATTCTTGGTTATACTTAATCTGTAGGTGGAAAAACAGTTATGATCAGCCTTCATATTTTGTAATAAATTACATAAAAATAAATCTTTTAGCATATTATTTTAATAAAGTCAAATAATTCACTACAAAAAAAAGCTAGGTATGTTATGGATAATAATTCAAGACAAAACGTGTATAATATTCGAATGTGTTATATTCTTTATCATTCATACATTAAATCATGTTGTTTATCTAAATTAACTTTGAATCTTTAGTTTTAAGCAGTTTTCATTATACTGATTGGATGACTTTGGTTTAAGAGGAATATTCCTATCTGAGTCACAAATGAGTCAACTAAAAGTGAAACTCTATTATCAAAGCAACATTCCCTACCAGTTAGATGTGAAGATTATAAAATATAGAAATAAAAACTTAAATTTCTTACCTGGTTGGTCATTTTTCCATTGTTCATTACACGTGTCAAGATCACCTCAGTAGATTTATAGTAGATTAAGAGAGACTGCGGGCAGGACAAGCCATCCTCAGCATCACAGAAATAATTATCAATATAGACACGGAAGTTGTCATATTTAGGAGTAATCTCTTGGACAAGAACATAGGTGCAGTTGTCAAGGAATGTGTAGTAGGTCCCATCAAAGGTCACATAATGAGGGTCACCCCATCCACTGCAGACACCTTTTGGAAACAAAAAAATATGAGAATGTTTCCTCCTATCATTTTTAGGCTAGAGTTAACCTAGATCTTGATCTTAATAACCTCCTCAGTATTGATATGCTTTGAGAATACCAGAAGTATTAGATGTAAAGAAACATCACTTCATGTTTTAGCTTTGATATACTTATATGTACATTAAAATAATATATATATTTAAGATGGGATAATAGTGGATGTCCAATAATCTAGATGAATAATCAGAGTATTGCAGTAAATAGACATTCCATTTTAATTGTACAAATGTTTTACTTAAAGTGACCAGGTTTCCAGAGATTTGACTTCCCTTTATTATGTTTGGTATATATATATATGTGTGTGGTCAGGTCCCTCTCTCGCCCCGCCTCTTCCATGATCGAGGCTCTCTACAACTTTATATATGGTCAGATCCCTCTCCTGCCTTCCCTCCAGTAGCCTCCTCCTCAGTCACTGCTGATCCCAGGGTTACCAGCAGTTCTTCCCTCAGCAGTCCTTGCCTTCATGTAAGGACTCATCTGGCCCTCTAAGCAGGGCAGATGTCCAGTAGCACCCCAGTATGCCTCCCGCCACCTTTTGGCTACATCTTGGCTGCCTCTTGCTGGTGCCTCTCTCGCCAAGCCTCTTCCGTGGGCAAGACTCTCTGCAGCTTTATATATGGTCATGTCATTCTCTCGTCCCGCCTCTTTCTTAGGCGGGGCTCTATGTAGCTTTATAAGCACTTCCTGTATGCACCTCCGCTCATTCTGGCTCTGAGACCTGCAGGATACTTCTGATCCTGTCTCTTGTTTATTTGTTTAATTTTGGCCTCTCAGCTGTCTCTCCCTAGAACTGTTTGTGCCTCAACTAATTCTGACTCTGTGACCTGCAATATGCTTCTAAGCTCTCTAACGCCTTTCTGTGCCTGTCCCTTGTTTATTTGAATCTCTTAGCCTTTCTCAGCTTTCTTATTTCAGTGTCTATGCATATCTCACTGCAACTGCTTTGCAGCTTTCTCGATTTCCTGCGGCGTTGCTTTTTTCTTGCCTAGACAGGCACTCCCATAGCTGGAGAGCAATGGTTTTCTCTGCCCATGAGGGCTCGCACATTGATGAGAGCAGTGCTTTAACCAATTGCTGAAGAGCAGTGGTTCCTTTTGTGGTTAGTTTTCCTGACTTCCTTACACTTTCACACTATAAGTCTGGGCCAAAATCTACGTATCTATCACCTTGTCCATGTCCAAGGTAGCACTTTTGGCTTACCTAAGGATCATTTTCGTGGTTTCTGGCCCACATCTACTAAACTTCTATTCTCCTTCCACTCTCATAAGTTGTAATTGGCACTCTCTGGGCACCACTTCTGTCTCTTCCATAAATCGTATACGCGCCTTCACTATACACCGCCTCAATCGCGCTTTCATAGTCCTATTTGCCTTCAGTCGGCATAATCACACTTGCAACCCCTATATCAGCCTTCGCTAGGTACCGCTGGAATCACTCCTTCTCCAAAGTCCTACATCCGCCTCCCTGTGTATTGGCAATTATGTATTTTCTATGTAACACCGATTACGCTTTCCCTCCAGTAGCATTTTCCACGGTCGCTGCTTATCCCGGGGTTACCAGCAGTTCTTTCTTCTCCTCAGGGATTCACTTTCAGGCCACTAGTGGCCTCATTTGCCATCACTGCTGTTGTTACGCACAGACTGAGGGAGAGCATGTTAAATAATAAGTTTGTATACACTATACTGTTTATATTAGCTTATTAATTAGAGATAGTGGGAGCTTTGGAGCCCCAACTAACAAGGAAATAGAGTTTTACTGAACACTTCATAAACATATAAATAATTGCACATTCAGTGAATGTTCTTCAGTTTTCTCATTGTCTGGAGGAAACACTATAATAATAATAATAATAATAATACTAGTACTTACATTCACAAGCATAGTGGTAACAGCAGCCATCCTCACTGTAGACTTTCACAGCTTGGAAATTATTATCACATGACACTTCTTCTACTAGTGGACATTTTACTGTCTCAATAGTAATCACATCTTGTCCATGGCATGTGGCAATTTTACAGTTGTCAAACTTCCAGGTTTCATTAGCCTGTGCCAAAAAATACATTTTGAATATTTTCATGCAGACAACTGTTAATTAGGATTTTGCACATATGGTAGCTTTGATAATAATAATTAATTAGATAATTTCAAATTTCAAATGTGCAAGAAAAATCTTTTGACAATATTCACAAACAGACATTATATTATATGGTAATAATAGTATTTTTTGCTAGAGGTAGTTAAATGGACACTGCTTTTTATCAAATGGACTGAAAATGTTTTTTATTTAAACTGCTTTTTATTAAATGGTATGAAAATGTTTAAAATAGAATCCAAATTTTGTGTCCATGGCTCGGCCGATACTCAGCTAATTTGATGGTCAATCTCTAAGGGCCTCATTCTATTATCGGCAGTAAACCGGCCGTAAGGCTGCAAGGATCTCCTCTTACGGCCGGCCATAATCTTGCTACCGGCCGTAAGCTCTGAAAACTTAAAACTCAAAAATAAATTCAAGCCTGCACTGTACAGCTCTGTAAATGCTAGGGATCATATTGGGGGACATGAGGATTAAAAGTAACCCACTCTCAAGCTTGCAAATCAGCCCAAACCCGAGTTCAAATTAACTGTTTATTTTCCGGCTGCGGCGTGGGCGGGTCTGAGGTGCTCCAAGCCCTCTGGACTTTTTACATGGATATTTGACGTATATTAAAAAATATATATTTTACGGATTTGAGTATAGGGGAATTTTGTGCTATTTTTGCTAACACCGAAAATCACTTTATAGTCTTCTCAAAGTGCAGGATGGCTTTATTTGGGCTATATTTTGTGCTTAATTGGTGCTAGCGGGACCTCTTTCCTGCAAGTAAGCTGCGGCTCGGTTTTAGCCTTGCAGAGAGGGTTCCCGGAGCAATTGAATTGCAAATAGGATTTTCTTACGGCCGATTTTCTTGCGGCCGTTTTAGATCAAAGGATTTCCTCCGGCGCAAGCGGCCGCAAGAGATAGCAAGGCGCCGGCAGCAAGCCTGCCGGAATCCCCGGCCGGAGGGGAATAGAATAGCAGAATAGCTTGCGGCCGGTCCTTGCGGCCCCACATCTCCTACGTCCGTTAATAGAATGAGGCCCTAAGTAATTATAAATGCTGCTGCCGGTGGAAGATCTTGAGAAGTGCTCCATTTAGAGATTTCAGTCTTCATATTTCATGGATGACCGCCTTAATGGGAGTGTTGTTATGACCATTTGATTTGTAGCCTAGAAAAAGCTAGCGATGTAAAATATCTTTGAATGGGAAAATGAATGGCATTTATTCTACTCCCTCCAATTTTAAGATAATTTTCTTGCATGTTAGGGGGTTGAGCAGGTGTGACAAAAATAATGTTCATTGAATACTGTGGACATTTGTAGTGCCAACTGACTAATAAAGCAATTTTGCCTTTTATTTATTGTACTGGCATTACCTTTCATCAATGTAATTTATTTCTAGTTACACTGCTGGTTATAGCATTGCCCAAACAAGCACTGATTTGTGTCAGAATCAGATCAGAAGCATAATGATTTTTACCTGATATTTGACATCATCAACCACGCAGACATCTATAGGCTCTGTTGAAGGAAGATTAAGTATTTATTATTTAATGCCACTGCTTTATCAGATTTAGCAATTAACATTACAGTTAATACATTTAAGTACTTAATACAGGTGAAATATAAACAACAATCTCCCTCTTTAAGAACTGGAACAATCACACACCCAAGAGGAGAGCTCTGTATTTTATTAGGAAGATATTGACATTGCAGCCTGTAGGTAGGAAGAAAATCTTTATTCTTTTCAATGTAATGTATAGTTTCATGTACTGAATAGGTTAAACCAGTAGTTATTTTGTACAGAATAGCTATATTCCCATTTGGTAGACACTTACTGCATTCATTTCGTGGAGGACAACAAGGCTGATCTAGGTCCGGTACAAGCACAGTAACAAATTTATTCTCATCGCAGATGACAGGTTCAGGTGTTGCACACGTCAATGGCTGACACTCTACAGTGAGGGTGGTGGCCTTACAGACGCATTCTTGGCAATTGCTGACCCAGGTCTCTGAAGCCTGTGAAAAAGATTTGGAATAACATGAGGAATGGTTATTTATTTCTTGCTGTAGAGAAAGTTATCAACAAGACTTTGTACATAAAATAAATATCTTTATAGATTTCATACAAACGGCCCACATCCCTGACTAATTATAATATTGTGCTTAATGTCCTTGGTAAAGGTTGATTAGACACTTGGGTTGCAAGAGTGCAGAAATATATATATTATTGTCCAGTCGCAGAGTATATTCTTATGGATAACATGCAAATAAAGAGTATAGTCCATGGAGATCTTAAACCCTAAATCCATCATTAGAAGTTGCAAAATAAACTCACCTGTTTGGGCATTCCATCAGGTCCAACACAAGCTGGAAGAAATCAATTGAGAAGCCATTAAACACTTAAAGATTATATGTGCTTAAGAATTCTTTAGCAATTAATATCAATTACTACAAATTACTTTGGTAAACATTAAGATATGAGAGGAAACATGAATTGTTAGAACGTTGCATGCTGTCAAACGGATATATTTGTATCATAGTTTCCATGTTTGTCAGTAGAGACTATCTCCTTTTAGAGGATAATATATTATAATGTGCAATACTCTGTAAGTTAAAAATGTTTTGCAATTGTCTCTAATGAACTGTATAAATTAGAATTATATTAGAACAGTCTGTAAATGCTTTTTTCAGTTACCATCTTCTATACTTACTGCAGTCTGTAACACAGACATCAGAGTATGTGCTGAAGAGTTTAGTTCCTGAAGGACAGAAGCAGCCTTCAGTGAGACCATCGCTGACATGTACTTCCCTAAAAAAAGACAAGAAAATCTGAGTTAGTCCTCTTATTAACCTAATTTTCTCTTATTTTTTCTAAATGCTAATGCTAAATGTACTACAATGCTGTATAATACAATCATTTTCAGTATGACTCTTTAGTGAACTTGGAGGTTAAATGTGCACTTATCTCACTGTAAGTGCTCTTCATGGTGTGAAAAAGCACAATATTGTATGTTAAATTATCAAAAAAAATTAATTACACTAATAACAGCTTCAAAATCTAAAGTTTTAAGTCTGTTTACATATAAAAATGTAGCCTGCCTTTTGGATGTTCAATGAGTAATAACAGACAGGCAAGCAAGTGCAGTGAAGAGTGTGATTGATAGCAGTTTTCCACTGGACTCAGGACTGTATTTCAATGTGCTTTTAGGAGATCTTTACTGTGATGTGGTCCAAATTGTGCTGAATGAAATTGCCCTTGTTATTATTAATTATTAATCAAATCTTTCCCAGATTTACCTCCACATTTTCAATACTATCAATTATTTTGAAAAGTAATTTGTTCTAGGCATATTAATAAATTGAAGATCATATTATTCATATTTATTTCTAGCAGATAACTATGCTAGTTAAATTGAATTAAATTAATGTCTTACTTGTTGTCACAGGTTGGGAAATGCACTGGGCCACAAGCATTGTACACCTTTCCAGTTGGGCATTCATACGCTATTCAAGAAAAAGAGAAGAGTGTAAGATTTGACTGATAAACTGGGCTAAATTCAGAATGATCTATAATTCCCAACTCATCTTAAACATTCTATATGTAATATTAATTGTTACAACTCAGTATCCCACATGACAGGTGGAATCTCCCCTCCATGTCACTTACGGCAATATCCGTTAGTCTCTCTTCTCCAGTCCACACAAATTCCACGTAGTGTGCACAAGGAAGCGTAGATCTCTAAACTGGAACACTGCACACTGGAGTCATTCATCCGGTACACATCATATATGCAACCATCAAGGTAAGGCTTTGGAGATATCTCCTTGTGGCACTCAGAAAACACTCTGTGAAAACAGGTAAGATGGTGTTGATCAAGACAATTATTTAATTGAGATTGATGTGGTTTGAGTAAAAATATATATGTAACCTTAAGTAAACAACATCCAAAGCTGACATTATAAAAAAGTAGTAGATGAGTCATGTAAATTAATTCCAAGACAGAAAGCATGCTAAATACATGACAGTCTTTAACCTTAGTAATTCAAAACATGACATAACCTGAAGTCATTAAGATAATCATTACATATCCGACTTCTACAACTGTTACCAGGAATGACTTACTCGCTATTGATTATATCACATATTGTAGTATGTGGGGTAGTTGATGATGGAATTGGAATTGTTGTCCTGGGAGGAGGTGTTGTTTGAGAAGGTGGTCCTGGGCAATCTTTATCTGTAACATTGACATGCCATTGTGGAGCCATTTCAGAGCAGTCTTGAACGATTCTACCACTTGGCAGACGACAATCTTCATTTTGGTTATTGGAGCATGTGCCTGTGTTGCAAAGAAAATACAATACTTGATAAAGTCACAAATAATTAATACAGAGGATGAGTGTTTTGTAACTAGACAAATATGATCAAGAGTAAAAAATGTTTGTGGCCTAAGACTTATAAAAATATACAGCAAGAACCATGACTATACACCACATTACAGATAAATACCTAATAGTGAGTCCATATAACTTTTTTTATTTTTTTATTTAGAAGACTACTGCATATACTATATAACTGTGTTGTTCTTATTCAGTACTTTAATTTAAATATTAAGAGTGAAGATATTTCTAGAGATGTAACTCTCTTTTGCAAGTCAAAAGTAATAATGATTAAACATAACAAACAGAGTCTATCCAAAAGTAATGGAAGTTAAAAAAAAACAATAATAAACAAAAACAATGGCACCTAGGAGACATGGGCCTTATTCAATTGAGCAAGTGTTAGTTACTGGAGTTAGTTACTGGCTGAAAATGCCTGTCGTTAAAATCAAAGCCTTTGATACTTCAAGCCACTAAAAGTTTTTAATCGCAAATCGCTATTCAGTTTATACAATTCCACAAGCCCGCAAATGTTTTTACACCTTTAAAGGGCAAATGTAGAAGAAAATTCTATAAGTACCAGATAGGACTTGCAAGGGGGTTTAACACCTGATTGTAGCACTGTAGTTGCAAATATAACATGAATACTGCACTTTAAAAGATGGGAAAAGCGATGATAGACATTAGAATTAATTGCACAACAGTCTCAAGCTCGCAAATGGGCAATAACATTTATTTATTTTTTTACGTTTCATTTTCATGTTGTATCAGTTTCGCTAATCAAGGAGTTAATACATATCAGGCCATCCACATGGACTAGAACAGTATCGTCATTCATTTTTATTAGTTCATACAATGCCGGATAGCGAGTCTGATTGCATATATGACTTATAAAGGCTGATTGATTGAATTTTAACCTCCATGTTTTACTGATGTCATGATGACAATCTCATTTACTATTCGGCCAGGTAGCTTGATCAATTGAATCGCTCTGTAAATGTTGCAAATTTGCAATTGAATAAGGGGCCATGGTGTTTTTTTAAAGTTAATGTGTGGGAAGGGTTTGCAGCAGTTGCAAAGGCTAGAGAATTAGTAATGAAATATAAATGCATTGGGTATTTGTCATTGCATATTTATTATTTCTTTCTTTATTCTCATTTTTTAGTATAAGGTTTTTGTTGATCTGAACTGTTTATGTGCTGAGAGCACTCAATGTACATCATGACACTCTCACTTTTGTGAAAAGGCAGATCTTCAACACGGAGGATGTATAGACTGGTCATAGCAGCACTTTCTAAAAGGGTTTGAGAATTTCACACTTAATGTATCCTTTAACACAATAGCTATATTTAGATCATCTGTTTTAATTATACAGCTCATTATATATGGTATTAATAGTTTAAATGTCACAAAACTATTTAACCCTTTTCATATGAGTTGTTTTTACTTATAAAGGGATTCAATATAAAAACATATTTGGGAACTACAAGGAAATTGATCTTCTGTTTATTAAAATGATTCAGTGTTCTCAAATTCAATTAACATTTTTATAAAGATTAATACACAAAAGATTTTTTTTTTCCATTGTATTTTTCTCAGTCAGTTTATATATAAATCTGTGTCTTAATGTAAATAAGAAAATCTAATATATCATATTAATTAGATGGTATTATTTAGAACAGTAGTGAGATCTTATTTTTTTAAGTAACACTTAAGGGTTAAGTAACTAGTTTATGGTCAATAATCCAACTAATTACACAATTAAGAACATAGATTCTAATAATTCAGGATTCTTGAAGAATTCTCAATACATTTTTGGAATATAATAGGTATATACACTTTTGATGTGTACATTAGTCAGCCCTGGTTAAGCCTTTGCATGATGAAACATGTAAAACCTATTAAGAGCGTATTTCTCTTATATAAGTATTAAATTGTGATTTCTTATTATAATAGTTGCTCCAGATTTTGTTCTCCTCCCTTTCTTTCTATTAATGCTATAATACTGTTAATAGTAAATCATGGTAGCATATTGACTAAAGCAATGGTGGACAACAGGCAGCCCAGTGAGGCATTTCCCATGGGACTCGAATTGGGAGAGTTCACTCTTAGTCAACAATACACAATTCATAATATCTTTTGTAAAAGCAGCAAATAATGCACAATCATACTCTAAAAGACTTCTCATTTTCTACATCTATTTCACCAATAAAATATATTCGTACAGTGATTTTACTATTTTGCTTTCGGTAAAATAAAAATGATGAAATCAGTATAGGGCCCATTTAAAGACTCAGGGATGCTTATGAGCCCTTCAAGTGAAGTAGATTGTTTGTCACTGAAGCATTTGAGTACTTAAAATGTCAAATCTTTGTATTTTTCCAATATGTTCATATAGGAATTAAGATGATGTCCATTATTTCTCTGGCACTCCACCCTTTGGTACATCCCCACCTTTAGATACATTTTCTTCATATCCTAACCTCTCCATTATTCTCTATATCAACGTTCAGCGTTAAGTTTTAGTATTATAGATAAGATGTTTGGTTACATACCACACTGTCCTTCTGTGTTGTACCCAAATTTGCTGAATGGCAGTCTGATTATAAAGATCATTCCACTGAATGAGATGTAAGCATTGATTTCTGGGATCTCCACAATCATGTTGATTCCAGCACTGGTTATGGTAATGCCATCCTTAGTAAAACCTGCTCTCACCAATTCTTGGTTATACTTAATCTGTAGGTGGAAAAACAGTTAAGATCAGCCTTCATATTTTGTAATAAATTACGTAAAAATAAATCTTTTAGCTTATTATTTTAAAAAAAAGTCAAATAATTCACTACAAAAAAAGCTAGGTAAGTTATGGATAATAATTCAAGACAAAACTTGTTTAATAATCCAACGTGTTATTTTCTTTAATATTCCTACATTAAAACATGTTTATCTAAATTAACTTTGAATCTTTAGTTCTAAGCAGTTTTCATTAAATTGATTGGATGACTTTGGTTTAAGAGGAATATTCCTATCTGAGTCACAAATGAGTCAACTAAAAGTGAAACTTATTACCAAAGCAACATTCCCTACCAGTTAGATGTGAAGATTGTAAAATATAGAAATAAAAACCATAATTTCTTACCTGGTTGGTCATTTTTCCATTGTTCATTACACGTGTCAAGATCACCTCAGTGGATTTATAGTAGATTAAGAGAGACTGCGGGCAGGACAAGCCATCTTCAGCATCACAGAAATAATTATCAATATAGACACGGAAGTTGTCATATTTAGGAGTAATCTCTTGCACAAGAACATAGGTGCAGTTGTCAAGGAATGTGTAGTAGGTCCCATCAAAGGTCACATAATGAGGGTCACCCCATCCACTGCAGACACCTTTTAAAAACAAAAAAATATGAGAATGTTTCCTCCTATCATTTTTAGGCTAGAGTTAACCTAGATCTTTATCTTAATAACCTCCTCAGTATGGATATGCTTTGAGAATACCAGAAGTATTACATTTATAGAAACATCACTTTATGTTTTAGCTTTGATATACTTATATGTACATTAAAAAAATATATAAAATGGGGTAACAGTGGATGTCTAATAATCTAGATGAATAATCAGAGTATTGCAGTAAATAGACATGCCATTTTTATTGTACAAACATTTTACTTAAAATGACCAGCTTTCCAGAGATTTGACTTCCCTTTATCAAATCTGGTATATAAATATGTGTGGCCAGGTCCCTCTCTCGCCCCGCCTCTTCCATGATCGTGGCTCTCTGCAACTTTATATATTGTCAGGTCCCTCTCCTGTCTCCCCTCCATTAGCCTCCTCCTCAGTCACATTGAAAATTTAGAAGAAAAGGATTCCCTTTTGTAGTCCACACCTATGAATCTCAACTAATGAAAGAGACCCAATTAAAATAAAACTTAGCTTTTAATAAATTATTTAAAAACTGCTAAAAAATTAGACGCTGCAATGAAGAACAGGATACAGGAATTTATATAGGGATTCTATCTTGATGCAAATTATTTGTCAGGTTCTAGTACTCCTTTAAATACTGTCTATAGAGTGCTATAATAAAGTGCTTTGATAAAGTGCTTTTATAAGGTGCTTATATAAAGTGCCAGTGCTAAACACTGTTAAACAATAATTAATATAAAGTGTTAATAGAAGGCAATAATATATGTCTTCTATTTTGTCAAAATTCTGTTGTGATAATAAGGTGCTGTATTACAGGAGTACTAAGTCTTCCTCTTATGCTCCATTATTATATCCCTTGTATTCTCCTTATTCTCCTAATTAGATCCTGTTTGGAGTAGCTAGATGATTCATGGGCATATTCTGTCTCTATTTCATAGTTTTACTGTGTCCCTGAAACTCTGCACAACTCCTTTAGCATGGAGATCGCGTTTAGGACGCCACGCCATGACGTCACTAACAAGCGAAACTCTGCACAACTCCTTTAGAGTGGAGATCGCGGTTAGGACACCTCACGATGACGTCACTACCACGCGTCCCACGTTGCTGCATCTTTCCCGACGTACGTTTCTCAATTACCCCTGATTTTTCTGCACGGACTGAGAGAGAGCATATTAAATCATATGTTTGAATCCACTATGCTGTTTATATTAAGATATTAATTAGAGATAGTGGGAGCTTTGGAGCCCCAACCAACAAGGAAATGTAGTTTTTCTAAATACTTCATAAAAATATAAATAATTGTACACTCAGTGAATGTTCTTCAGTTTTCTCATTGTCTGGAGGCAACACTATAATAATAATAATAATAATAATAATAATACCAGTACTTACATTCACACGCATAGTGGTAACAGCAGCCATCTTCACTGTAGACTTTCACAGCTTGGAAATTATTATCACATGATACTTCTTCTACTAGTGGACATTTTACTGTCTCAATAGTAATCACATCTTGACCATGGCATGTGGCAATTTTACAGTTGTCAAACTTCCAGGTTTCATTAGCCTGTGCCAAAAAATACATTTTAAATATTTTCTTGCAGACAACTGTTAATTTGTATTTTGAACATATGGTAGCTATGATAATAAGTAGCATCTCTGATGAAGAGAGACAAGTTTATTTATTTTTTAATTACTTAGATAACAAGAAATTTTAATAGTGCAAGAAAAATCTATTTACAATATTCACAAACAGACATTATATTATATGGTAATAATATTGTTTTTTGCTACAGGTACTTAAATGGAGACTGCTTTTTATCAAATGGACTGAAAATGCATTTTATTTAAACTGCTTTGTATTAAATGGTATGAAAATGTTTAAACTAGAATCCAAATTTTGCTTAAGCATTTATATTATATTATTCAAAAATGAAGCTCTGTAAGCCCTGCCAACAGTCCCTAGATTTGTAATGATAGTTTGTCTAGATATTAAGCTGCTTTATTTATTTCTATGCAGATGAGACTTCTCCATATAAGAGAGAAGGAGAAAGCCAAATGGTATTATAAATATAGTAGTCTGTGCACGCATCACACAGGGTGACATTAGGCAGCTCTAGATGACATCCCCAGAGTGTCCATGGCTTGGCCGATACTCAGCTAATTTGATGGACAATCTCTAAGTAATTATAAATGCTGCTGCTGGTGGAAGGTCTTGAGAAGTGCTCCATTCAGAGATTTCAGTCTTTATATTTCATGGAGGACCACCTTAATGGGAGTGTTGTTATGGCCATTTGATTGGTAGCCTACAAAAAGCTAGCGAAGTAAAATATCTTTTAATGGGCTGTTTACCAACTGTTTGTAGGTATTTAATGGCATTTATTTTACTCCCTCCACTTTTAGGATAATTTTCTCGCCCGTTAGGGGGTTGAACAGGTGTGTCAAAAATAATGTTCATTGAATACTGTGGACATTTGTAGTGCCAACTGACTAATAAAGCAATATTGCCTTTCATTAAATATACTGGCATTACCTTTCATCAATGTAATTTATTTCTAGTTACCCTGCTGGTTATAGCATTGCCCAAACAAGCACTGATTTGTGTGAGGATCAGATCATAAGCATAACGGTTTTTACCTGATATTTGACATCATCAACCACACAGACATCTATAGGCTCTGTTGAAGGAAGATTAAGTATTTATTATTTAATGCCACTGCTTTATCAGATTTAGCAATTAACATTACAGTCAATACATTTAAGTGGTTAATAAAGAAAATATATAAACAACAATCTCCCTCTTTAAGAACTGGAACAATCACACACCCAAGAGGAGAGCTCTGTATTTTTAATTAGGGAGATATTGACATTGCAGCCTGTAGGTAGGAAGACAATCTTTATTCTTTTCAATGTAATGTATAGCTTTATCTACTGAATAGGTTCAACCAGTAGTTATTTTGTACAGAATAGCTATATTCCCATTTGGTAGACACTTACTGCATTCATTCCGTGGAGGACAACAAGGCTGATCTAGGTCCGGTACAAGCACAGTAACAAATTTATTCTCATCGCAGATGACAGGTTCAGGTGTTGCACACGTCAATGGCTGACACTCTACAGTGAGGGTGGTGGCCTTACAGACGCATTCTTGGCAATTGCTGACCCAGGTCTCTGAAGCCTGTGAAAAAGATTTGGAATAACATGAGGAATGGTGATTTATTTCTTGCTGTAGAGAAAGTTATCAACAAGACTTTGTACATAAAATAAATATCTTTATAGATTTCATACAAACTGCCTACATCCCAGACTAATTGTAATATTGTGCTTAATGTCCTTGGTTAAGGTTGATTAAACACTTAGGTTGCATGATCAACATTTTGCTGAGTGCAGAAATATTTATATATTATTGTCCAGTCGCAGAGTATATTCCTATGGATAAGCTAATAAAAAGTATAGTCCATGGAGATCTTAAACCCTAAATCCATCATTAGAAGTTGCAAAATAAACTCACCTGTTTGGGCATTCCATCAGGTCCAACACAAGCTGGAAGAAATCAATTGATAAGCCATTATACACTTAAAGATTATATTTGCTTAAGAATTATTTAACAAATAATATCAATTACTACAAATTACTTTGGTAAACATTAAGATATGAGAGGAAACATGAATTGTTAGAACGTTGCATGTTGGCAAAGGAATATATTTGTATCATAGTTTCCATGTTTGTCAGAAGAGACTCATTTTTATATTATATAATATAATAAAATGTTGTAATTGTCTCGATTGAACTGTTTAAATTAGAATTATATTAGTAGAATCTGTAAATGCTTTTTTTCAGTTATTATTATTATTTTATTATAATTATTATTATTACTAGCGAAATGCCCATCAAAAAATGACGGCAATGGAATTGTAAGGTAGCTAATGTTGTTTTGTGTGTACTACTGAAATATATAATACAAATTAATAAATGAATATACTTAACCTATTTTGAAGCATTGTTGAAGAGCTGCAATCGGTTTTGATGTTGCTGCAGCATTAGTGGTGTGGAGCTGCTGTGTAAGCGTGGTGAATTTGTGCAGTGTAATAGTGTGCATGCGCGAGACGAAACCGTTAGCGTAGTTGTGTAGTTCCGCAATGTTGTAAAATGCCGGCTAATGTGTGGTATGCGTCTGTAGTGGAATATCCGTAGGTGTTTTGTGGTGTTTTGCGTGTTTCTTGTGGTGTTTTGCGTGTTTAGAGTGCTGTAGCCTCGTTTTCTTTTTGTTCGGCGGCCATTTTTTCTCTTGCTTAGCAATTTTTTTAGTGTCTAAACTCTTTTATTATGAGTTAAATGAAGGTGTAACTTCCTTTTTTGAGGTCCTGGATGCTCCCTCTTGCTGTAGGTAAGCTTTTTATGTATGTGTTGTGTGTATTTATTGTGTTTTTCATTTTTTTATGTCCGCGGGTTGCGGGCGATATTTGCGAGTCCGTAATGTGTGTTAACGTGTCTCGTATGTTGTTTGCGTTGCGACGTAAAGTTTGCGAGGGTTGCAGTTGCTTCGCGAGGGCCGCAGTTGATACACACACAATATACACACACTATATATATAGACACACAATATACACACACATTATATATACACAAACAATACATACACACAATATACAATATATATAGAGCTGGAAAGCCAAGAGATTATTGGATATTTATTTTTTTAAATAAAAACCGCATCTAAGAAAATACCAATGTAATGTATCACATTATGGCCGCAGTGATGGCTGGAGATGTGACATCTCAGGGCCCAGCCTGCTACGCCTCACCTGCTCCTGCAGTGTGAGGCCTTTTCCCCTGTGAGGTCCCCAAAAACCAGGCCAGGACTCCCTTCTATCTCACAACCCTCCCCCAGCTCCACTCACCGCTTCACCACCCCAGTTTTAATCTTGATCTGCCTGACGCGTGGGTCTGCCATGGTCCTGGAGCTTCAAAATAGAGCGACGTCAGTGGCGGGAACAGATGCGCACTGACACAGACGCACACTGCAGTAAGGGTGGAAATGGGCATTGCGAGGGCTGCGGGCAAGGGCTGCAGGCAAGGGCATTGCGAGGGCTGCGGGCAAGGGCTGCAGGCAAGGGCATTGCGAGGGCTGCGGGCAAGTGCATTGCGAGGGTTGCGGGCAAGGGCTGCAGGCAAGGGCCTCAGTTGCTGGGATGGAGCGCCTTCGGCGCTCCATCCCAGCAACTGAGGCCCTTGCCCGCAGCCCTCGCTACGCGAGGGCCGCTGGCTCACTATGCGAGCTCGCAAGGTACGCAAGCCCGCAAGCGTGAGCAACGGCCCGTACGCTCACAATTATATATGTGATTATCTTTTATTGTATCGTGCCAACATATTCCATAGCAATGTACAGGGGATAAGAACAGGGGAAATACAAGTTTAACAAATTCAAAAGTTGAAGGGCCCTGTTTTGAGCTTAGAATCTTAGCAGAAAGTGCTTAATCCCAAAGCACCATACAAGATTGGAAACTCGCTACTTACAATATAAAGGGAAAGAAAGGGCAGAGAACTGGGGAAGAGTAACAAATAAAGAATAGCAAGGGTCAGGAAGCAAGTGAAAGAGTTTTATTTTAGAGGGAGAGGGAAGGGATCTGAAGTGAAAGACTAGTATGTTGGCTGACCCCTAGTGTTGAGATGATATATCTGCAAGTAGGTAGTCAGGTGTTTTCTATGGCTCTATAAATGTAATCGGAGTTGGGGTGGGTCAGTGAGGGGGAGGGAGGGCAATATTCTGAGAATCTCACAGATGTAGTAGGCCTTAAATATATTTATTTAATATATAATATAGTTAATCTTCTATACTTACTGCAGTCTGTAACACAGACATCAGAGTATGTGTTAAAGAGTTTAGTTCCAGAAGGACAGAAGCAGCCTTCAGTGAGACCATCGCTGACATGTACATCCCTGAAAAAAGACAAGATAATCCGAGTTAGTCCTATTATTATACTAATTTCCTCTTATTTTTTCTAAATGCTAATGGTAAATGTACTACAATGCTGTAAGATACAATCATTTTCAGTTTTACTCTTTAGTGAACTTGGATGTTAAATGGCCATTTATCTCACTGTAAGTGCTCTTCATGGTGTGAAAAAGCACACAATTGCATGTTAAAATGATCTATTTTTTAATTACACTAATAACAGCTACAAAATCTAAAGTTTTAAGTCTGTTTATATATAAAAATGTAGCCTGCCTATATGCTGTTTCATGAGTAATAACAGACAGGCAAGCAAGTGTAGTGAAGAGTGTGATTGATAGGAGTTTTTCGCTGGACTCAGGAATGTATTTCAATGTGCTTTTAGGAGATCTTTACTGTGATGTGATCCAAATTGTGCTGAATTATTATTAATTATTAATCAAGTCTTACCCAGATTTACCTGAACATTTTCAATACGATCAATTATTTTAAAAGTAATTTGTTCTAGGCATATTAATAAATTGAAGATCATATTATTCATATATATTTATAGCAGATAAATATGCTAGTTATATTGAATTAAATTAATGTCTTACTTGTTGTCACAGGTTGGGAAATGCACTGGGCCACAAGCATTGTACACCTTTCCAGTTGGGCATTCATACGCTATTCAAGAAAAAGAGAAGAGTGTAAGATTTGACTGATAAACTGGGCTAAATTCAGAATGATCTATAATTCCCAACTCATCTTAAACATTCTATATGTAATATTAATTGTTACAACTCAGTATCCCACATGAGAAGTGGAATCTCCCCTCCATGTCACTTACGACAATATCCGTTAGTCTCTCTTCTCCAGTCCACACAAATTCCACGTAGTGTGCACAATGAAGCGTAGATCTCTAAACTGGAACACTGCACACTGGAGTCATTCATCCGGTACACATCATATATGCAACCATCATGGTAAGGCTTTGGAGGTATCTCCTTGTGGCACTCAGAAAACACTCTGTGAACACAGGTAAGATGGTGTTGATCAAGACAATTATTTAATTGAGATTGATGTGGTTTGAGTAAAAATATATGTAACCATAACTAAATAACATACAAAGGTGACATTATAAAACAGTAGTAGATGTGTCATGTAAATGAATTCTAAGACAGCATGCTAAATACATGACCTTAGTAACTAAAAAACATTACATAGCATGAAATGATTAAGATTGAGTCATTAAATATCAGATAATCTCTGTAACTGTCACCAGAAACTACTTTAAACAATGAAAATTGAAGGGAAGGAATAGTGGTTATGGAGTGAAATGTGCACCGAGAGAAAAGTAATTATTAGTAATTAAAAAAAACATTGAGATAATTCTTAAATATCAAATAAGCTCTGCAACTGTCATCTGAAATGACTTACTCGCTATTGATTATATCGCATATTGTATTATGTGGGGTAGTTGATGATGGAATTGGAATTGTAGTTCTGGGAGGAGGTGTTGTTTGAGATGGTGGTCCTGGGCAATCTTTATCTGTAATGTTAACAAGCCATTGTGGAGCCATTTCAGAGCAGTCTTGAACGATTCTACCACTTGGCAGACGACAATCTTCAGTTTTGTTATTGGAACATGTGCCTGTGTTGCAAAGAAAATAAAAATCCTTGAGCGTGTCACAAATAATGAATAGTCAAAGTCATGAGTTTTTTGTAATAGGACGAATATGAGTAAAGAGTAAAAATCCATTGAAGGTTAAGGCTTTATAAAAATATACAGCAAGAACCATGAATATATACCACATTAAAGATATTTCAATATTTTACTGTTTTACAAATGCAGTATACAGTGATACCTTTTTTATTGGACAAACAATTCATTTAAGGTTATGATCATTCGAGAGTAACTCACTTTTGCAAGTCAAAAGCAATAATGATTAAAAGTTACAAATAGTTTCCATCCACAAGTAAAGGAAGTTTAAGAAGAAACATTAAAAAGCATGCAATTGGACAGAAGAGACATGGCAGGGGGCTTTGTAAACAGAAAATCCCCTATTCAATAGATAGGACCCGCAAGACACCTGTTCATAACACTGCAAAAGCAAATAAACACACTATACTGTACTTAGAAATACTGTGAAAAGCAATGAAAGGCATTAGAACTAATTGCACAACTAATTTATTGTAGTTTATACTCTATGTTTTACTGATGTCATGATGACGGTCTAATTTCTTATTGACTCTGTAAAAAATACAACATATGGGCTTGCTTAAATGATCATGACCATGCTCTGAAATGTTACGTACGGGTTCATGGTGTGCATGTTGGGCCTGTGAGTATGTAATTGCGGGCTTGAGTCAATTGAACACATCTATATATGAGAAATCTTTTAACATGTTATAAGGATATTTATTGTATATGTTTTTTTGTTCTCTGCATTGAGAGAGTGAGCTCATCTTCAACAATACACAATTCATTATATCTCTGCAAAACTAGCAAATAAAGCATGGTTGTAGACTAAAATACTTCTCATCACCTATAGCTCTATTATCAATAAATTATCTTGACTGATTTTACTGGTTGCTTTCGGTAAAATAAAAAGGATTAAAACACTGTGAGTCCCATTTAAAGCCTCAGTGGTGATATATGAGACCATTCAAGTGAAACAGGTTGTTTATTATCGTACTGAAGACTGAAATGTTTGAGAACTGAAAAATGTCAGATCTTAGTATTTTTCCCATATGGTAAAATAGGACTTGAGATGCTGTTCATTAGTTCTCTGACTCTCTCCCCTTTTTTTTACATTTGCACCTTTAGCTATATTTTCCTCCATATCCTAACCTCTGTCAAGAGTTAGATCTTCAAATCTAAACTATCATGTAGGTACCGATATCCCAGTTGTCTTCTCTATTCTGTTTTCATTAAGCAGAGTTTACAATGTACATATATAGAATAAGTAACAAATTTGATAATTTTTTTACATACCACACTGTCCTTCAGTGTTGTACCCAAATTTGCTGAATGGCAGACTGATTACAAAGATCATTCCACTGAAGGAGATGTAAGCATTGATTTCTGGGATCTCCACAATCATGTTGATTCCAGCACTGGTTATGGTAATGCCATCCTTAGTAAATCCTGCACTCACCCATTCTTGGTTATACTTAATCTGTAGGTGGACAAAGGGAAATGATCAGCCTTCATATTTAGTAATAAATGACTTAAACACAAATCATTTAGCAGATTAATTTATTTTAAGAAAGTCAAATGAATCACTACAAAAATGTTAGGCAAACTATAGATAGTAATTCAAATTAAATGTATAATGATCCAATTTGTTATTTTATTTATAAAGTCCACCGTTAAAAAAGTTTGTCTAATATACTTGATTTTTTTTTTTATCAGTTTTCTGTGTATGGACAGAATGAAAGAATGAACTTGGTCTTAGAGAAATATTAAATCTTAAAGGAGTTGATTAATGTTGAGATTCTGTTACTGAAGCAACATTCTCAGTTGGTTACATGTGAAGGTTATAAGATGGTTATAAGATTGATATTAAAATGTAAATTCTTACCCTGTTGGCCATTTTTCCTTTGTACATCTCACGTGTTAAGATGACTTCAGTGGATTTATAGTCAATAATAAGAGACTGCGGGCAGGACAATCCATCCTCAGCATTACAGAAATAATTATCAACAAGGACCCGGAAGTTGTCATATTTAGGAGTAATCTCCTGAACAAGAACATAGGTGCAATTGTCTAGGAATGTGTAGTAGGTTCCATCAAAGGTGATATAATGTGGATCACCCCATCCACTGCAGACACCTTTTTAGAGACAAAAAAACATAAGTATTCTCCTTCCTATCTTTTGCAGCCTAAACTAAATCTTGGTTCAGCATAAGGATCTCATCAGTACAGGTAACCTTTTATTACCAGAGGCATTGCATTCAGTCTAACATCTTCTTGAGTTTTAGCCTTTATATTTTTTTATATATAACAATTCATATTTTTATATAAAATATTTATTAATATGATTATTTATAAGATAGCAGACGTTTTGGATGTCCAAATAGCAATGATGAAAAATAGTTTTACTAAATATTCAATAAACAAGTAAACAATTACACATTTAGTGAGTTAACTATAGTTCATGAGCTCATTGTTTGGAAGTAGCATTTAACATCTGGATTGAGTACTTACATTCACATTCATAGTGGGAACAGCAGCCATCAGAGACTAAGACAGGTCGGAAATCATTATCACATGTTATTTCTTCCAAAGGTGGACATTTCACTTTCTCAATAGTAATTACATCATTTCCATGGCATGTGGCAATTGTACAGTTGTCGAACATCCAGGTTTCATTAGTCTGTGAAAACAGATAAGTTGTGAATACAGTCAAGCAGACAAATATTGATTACTTTTTACACATATGATAGCTATGCTCAGATTAGTCAATATATTCTGATGAAAAATGTATAATTTAATTATTTTTCCTTTTTAATTGTATCAATAATAAAAAATGTCAATATCCATGAAAAATCCCTTAACACTATTCACAAACAGAAGTTACTTTGCAAGATTGTAATCATATGGCAATAATACTATATTTAGATATGCCAAAAAATAAATACAAAATAAACCACAAGCATATCAATAACATAAATGGACACTGAAGTAACCAAAACTATGTTGCATCAAATGTAGTAGATATGCTTATTTGACGTTATCTGCTTAAAGCATCTAAAAATTTGGTGATTTTAGAGACCCTTGTAAATCTTAGTGCTATTTTAAATTCAAAATATTCACTGATTACCTTTCTTGGAGGGCAGCCTTTAGTAGAAGATGTTGTTAAGACAGATGGAGTGGTAGTCTTGATGAAGGTTGAAGTAGGAGATGTGGTTGTTGTTGATTCTGAAGTGATAATAACAGTGGTGGGTTCCACTGTTGTAGAAGGGCATTCTCCTTGGAACCTGTCAGGCTCACATTTATCATTACAGATTGCGTAGAAACGGCAACCAGCCTCATCTGTCTTATTGTAAATAACATTCCCTGTGAAAAAAGGGAAGAGCCATGGGGTTAGACTAACATCATAGAAACAAATAAACAAGCTAACTAAAGTTGTATGACTCACAGTATTTTGAAGAATGTGATCTCAAACTCTTTGATCTGTGGATTGGTCAGTATCTTCCAAAAACTATTAAGGCCCATACAGAATAAAGCACCAAAACTTTTCATTTAGTTTTGCACTACATTGCTCTCTTTTTACAAATATTTCCTCAAAATCCTATTTACAACTGGGATTTATAGCAGACAAATCCATGGATAGATCATTTTACAACTTAATCAACTATATTAATTCTGGTAAGTGTGTAACACTCCATGGGAGTGTACACACTTAACACTACTTCCTAAGCTCGTACAGAGCTGAGACACAAGGGTGGGGAGAGGGAGAAAGAAACACAGGGGAGGGAAGGTGGGAAGAGACATAAGGGAGGGGAGAGGGAGAAAGAGACATTGGGGAGGGAAGGGGGGAAGTGACACAGGGGAGGGGAAGGGGAGGAGACACAGGGGAGAGACACAGGGGAGGGAAGGGGGAGACACAGGGAAGGGGGAGAGACACAGGGAAGGGGGGGAGAGACACAAGGGAGGGGGGAGAGACACAAGGGAGGAAAAGGATGGAGGGAGAGAAAAATTATACCGTAATTTTTGACGGGCAATTTACTAGTAGTTTTCTAACTGATATACAGTACATTTTACAAATATTTCCTCAAAATCCTATTTATAACTGGGATTTACAGCAGACAAATTCATGGATAGATCATTTTAGTACTTAATCAACTATATTAATTCTGGTAAGTGTGTAAGGCTCCATGGGAGTGTACACACTTAACACTACTTCCTAAGTTCGTACAGAGCTGAGACACAGGGGGAGGGGGGGAGGGAGAAAGAGACACAGGGGAGGGAAGGGCGGGCAGAGACACAGGGAAGGGAAGGGGGAAGAGACACAAGGGAGGGAGAGGGTGGCGGGAGAGAAAAATGTAAAATGATACCGTAATTTCTGACGGGCAGTTTACTAGTAGTATTCTAACTGATATACAGTAAATTTTACATAGCCTGGATATTAAATATGTAGAGTGATTAAATACCTGGTAAGACAAGAGAGTATTCATGATGGCAGAAGCAATGGGTGGTTGTTTCAATTGCTGTTGTTGTCAACTGTGTTGTTGTGCTAGTTTCGCCTGTAGAAGTTGTTATTTTCTCAGCTGTTGATGTTGGAGTTTCTGTAGTTAATATGCTAGTAGTGGTAACTTTTGTTGTAGGTTCTGTGGTTTTCAGAGTAGTTGTTGCTGTAGATGTTGGAGGTATGATGTCTGGGTTGCAACATTTGACCTTGATTTCATAATTGTAGCAAATGGGTGGCACTTGTTTATAGTTGTTGCATATCAACCCAACGGAAGCATCACACTGTACGTTCTGACCCAGATCTTCCAGGGGAGTGTCCGGGTACCGTAGAGCTCTGCATTTTATCTCAAGTGGATTATCACAAATAGAATAGTTTTGGGCTTTTATTTTCTCAAAAGTTTCAAAATCTCCATTTTTGGCTCCTTGGTGGGGGTAGCTGACATCAATCCAACTAGACCAGGTTGGAACACAAACTGTAGGACTTAGTGTTACTGAAGATGTGGTAGCAGTGGTTGTAGTTACAGGAGTTTCTGTAGTTGTAGTGGATTCTGTCGTAGTTGTAGTTTCTAGCATTATGGCAACAAAATCAAGATATTACAAATGAAAAACCCACAACTGGTTATTAAATATATATTTTAGAAGGAGCTTAAAAATGAACAATTCCTTTTTTGTTTTACTTCATAACATAATACCTTGCAATATTATCAACAATTGGATGTATAGAACTAAAGTAAAGTAGCCAAATATGCCTGTACAAATATATACAATAACCTGAATAAGAAACATTGAAAACAGTGCTTTGAAATCTTTGGATTTACTCTATAAATAACTGCTATGTATTATCGTTGGATAAACAAAATGATCAGCTACAACCAATTTGTTTTGTCTAGCTAGTTATGAGAACTAGAGTATAAATGTACTACTAGTCAACATTATTACAAAGAATTTAGCACACCTCAGCTTTTCTCAAACGTACCTTTAGTAGTAGTGGAAGGTGTGGTTGTGAAGGTAAATGGAGGAGTAGTTGGGGTCGTAGAGGCTACACATGAGCGGATATCTCTGTAGATTGTGTCATTTTCTGTACATGTGGCAGTGATACAGCCTCCAATACCATCCGTAGTGTTGTAAATTACATCATTGCATTTGTATATTTTGCTGTTGTATTCACACTGACAGGCTGAAAAAAGAAAATACAGTAGGGTAAAGCAAAGAGACCGAGCATAGGTATTATAATCGCTAACATTTCATTTTTAACTGGGCACTATGTATTTGTATTTAGAAATACAGCTAGAGTTGCAGACTAGTCAAACCAACTACTGTATGTCTTACTAATTAACCAGGTATTATTTTGGTATTTCTCATTGCACGCTTTACTTTTAAAGGCATGAGAAATATCCTCTAGTGATTATACTGCATGACTGAATAAATACAAGAACATAATTCAATGATAGAGAATTTGATCCACTGTGTAGTTAGTTTAAGGTTATGATTATCTAGCACATTTTAAAATTAAACTGGCTGAGTCATATTGAGCGCTGTAGATCATAAGTGGCATATTATATAGTAACAAACATCTGTTCAAAATGCAAAATTGTCTTTTGCTGTTTAACATCTGAGAAATGTTTAGTAGGTCCCATCACAGGTGATATAATGAGGGTTATCCCATGCACTGCAGACACCTTTTTGAGACCAAAAAAAATGTGTTCTCCTTATCTTTTGCAGCCTAATGTAAAACTAGATCTTGGTTAGCATAAGCATCTCATCAGAACAGATAACCTTTGACTACCAGAAGCATTGTATTTAGTCTAACATCTTCTTACATATATGTTTATGTATATAATAATAATAATAAATAAATTCATAAATATATAAATATATACTGTACGGTGGAGGGCTTCTATCGCTCTTTTGCCCACCATATTATAAATGATTGTTGTGGTGAACTACCTACTCATAATTTCCACAACACAGGCTGAGATCCCGCTCCATGCTGATGATAGCCAGTAAGCTTGAAACATGTACATGGATTGGATACTCAGCTTGTGTTTATTCCAACCTTGGCTTTGCATTAAAGCTGTGTAATAATACAGCATGCATAAGCTTAAAGGAAGCCATGTTTGATGATGGCTACGGAATGAAGAGCGAGGCATTTGTGGACATATTTGTATGTCCCAGCTCAACTTCCCAGAATGCAGTGTAATAACTGTTTTTTCTCGGAACTCTGAGCTGGAAGCAGGTTTTTTAACTTGCTTTGGACATTCAAGTGTGAACACAGATGTACATTTTATTTACTGTACTACTGTACGGTGGAGGGCTTCTATCGCTCTTTTGCCCACCATATTATAAATGATTGTTGTGGTGAACTACCTACTCATAATTTCCACAACACAGGCTGAGATCCCGCTCCATGCTGATGATAGCCAGTAAGCTTGAAACATGTACATGGATTGGATACTCAGCTTGTGTTTATTCCAACCTTGGCTTTGCATTAAAGCTGTGTAATAATACAGCATGCATAAGCTTAAAGGAAGCCATGTTTGATGATGGCTACGGAATGAAGAGCGAGGCATTTGTGGACATATTTGTATGTCCCAGCTCAACTTCCCAGAATGCAGTGTAATAACTGTTTTTTCTCGGAACTCTGAGCTGGAAGCAGGTTTTTTAACTTGCTTTGGACATTCAAGTGTGAACACAGATGTACATTTTATTTACTGTACTACTGTACGGTGGAGGGCTTCTATCGCTCTTTTGCCCACCATATTATAAATGATTGTTGTGGTGAACTACCTACTCATAATTTCCACAACACAGGCTGAGATCCCGCTCCATGCTGATGATAGCCAGTAAGCTTGAAACATGTACATGGATTGGATACTCAGCTTGTGTTTATTCCAACCTTGGCTTTGCATTAAAGCTGTGTAATAATACAGCATGCATAAGCTTAAAGGAAGCCATGTTTGATGATGGCTACGGAATGAAGAGCGAGGCATTTGTGGACATATTTGTATGTCCCAGCTCAACTTCCCAGAATGCAGTGTAATAACTGTTTTTTCTCGGAACTCTGAGCTGGAAGCAGGTTTTTTAACTTGCTTTGGACATTCAAGTGTGAACACAGATGTACATTTTATTTACTATATATATATATATATATATATATATATATATATATATATAATATTTATTAAAGATAGTAGAAGTTTTGGAAGTCCAACTAGCAATAATGGAAGAGATTTTTACTAATAATTATACATTCAGTGAGTTATCTATAGGTTATGAGCTCATTGCTTGGAAATAGCATTTAACATCTAGATTTAGTACTTACATTTACATTCATAGTGGGAACAGCAGCCATCAGAGACTAAGACAGGTCGAAATTCATTATCACATGTTATTTCTTCTATTGGTGCACATTTAACTTTCTCAGTAGTAATTACATCATTTCCATGGCATGTAGCAAGTGTACAGTTGTCCAACATCCAGGTTTCATTAGTCTGCGACAACAATTAAGTCAAGAAGACAAATATTGATTATTTTTTTACACATATGATAGCTATGTTCAGATTATGCTGCATATTCAAATGAAAAATTAATCTTTTAATTGGTTTTCCTCTTTAATTGTATAGATAATAGAAAAATGTCTATATCCATGAAAACTCCCTTAACACTATTCACAGACAGAAATTACCTTGAAGGATTGTAATCATATATCAATAATACTATATGAATTTAGATGTGCTACAAAATTAATCGAATAGAGTAGTTATGCTTATTGGACGTGATCGGCTTAAAGCATAAAAAAAAAGCAATTTTTGGTGATTACCCTTGTAAATCTTAGTGCTAATTTAAATGAACATTTTTCATTGATTACCTTTCTTGGAGGACAGCCTTTAGTAGAAGTTGTTGTTAAGACAGATGGAGTGGTAGTCTTGATGAAGGTTGAAGTAGGAGATGTGGTTGTTGTTGATTCCGAAATGATAGTAACAGTGGTGGGTTCCACTGTTGTAGAAGGGCATTCTCCTTGGAACCTTTCAGGCTCACATTTATCATTACAGATTGCGTAGAAACGGCAACCAGACTCATCTGTCTTATTGTAAATAACATTCCCTGTGAAAAAAGGGAAGAGCCATGGGGTTAGACTAACATCATAGAAACACATAAACAAGCTAACTAAAGTTGTATGACTCACAGTATTTTGAAGAATGTGATCTCAAACTCTTTGATCTGTGGATGGGTCAGTATCTTCCAATCACTATTAAGGCCCATACAGAACGATGTGCCATAACTTTTCATTTAGTTTTGCACTACATTGCTCACCTTTTACAAATATTTCCTCAAAATCCTATTTATAACTGGGATTTATAGCAGACAAATCCATGGATAGATCATTTTACAACTTAATCAACTATATTAATTCTGGTAAGTGTGTAATGCTCCATGGGAGTGTACACACTTAACACTACTTCCTAAGCTCGTACAGAGCTGAGACACAGGGGTGGGGATAGGGAGAAAGAAACACAGGGGAGGGAGGAGGGGAGAGACATAGGGGAGGGGAGAGGGAGAAAGAGACACAGGGGAGGGGTGGGGAGAGAGACACAGGGGAGGGAAGGGGGTAGAGACATGGGGGAGAGACACAGGGGAGGGAAGGGGGATGCAGGAAGAGAAGGGGAGACACAGGGAAGGGGGGAGAGACACAAGGGAGGAAGAGGGTGGAGGGAGAGAAAAATTATACCATCATTTTTGTCACGCAATCTACTAGTAGTTTTCTAACTGATATACAGTAAATCTTCCATAGCCTAGATATTATATATGTACATTGATTAAATACCTGGTAAGACAAGAGAGTATTCATGATGGCAGAAGCAATGGGTGGTTGTTTCAATTGCTGTTGTTGTCAACTGTGTTGTTGTGCTAGTTTCATATGAAGAAGTTGTTGTTTTCTCAGCTGTTGATGTTGGAGTTTCTGTAGTTAATATGCTAGTGGTGGTAACTTTTGTTGTAGGTTCTGTGGTTTTGAGAATAGTTGTTGCTGTAGATGTAGGAGGTATGATTTCAGGGTTGCAACATTTGACCTTGATTTCATAATTGTAGCAAATGGGTGGCACTTGTTCATAGTTGTTGCATATCAACCCAACGGAAGCATCACACTGTACGTTCTGACCTAGATCTTCCAGGGGAGTGTCTGGGTATTGTAGAGCTCTGCATTTTATCTCAAGTGGACTATCACAAATAGAATAGTTTTTGGCTTTTATTTTCTCAAAAGTTTCAAAATCTCCATTTTTGGCTCCTTGGTGGGGGTAGCTGACATCAATCCAGCTGGACCAGGTTGGAACACAAATGGTAGGACTTAGTGTTGCTGAAGATGTGGTAGCAGTGGTTGTAGTTTCAGGAGTAACTGTAGATGTTGTGGCTTCTGTTGTAGTTGTAGTTTCTAGAGGTATGGCAGCAAAATCAAGATATTACAAATGAAAAAGCCACAACTGGTTATTAAAGATCTATTTTAGAGGGAGCTTAAAAATGAACATTCCCCTAAGATAATACCTTGCAATATTATCCTGAATTGAATGTAAAGAACTAAAGTAGCAAAATGTGCCTGTACAAACATATAAAATTATATTTCAAGTAACCTGAACAAGAGACCTTGAAAACAGTGCTTTGAAATATTTGGATTTATTCTATAAATAACTGCTATGTACTATCACCAGGTAAACAATATAATCAGCTACAACCAACTTGTTTTATCTAGCTAGTTATGAGAAATAGAGTCTAAATGTATTACTAGTTAATATTATTACAAAGAAATTAGCAGCTTATCTCAAACTTACCTTTAGTAGTAGTGGAAGGTGTGGTTGTGAAGGTAAATGGAGGAGTAGTTGGGGTTGTAGACGCTACACATGAGTAGATATCTCTGTAGATTGTGCCATTTTCCTTACATATGGCAGTGATACAGCCTCCAATACCATCCGTAGTGTTGTAAATTACATCATTGTAATTGTATATTTTTTTGTTGTATGCACAGTGACAGGCTGCAAATCAAAAATAATAAAAATAAGGGAAAACAAAAAGAGAGAGCAAAGGTATGATAATCAGTAACATTTCCTTTTTTGTCTGGGAACTATGAATACTTTGTAAGTACAACTAGATTTGGAAACCATTGAAACCAACTACTGTATGTCTTACTAATCAACAAGCTATTATTTAATATTTCTCATTGCAGGCTTTTAACTAAAAGGAATTACATGACAAGAACATAATTAAATTATTTATAATTAAATCTCCTGTGTCATTTAAGATTATTATTATTTAGGGAATTTTTAAATGGCGGTGTCACATTGTTCACTGTAGGGCATCAAGTGGAACATTAATATACACTAACAAACATCTGTTGAAAAAGCAATTGTGGATTTCCCATATCTCAGAGATATTTATCATAAGATCAGGTCTAAAGTCCTGTAGTTTCAGTTCTATCCATTTAATAAAATGTTGCTTCTGCTATAAAAAAAAACTATAGTCCTGGTGGAGGTTAATATGATGAATTCTCAATAGTTGTGAATTTAGCTTAAAATACAGAAGATTTTAAGTAAACATAAGCATTAGATTCTGTAAATCATCAACTATTAGTGACGACATGTTCCCAGTAATTATTATTGATATTAGTACTGCACTCAATGAAAAAAAAATACTTTTCTCTCTTTTTATAGTTCAAAGTAAACTAAACTGATTTAACTGATTAATTTTTGACTGATTAATGTAATGTTATGATCAAAATTAGTTCATATTCTTTCTAAAACTCTTACCTTCTTCACTGAATTTGCAGACGGTACCTGATGGGGTGCATTCACTGTTGAAATAAATCAAATTTTTAGACCTTGCTTCCAACTTTGATTGACTATATATATATACAGTATATATATATATATATATATATATATATATATATATATATACACAGTATTATTGTTTTGCACAAATACACGTATCACGGGCATTTTGCTTCATTAAGAGGTATCCTGTGTGATTATCTTAACTAGAGGGCTTACTGTATGATAACATAGAAAATACATAATTGTTTCTTATTTTAAAAACAAAATAAAAGTCACATGTTCATACAAAATGCTGATCCAAGAGAATGCTTAAGACCAGAGTTAGACCTAGGTCTGGGTCCTTTGTCCTTTTGCTCAGGTAAATTAAAATGACACTCTTGTATACTCAGACTACCCTGTTTCAAATAAAATATATATTCTATACTTAGGGTATATGGATGTTTTATACAACTACAACTTGTAATGATTTCTACTATACTAACAGGATTATACTAATCATCTTATATGGATACTAAAAGTCTTACCAGGACTGGCAATTCTCTGTGATATTATAGCACAGTGGCTCACATTGGCTCACACACTGCATAGTGTCTTCATTGTAATAAGGTTTTTCTATTGGGCAGTTGGCATAACAACCTATTGAGTAAAAAAAGACTTAATTAAGTAAAGCAGAAACATAAATAATCTAAAGTATTTCTAAGAACTCTGACACATCGAAAATATTTTCTATTATTGTGAAATAAACAAAATAATATTATATAAAATGCACAAAGAATAGATTAAATAATTTCTTGTATTAGGGACTGGAAAGTTAGTTGTATACTAACCTTCTAAACCAGAGAGCTCATGAATACATTTCCCACTGGGGTTTCTGCAGGTCTTCATGCATGGGGCTCCACAAGGCTTATAGTGCCACTCACACTCTCCTTCTGGATTGTAATAATCACAGAAAAGAGCTAGAGAAAAGAAAACAAAAAAACATATATATAAAACATAAAAAAAAAATGGTTCATGACCATGGTTTCTGTATATACAATGGAAATGGACTATATAGTTTGCAGATAAGAACAAACAAATTAATAGCAAGGTTTCATATCATATGCTACATTACTGAGTTACTTACGGCAGATGTCTGGCGTTCTCCAGGAAACACAAATGCCGGCTTCACCACAGGCCTGGGCATAGGCTGCAATGGCTGTACAGAAGCACTCACAGTCTCCGCCAGTGTCACAAGCGCAGGAGTCAGTGACACAAGCATCATAGTATCTTAATGGGTCAACCTACCAAAAAGGATTTTTTCATTAAGGAGATGTAAAAGGTATTGATTATTTATAAATAGTTACATTATTTTATACTGTCATTTTCTATAAACTCCTGTCATTATATTTGGCTGTATACTATACTAACAAAGCTGTGGTTATCAAGTGTTATCCAGTACAACTTTCCATCAATGGTTTTGTCTGTAATTATTTGTCATTGCAATTGAATAGGTGTTGATATAAGTTTACAAATGCATTTTATGTGGTTTGTGGTTTTACTTTGTATATATACCTGAACATGACAAGCAGAGAATACATCGCTGTTGACGATACTGCACTTCTTCAGTGCCCAGGATTTCCTGTATGGGTTGGCAGAGCATGGGTCGCTGTTTTGTTTGGCATCAGGACAGGATGGGGAGAGTTTCCAACTGTTTCCAAACTCAATTACGTCTCCGACAACAGACATACTCCTCGTAGTAAAGTCATTATTTCCATTTCCATCATAGTCACCACACAGACCACAAACATTCCCCTATGAATGAAAAATGTTTAGTAGATCCAGTTCACTTAATGTAATATAAAGCCATTTCTAGAATATTTTAATTTCAATTGAAATCACATCACACATTTTCTAACACACATAAAATTATGAAAATATAATTCTGGTAGCATATAGTTATGTTACAATTTACATAGACTGAATATATTATTTTCAACAATACAATGGAACTTTTTTAAATTCACTATTAACAAAGAACACAGGTAAAACAAGGCATTTCTCATCAAAGAGCTCTACTGGCATTTTGGTTTTCAACCCTGATTTAATACCTCAAAATTGTAGCTTAGCTTGATGAAGATGCTGGTTTTCTTGTCCCACATAAGGATCAGTCCATTGTCAGCCTCAAGGACTAAGTAGATTCCCATGTTTCTGACCTTGTATGGAACCTCAGCTCCAATGCCCCTTTCAATCACTTCAAAGTGCTCATCAGTAAGGATAAGTTCATTGCTCTACAAATATGTGAAGAGACACAGAGGCCAATAGACATTATGAAGGTAGAAACAACTACATAACATGGTAAATGGATGCACAGAGACATTTTGCTTAATATTATTAATTAATGACAGCACAATACAAGAACATATATAATTCTTACCCCCAAGAAAATTTTGATGGCCTTAGAACAAGTGGTGCCTGTGGTCCCACATGGAATATTTTCAGTGATGACTCTGAAAGTGCTGCTGTCTCCAGAATTACCACAGTTATCCTGTTTTGACAAAGGGTAATCATATGAATGGGTTATTTTCTTATACTTAAGAGAAGCTACTTTTTCCAAACTAAGGAATAGACAACATTACTTTACCTGAACAAGAGTATATTCACAGTCTCCATTAAAACTGTAGCGTTTCCCATCAAAGGTGAGGTAATGTCCATCTCCATATACAGCACAGGTTCCCAAGCATGGATTGGTGGTACATTGCCACATTCTGTTTTTGCAAGTACTATAAAAAAGAAAAAAGAGAATACATACATATATATATATATATATATATATATATATATATATATATATATATATATATATATATATACTATACGTGCATGCATATTTTTCTCTCTTACCCAGTAAGCAAGCTACACATACCATGTATTGCAGTTCATTTTGATTTTCTCTCCTGGCTGGTAAGTGGCATCATTGTGGACACATGGACACTGTTCTTCTTTGATGCAGCCACCTTTACCATCTGACAACAGATCTTGTGGGCACACACAGCCAGAGACACATTTTGGGCTGTACTGTAGGAACCAGGAAAAGTATGGTTAACATTTGTAATCCCGGTTACGCAACAGCTAAACTTTAGGTCATTGCAGTTTCCAATTTTTGGGATGTCCCTACATTATCAGCCCTGCTTCTCTATTTGTACATTAGTAAACATTGTTCTCATGTGTCCAGTGAATATCTCTTTTCATATATCTATACAATTCTTTATTTTATCATATAATTTGTAACAAGAATTTCCAATACTTACACATTCCATATCCAGAGTCTGGCAACTCTTCTGACACTCTGCCCCCTTGGTTCCCACGGTGGTGTTCTTACAGTCAAAATAGATCATTGGAGAGCTGCAGACTGTGACCAAGAAACAGAAGTGCATCAACACATATCTATTTATCATTATCATTAAAGAATATTTTGGAAATGGAAATTAAATCATGGAATGGGTATAGAAATATATTACCTGTCTGAGAAGACCCCATACAGCTCAGTTTTCCCTGAGAGCAAGTGCTATGGAGAAGAGAAGTAAATTAAGAAGATCACATAACTGAACATATATATGTAAGATAAATAATGCTAGTTATTATGTTTATTACATCAGGGTAAAGTTGTACCTATTGGAAGAAATACAGATAAAATAATTGCAAAGGAATCTAGTAGGAGGGATGTGGAAAGAGAAGAGACATATTGTCATTCAATCCTACATTTTGTAATTTAGAGCTGGAATCATAATAACTAGTAGAATTCATATAAGTACATTAATAAAATAAATAGACATATTGCTCCTAAACTGCTAAACTATTCAAATGTCCATGCATATGGTATTACACAAAACAAATAATGATCATATGGACATTCAGTATTTGAGTAATAACTAATAAAATGGTTTCAACTATACTTTGAAACTCTCATTTTTGTCCAGTGTAGTCCTCAGCTAACTCCAGGTTTACTCACCACATTGCTTCATTGTCATAGACAACTTCTCCAGCGGGGACAGCAGTCCCTTTGTAGTAACATGGACAAGCAGCAGCAGGTACACACTTCCCAGTGTCGTCCATATAGAAGCCCTTACTACATGTACAACCATCCACAGGAACAAATGTAATAGTACAGGTTACATCAGGCTCACTGAGTGAGCGACAAGTGGGCTGGCAGGTGCTGATAGAGTAGGTGTAGTTCAGACTCATTGGGCAACTGTTTATGTACTTCGCTTTATAGTGAGGGAAACACAGAATGATAATTAGCATATGCTTTGTACAATATTCAACATATTATTAAACATGTCTCAATTCCATTCTCTCTGTCATCTGTTTTAAGTAGATGTGACAGACCCTATATATCAATTACTCAACTAGAATATATATTATTGATGTGGATAAACGTATCAGAAGGTGGCCTAAAAAATGTCCTAAGATATCATTTGGTGTTACTTTTAGATACATTTACTAAATGTATTAAGCTAACACTGTGACAAACAGACTAATAGACAATACATCTTGTTTTCCTGCAACACCTAGAGCAGATTGAGTAGATATGATACCTTTTAAAGGCTAACAGGGTAGGGTTAGATTGTTTAGAAGTTTCATGACCAGTTCACCACCCTAAATTGTTTTTTTTTGCCTTTAAAAGGTATCATATCTACTAACCTGTTTATTTTGTTTCAATAAATAACAATGTACCAGTCTGTACTTCATTACATAAAAATCTCAGTCCCAGAGAAACATGAATTTAAAAGCATTAGCATTAAAATATTGTCTTAATTATTGAATGTGTAGACTATGTGCATGATCACTTACTGCAGACATTGCTTCTCCAGCCAGTCAATACGACTCCTTTGGCGGCACAGGCTCGGACATAGGAGGAGAGGGCAGTGCACATACAGTCCTCACTCTTTGCACAGTTACAAGTATCAAACATACAGTTCTGAGGAGATGAGAAAACAAGTGTCTCACTTTGAAGTACATAAAATCATCCTTTCAGGAGAGAAGTATTCTCTTTTCTGAGTATGCTTTTTCATGTGCTAAAGGTACATATGACCCATGACATAATATATCTTTAAGATATATTATAAATATGTATAAGGAACAAGGAAGGTACAACATTTTAAATACCTTAAAACATAAGGAACATACAAGGGGACATACAGTAAGTGATAAAGAAATGTAGAGACAGTTTTTAAAACTTTTTAAAATTAATGAAAATAATAAGTAAACTCTTTAGGTTAGATAAAAAGTATAGAAACAAGTTGTACTTACCTTTTGGTAAATGGTTGGAAGCACTGAGCTATGACATGGAGCGAAGGGGCCAGATGGATCAGAAATCAGGCCACACCAATGCTGAGCATATTCGGCTGTGATGGTAAAAGATGCACTCATTAAATCTATTGTATTGCAAATTCATATAATCTTCAAACAAAAAGAGTTATCAATATACTTGTAGTTAGCACCCAATTGGAAGTCATGACACATTATTATTGACGTTATCCAATTACCATATCATTGCCACTTGGCATGCCATTTTGTCAACTGTGTGTCATAAGTGATACATCATTGAATATTATGTTTTCTACTTCATTTTTGGAAGTCAGAGATTTTATACAAGATACAATAAAAATGAAATTAAAATATGACAGAAAAAAAGCTTGATAAATATGAAGGCCCAACCCCCTTTCTAGAATTAAATGAAGAATGTACAGGGTAGTCAATGACTATTTTATAGATGCTTGCTATATTTTATTTAGCATTTTTCTACACACATAAATAAAAATGAAAAGAACCTGTCATATATGTGGCAAAATATTGCAGAGCAGGGTAATGCCCATGAGCTGTAGCATCCTTGGTATATATGGTAGTGACATAACTTTAATGTTAATATGTTTATTTAATTTCAAAGTTTGTCCAATATTTATACTATAATATCATTCCTTCTTTAACATATTTGATTACAATGCAACATAAATGTTTATCTTTAGGTGACTTCCACATATACATGGTTAGTAAACTTTTATGTATTATATTTATTTAAGATTAACCTTAATGGAATAAACAAACTGAGATTCTATGAATGTGTGTGTACTTGTACATATAGTACAGCGTATTCTATATACATTGTTGTAAATGTACACCAAATGTTAATACCATTTTCCACACTGAGGGAGCATGGATCTTCATAGACATTCTTAATATTAGGGCAGTCTCCTTGGGTCTTCCATGTATTGGCAAAACTTGCAGCAGTTCCTTCAATAACTCCATTGATGGTCTGGAAGTCATCGGACTGCTTATCGTTGAAGTTTCCACAGAGACCTAAGTAGATGAATCAGTTAAGGAAATCTTCTGATAACATTAGGCTTAATACAATAAAACAGTAGAAATATATTCTTACCACAAGTCTTGCCCTTGAATGAAGGGTCTAGAACCACATAGAGCTGCATGAAGGGTGTAAGCTGAGCAACTACCTGGATTCCCAAATTTGACTGAAAGATGATGTAGAATGATGAAGGTCTGAAGATGGTGACATTGGCTGGAAGTTGAAGCATCACAATTAGGATATGTCTTATTCAGTAGGATGTTTTCTTAGCATTATTTTAATTAAGTCAAAGAGTATAAGTTCATAAAGACATAACACAACTCAGACAACAAATAATGTGTACTATACCCATTCTAAAAAACGATTCACTTTAAAATTAAACAGAAACCTAACTTCGAAAAAAATGTAATTATCCATCATATCTTTAATATTCTAATACATGGATATACATTTTTCTCTTCTATTTCCTTACTATTTAAGGACTGAATCCGAAGCAGACAAGAAACGATAACATAAGAAAATAAGGAATTAGGTTAGAAAGAGGAGAGATGAAAGAGAAGAAAAAGAGAAAAAGTAAATGGGAAAGGACTGTAATACAGTCTATTGTAACACATAGTTTATTACATTATTATATAAATACTATCAATAACATATTTTATAGTGTAATTTGAAATATCCAATAAATATTACCATGCTCTGTAACTTTATTGATGTATATATTTAGCTTTGTCTGTTGCCATATCTCAATAAACTTTGATTGTGAGAGAAAAAGAATGCGTACTATACCTGCGGATATAGGCAATGTTGTGTACATTCCGTTGATGTAGACACTACCACATGGCTTGATTACAACAATCTGTTTGAGTTTGAATTAAAACACTATTAGTTATAGGTACCTATAAATATAAAGTGAGATGTTTCTAAATAAAATATATGATTCTCAATACTCACAGTTTCTCCACTATTAAGAATGATTGTAGCACTCTTAAGGCAAGTCTCGCTCTCTGTAAGACCACATTTACGTAGTTCTGACAGGATTGTAAATGTGCTATCACTGCACATCTGTAAAGAAGGAGATATTAAACACTAAAGGTAATCCAAGCTTATATACTCTATTTTCTCTATACTTTTTAAAAATAATTGCAGATAATCCAACAAGTTGCACCTTCTTACCTTAGACATGACATAGTTGCAGTCTCCGTGAATATTATAATGAGTTTGATCATAGCTTATAACGTGAGATCCTCCCTCTATAGAGCAGGTTGCAGGGCAAGGTGTGTTCTGGCAATTCCATTTCCCTGATGAGCACACGCTAGACAGGTAAAATGGTACAATTAATAATAGGTACTAGAGAACCAAGAATGGACAGGTGAACATTTCTCACTCTTGTTTGGCATACTCACTAACCAGAATTAGCTGGCACAGTGGCTCATCTACATTGTTTTCTACATTTTAATTTATAAAACATTGTTAATTAAACAGTAGCCACTGTTTTGGAACATGAATGCCATTATTTAACTGTGGTGTTAAATTAATTAAAATTTCACCTACAAACACTAACAGCCTTATTAAATTGTGATTCGGCCAATTGAATAGGGCTCTATATAAGCACACAGTATATTTTTTTTACAGAAGTTTTTAGTTCGTGAACTTCTATCCAAAAGCAAGGTCTTCACTAACTAAAAATTTCTGTAAAAATAATATGCTATGTGCTTATATAGAACTCTAGTTAATTGGATGAATAGAAAATTTAATAGGTGACTGAATGGAAGAAGTAAATGAATAACCCCTTTACAGATATGGTTAAAATGATCAGAATATAACAATTCAGTAAAAGAATATATCTTAAAATCTAAACAGTTTTTCATGAAGCCACTCACAAACATCTATGATTTGTATGATATCTAAATGTTTTCAGGAGCAGAGCTTGTAGTTTCTACTTTCTGAGCATGTTCAGGGTGGATGAATAATAGGCAATACCTCTCTCTCCTACTTTTTCCTCCAACCCAACCCCCTCTCCACTGATAGATAAGATAAGAAAACCTCTAAGCAGGAAATGCTTAACACAGAGAACATGAACTTTACTCACACAGTTTTCAAAAATTAGCATTTTCTCTAAAATGCTTATAGCATAAATGATTACTAATGGGAGTTTTTATTTTATTTACAGAGGCTGCTTAAATGCCTAGGCCCAGGGTGAATGCATTTTGGTTTACGGATTTCAGTTCACCTCAATACTCGACTAGTTTTAAGCATTGAAATCATCAAATTTATCAAAGGGCGTATATGAATTAATAAAAAAAAAACATAACAAGATATCAGATAAATGTAACTTGGCCCACTAAATCTACTGTTTTCAGATCTGATTTGAAACTTGGTATATGATAAATAATTGATGTCGATATCCAGAATAGCTTTATGCCTGTCTCAACAGAGTTTACTTTGTTTTTCTCAAAGGGAGTCAATTCCACCAATCCACTGATTTTAGAAAACCTTTGGCCTCGAATGAATTAAACTATTGTTTTTTACAGGAGAAAGTAATGGAGCCCGTAAACTAATTTGCTATTCAATTGGTGTCTTTTTGCGAGCCACAAACAATTGCGTTAAAGGCTGAAAATCCCTGCGGTTGATAAAACTGGAACTTTCACCCCATCAAAATCTTTGATCGTTCAATCACACAACATTTACAATTGCAAATCGCTATTCATTGCTAGAATTACTGTTCATAGCATTGTAAATGTTAATAAAAAATCAATACTGCTCTTTAAAAGACCGGAAAAGCGATGAAAGACAATAGAATTAATTGCACAATGGCCGTATACCCGTGAAACTGCAATCAAAAACTATTTTTTTATGTGTAATTTTGGTGTCATAGCAATCTCGGGAATCAATGAATTAATACATATCAGGCCACCCACATGGACAAGAACATTTCCTTCATTCCTTTTTATTATTTTGTACATTGCAGGATTGCCAGTCTGATCGCATATCGGAACCTAAACGCTAATTTATTTACATGAAACTTCCATGTTTTACTTAAGTAATGATGACAGTCTAATTTTCTATTGGCTCTTTCCAAATCAGGAGTTATGGTCTTTCTTAATTGATCATGATCGCGCTCTGAAATGCTACATATGCCTGCATGGCTTACGGTTTCGGCTTTCGGATCACAAGTTGTGGCCTTGTTCAATTGAAATGCTCTGTAATTGTAGCAAATCTCAAGCCTGCAGACTCACGACCAGTAGGGCACAATCTGCGGGCTTGCAATTGAATAAGGCTCTTTGTCTAGCATTTCAGTATAACTTCTTTTAGTTGTACTTCTGGTTATATTAAATGTGCTACCCTTCATCTTTTAAATATTATTCTGATGTATATTCTCTTTGTTATACCCTGCACTGGAATATTATCCCAGACCCTACGAATATACTATAAATAGGGTACAATACCCAGAAAATACACACAAAGAATCTCTAAAACAAGAATAGCCTGAAGCAACTCATTCAATTTATGTGATAGCTTCATATATGGCAGCAAATTAACAGAAATAACAATGACAATAATAAAAATGTTGCCTTTTTTAATAAGCATATTCTATACTCACCAAGTGCTACAAGGGGTAGAGAAAGATGTCCCAGCAGCGTAGGTGTCACTGTTATAGGTACAAGAGCACTTGTCAATAGGGACACAGCCTGAGTTGTTGATGTCATCAAGGACAGTTCCTATAAGGAAAAACATTTGCTTAATTATTATTTATATGAAATAATCTAGCATGTATACAATTCTGTCAAGAAATTGATAAGAAAATGCCAAAAAACAATGGTACTATTCTAACAGTAAATTAAACATACACATGTGAAACAATACCTCGAGGGCAGAAGCAGCCTTCAAGACAATGGTCTTCACACAACGCTCCTCTCTCTGGGTTGGAACAGGTATCAGCACAAGGGGAGCCACATTCCTGGTAATTCATGTTAAATGGACAATTCAGGGCTGTAATTAGAGAATGCCATTTTTAATGTTGAGAGAAAAAATAAAATACTTTAAAAGAAATGGCACCCATTTATGGTGAACACAGAGGGATAGTACTTATAATCTATATAACTAGCGCAAAGCATTCCATTTCTTGATCTTAGCTATAATAAGTGTTTATTTTCCCCAATATTTTATTTCTTACATACATAAGGCTTTTCTTCTCTGCTTCAGCCTATAACTTATACTATAGCAACGATATCCCCTCTATTCGCTAGGATCTAGAGGCTAGAATTTAGTGGAGTCTGAATCTCTACAGTGTTTTACTGCTGGTAAACTACACTTATGGGATGTGCTCTGATGACATCATTGAAAATGGATGAAAAAATAAAATCATATGTCTCTTTAACCAAACACTTTTTTTCATACAAGATGTCACTGATGCATAAACTAGTTTCAATCTAATCTGTGTTTTCCGTTTATTAATTAAATGACTAATAGCCAATTATGGATACAGATTCTGCAAGACAATTCACTTGAACACCAAAGTGATTAAACTCTTCTAAAGAATGTACACACAGTTTGATCAGCTATATAATATAATATGATATAATTAACTGGGAAGAATATTGATGAATTAATATCTGCTGTCCCCTTATTTGGGTCAGTGATAGACAATCTCTAATACATTTGCATTTGGAGCAGTTGTATCAGTGAAGATTCAGGAATTTTAAACTATATATATATAGAAAAACTGAGACGCTCACGACAAAGATCTTTTGTTCTCCAGTTCTGTGGTTGACCTCCAGCGTGGGCACACTGTCTTGAGTATTCAGCAAAAGTATCACACAAGCAAAGGAAGGTGATATTTCTATCACATCGACATAGATCCTGTACACAAGCTTCAATATATTGCTGAACACCCACAAATGAGTGACACTTGGAGAAGACTGAACCCATCAGGATTCTTTCACAGATGTTTTCCTAAAACAGAGATAGAAATTCTTTACTCACCAGTGCTCATCCGTTGTGTAATATTTGCATCATAAACGACAGAGAACTTAGACACAATATCAGAGCATATAAATTATACAATTATGGATATCCAGTTTTATAATTCTGTTCAGTAACAAGTACATAGTGGGATAATAATGACATATTTATCGTATTGATTAGCGAATGCTTACATAGTCAATACAATCTCTCTTGGGGGTTGGAGGTGGGTCTTGACATTGCTCTGTGGGTCCATTCAATTTTTGGAGGTTTCCAAACTGAGTTTCTGTTACTTGAATTCCTAAAATATTAATAATAACAATAATAATAATATTAATAATAATACATTTTATATACTGACACCAAAAGTTTAGAAATTAAAGCTACAAAATACTAATGTCAGCTTTGTTGGAAATGTCAGTTCTTCACCCACTGTAACATGGCACAACAAACACACTCTAATGCTGTCTGTGTCAGAACCAGTCATTTTGTATGGAAGGAATTCATTTTTATTATAGATGACATTCAAATTATTACCCAATATCAAACTCATTCAATAATATTCAGTCAATATTTATGTTTTAATTTCTCTGACAACAACATTTACTGACCATTGGATATGAACTCATTGTACATAGGGATGCTGTTGTAGTCTCCACATAACCCACATGTCTGGTTGGCATACTTATCATCCAGCTCCAGCTACAAAAATAAAAATAATACCATGAAAACCTTGACAAGTACCCATTTACACAAAGAAGATATTATTGTGTTAACTTACAAGGAGGCTGCCATCGTCATTCCACATAAACACTAGGCCAAGCTTAGAGCTGACTTTGAGGTAAACTCCAAGTTTTTCAATCTGAACTCCAGAACCACTGAAAGGTAATTTCACTCTGAATGAAGAATAAAGAATGAAAAATAAATACATTGTATTATTGGTTGTGTCAAGCAGTTCAACTTAGAAGTAATTGGAACTGGCTATTACCTAAGTTCATTATTATGCATGTAAATATTAAAATTAGATTGTAAGTTTGCGAGTCTTGGAAACAAGCACTATGTGCATTTGATTATATGCTCAAAAACAGGGCCCTCCATTCTTTATAAGCTGTTAGTTTGTTTTTTGACATGTACTAAACCCCTGAACAGCGCTACGGAATATGTTGGCGCGATATAAATAAAAAATAATAATAAAGTATTACAAGATAGATAGATTTTTTAACACCATTTCTTTCTTATTATTTAAAGGCCTGTGCTACTCCAGTATAAAAAATTTGCAAGAAAATATACAGTGTTGTGTAGGCGTCTAAAAGCAACATTTGAAGGAAAGTACATAAAAGATATCATGAACATTGAAAGGTCAGTTTTATTCTCTTTCTCTGTCTATAATCTATTTTCTTTGTACATATGCTTTGACTTTTATATAAATATTACAATTCTTACTCACTAGTACAAAGATGGAATAATGTCATTAACTCACTTTTGTCCATCAACTTCAGCAGTGTTTTGGTTGATCTGCACATCTAATCCATCAATCTTCATAGTTATCTTCTCAATAACAGGGATATTTTGGATGACTGTACGACGTATCTGAATGTTGAATTCTTCATACGAGCTTTTACAATGGGATGAATAAACATAGTTGCAGGTACCAGGGAAATAGAAGATGTCCCCATCAAAGTTCTTGAAGTGGAAATTTCCCCATGTGCTGCAGATTTTGCTATTGTGAGCCGTATTGATTGCTGTAGATTTAAAACATGGATTTTAATATGAAACTATAAACCCATTTGATATTTAAAAAATATTGAACAAGTGAACACAACACAAAACACATACATTTTTAGATTTTCTGCTCACCAGACATAAAACATATACATTAATGAAATTGTTCATTGTGTAAATATACAATATTAAGAGAATAAATTATATGGAGTAAAAAGATTGCATTTGGTATATTATAGTGAATATAACCCAAGAAGCCCATATGGAGATGTGCATTAGTGAAAAATGTCCCCATACCCTCTTACATTGTCATACATAGGCTAATGTGGTAATTATTAGCCAAGATAAGGTCTATAGCTTACCCTTCACAACAGGTGTAGTCGGCAAAACGTTGATAAAAGACGTTCTTGGAGTCCCTTTTTACCAGAAATGAAAATAATAATGAAATAATAATATGAACTGAGGTATATTATGGAAAATACATGCATAATGAAATGAGATAAGAAACCTTGGTTGAAGGAATACACTAGTACAAATTTTAACTGGTTTCCATTGTTGATGATAATGTGACTTATAAACATGGATGGAATATCTTTCAAAAATAACTTGTAGCCATATTCATCCATATATATTCTGTACTTAACTTATATTTTTGGTGTTGAATAAACAAAAATCTGAACCAGTAGAATAGTTAATTGTTGGTTGCAGTAGAACAAAAGTGATATTAAAACTCACCATTGTCACTGTTTGGTTCCTCTTGGCTGTCACTGTTTTGCTGTTCTTGGCTGTCACTATTCTGTTGGATATTTTCATCTAAAGTGTAATCAACATCTTCGTCTATGCCCGAATCATATGGGAACTGGGCTGCAAGGATGTGAAGATTCAGGAATAAAGGATGTTAGAAAACATGACAACTTGTGTATATGCTGGAAGAAGGCATTAATAGATATAGTTTGTAGTTGAAGTTGGTCCAATAAAAGTGTAGACATCTAAACACAAGGTACTTTCACTATTTCACAATACCTTGGGGAATGGGTTAGAAAAGATGAGACTTTGTCAAAGTTTGTCAGCACAGAAAGCTAATGGAAGTTAAATCTTATGTGGATAAAGTCTATTAATATATATATATATATATATATATATATATATATATATATATATATATACATATAAATATATAGTTGGATATTTTGCTGCAGCTTATAATAGAAGGGAGCTCACTATTCTACTGTTGTTGGCAATCACTATCCTGCTGTTTTTCATCGAAAGCGTAATCAACATCTTCATCTGCTCTAGAATCATATAGGAATGTCGCTGTACAAGTGAGAAGATTGGAGAATAGTTTAGAAAAATTAGAACTTGTCATATTCAGAACATAAAAATAAGGATAGCTAAATGTAATGTGGATAAAGTCTATCACTTTATTTATATGTATCCATAGATGAATTACATCAAATACTTGTCGGAAGTTAATTTTCCATAATATCTTGATTACCCCTACCTTGAACAATTTGAAAGTACCTATATATCACTGCATTTTACTTATGCAGCATTTTGTTTTCAAAATCCAGTTTATATAGGTTAATCCGAAGTATATTAAGGAAACAACTTATTGCTATTTTTTAAATGTAATAAGACTTTCTAAATGCTGTAGAAATCTAAGTATTGTAAATACTTAACATAACCATGTCACTTTTGCGTGGCATCACTATTTAAGTTCTATGGAAAATGAATGAGTAATAGGTATAGAGACTTTCAGACCTTATAGTAAAGGAATTTACATATTTTCAGGATAAATGGGTTTCTTCCTGTATAATGAAATAGTATATAACAAACAGGAAAGTAAATTTATTTTGTTGGGAACAATTATATATTTACCAAAAAATGTTTTCTCTTCATTAACAGAAAAACTTACATTAACAGAAAAACATTAATTACGCAGGTGCCATTGTAAAACATGGTTGTGGTTATTACATGACAGAATGTACCTACCATTCAGGGTACTCAGGGAGAGTAACAGGATCCACAGTGGGATCCATTTTAATGTTCCCATCTTCTTCAGCTATTGTAGTATAGAGAAGTGTAGGCTGGGAATAGATTTCCTAAGTGTGAAGTGTTCTTTATATATACTTGTAGAGGTAGCTTGGCACACTGCCAGGAGTGTTCCATTCAGATAAGTTGGGAGGAGTTTCCGGCCCTCCCCTGCTTGCAGGTGCAAAAGTGCGTAAATGGAAATGTTTTTTCATATGCGTGTACTGTACATTTCCCTGTTGTGTGCTGTTTACATATATAAATAAAAATGTAAATGTTAATATAGATAGATAGATAGATAGAAGATAGAGCATTCAATAATCAGCACAGGTATATACAGGATGTAGAATGGTGGTTGATAAAGTATATACTTTTTTTGACTTGATTAGAGAGGATAGATATTATTGGTGCACACTAAAAACATGCCCTCTAAAGCATGCCAACATAACCACCACCCAATGAAAGCATGCAGGACTAAAGTGCGGACGCGACTAATGCGTGCATGCTCGTGACAAATGTGTGCTGGCATAATTAATGTAGATCTGTCATGAGCCACAGGTTATGGGTACAGGGGGTATGGGGACAAGGAGACTGAGAATGGGTAGAGGGAAAAGGAGGATGGGCACAGAGGGTATAAGGAAGGGAGAAGGAGACTGAGGATGGGCACAGTAGATACAGGGGTGAGACTGGGGATGGGAACAGGAGGTATAGAGAGACAGGAGACTGATGATGGGCACAGGAGATACAGGGGTAAGACTGGGGATGGAAACAGGAGGTATAGAGAGACAGGAGACTGATGATGGGCACAGGAAGAAGGAGACCGAGGATGGGCACAGGAAGTATAAGGACAAGGAGACTGGGGATGGGCAAAGGAGGTATAGGGACAAGGAGAGTGAGGGTGAGTACAAGGAGAAGGAGACTGAAGATGGGCACAGGGGAATAGAGAGACAGGAGAGTGGGGATGGGCACAGGGAGAAGGAGACCGAGGATGGGCACAGGAAGTATAAGAACAAGGAGACTGGAGATGGGCAAAGGAGGTATAGGGACAAGGAGACTGAGGATGGTTATAGGGAGAAGGAGACTGAGAATGGGTATAAGGAGAAGGAGACTGAGGATGGGCAAAGGGGGTATAGGGGGAAAGAGACTGTTGATTGTCACAGGGGGTATTAGGAGAATAAGATTGAGGTTGGGCACAGGCAGAAGGAGACTGAGCACAGGAGGTATAGAGAGAAGGAGACTGAGAATGGGCATGAGGGAAAAGAGAGACAGGAGAGTGAGGATGGGCACAGGGGAATAGAGAGACAGGAGACAGAGGATGGGCATAGGAGATGTATGCTGAGCTCTTTTGTCGGTGCGCATTTAACTACAGCACTTAATTGCCGATGTGTTTACGTTGGTGCGCTTACTTAGCGCGCATTTCCCATGAGCGCTATAGACTGTATGCCCTGCCTCACTTCAATTTGGCAATATATGTCCTATATTTATCTATATAGCTTTCTTCAAGTTAGAGAGTTTTTTTAAAGTTAGAGAGATTAGGCTAAAATGGTACAATTTTACAATAAATCAGAAAATTGAGAAGGAAATTAATAAGGGAAGAGGAATAGAGAGTGAGGAAAAATGTTGGGCAACGTGTGTTCGCAGTTCACAGGGAGAAAAAATGTGTTTACTATGGAAGGAGAACAGGACTTCCCATTCCAGAGAACATCATGATGTTCAACTACTCATTTTGATAGTGAATCATTAATAATCAGTGTATTCTTGAGAGCTGATTTGTCCACTCAACATATACTATCCTCCCTTCATTAAAGCAACTATTCACATACACACATTACAACATTTGCTTGCATTGCAGTGGGTTCAATAAAATGGCAGTTAGATTGTTATGTCTGAGGGTCTCATATGCCTTTATAATTTAGCATATGTGTCTGTATTGTACTAAAGGTTTTAGGAAAATAAGTTTGTCACTTTATTTATATTTGTTCTTGGACAATACTTTTTCCAACAGTAAATCTCTGACACGGGTTCTTCATCTACATACATCCTTATTTCATGGGTCTCTTTTGTACATTGAGTGGATGAAGGAAAGAAAAACATTACACAGCTGTTAAATAATACAGAAGTCTCCATTATTATATGTTTCTTTGTTTTCCCCAAGTCAAAGGAAATATATTAACTCCTCTAATTCGAGTGCAGAGGAAGCCAGATGCAATTATTCTAACTTACTTTTGCTATTTTTGAGAAATTAGCAGAAATTAAGATGTATGACAACTAGGAGTTAATAAAACTTCTTAGTAGGTACATAGCTAATCATCCCTCACACTTCAACAATGAATGTCTAAATTTCCAATCTCTCAGAGTAATTGATAATTATATAATTGTCTTTCAAAAAGCAAAATACTTATAAAAGTGCCTTTTGATGGAACGGGGTCAACTCTCAGCAGATGAAACAGCCACAAACTGAGAATGGAATCCCAGCATCTAAGAAAAGCACAAAGCTCTACCACTTACTGTATGTCCTAACCAGAAGACCTGTACCATTCTTTACTATTACCTAAAGGTAATTCCAAGCCGATTGATAATGTCAGATTTATGGGTACTTATAATTGTGATCAGCAGCATATTAATGAGATCCTCAATAAACATGCATACGTATTAAGATCAGATTCCCAACTTAATTCTTTCATCGGTACTCGTATCAACATCAGTTGAAGGAGACCACATAAAATGAAGGATAAAACTGTGAAAAGTCACTTCTTGAGACAAAATAAAGTGCACACTTTACTAAATAGGACCCATATGTGCGGACACTGTAAATATTATATATATATATGATCCAACAAATTCAGGTTATTGATCGAACTGGCAAAGTACATTTGATCTGAGGTTATTTTAATTGGAGTACAAGTGGGGTTGTCTACTGTTTACAGCGTAATTGCAATTTAAGATACATTGGATTGACAATGAGTGAAATCCGGAGACGTCTGGGTGAACATATCTGCAACAATATAAATGGCAGAAAAGGCAAGGGTTAGGGCAAAACTTTGACAGCTGTAGCAAAACATTACCTTTTGAGACATGACTGTAAACCATTAGTCAAATGATGGAAATTGCAGAAAGTATAAATGGGTATCGTGGCAATCTTGAGGAAGAACTACTTTAAGTTGAAAGTAAATTAATTATATTACTCAGTAAGATTATGCCTCATAGATTAAGGGAAAATATTAATTTAGTGTATTTTTTTTAATTCTGTACTCTTGACTACATGTGGAGAACAAAATGTGAAGTGAAGTGATATTTGACATTTTTATAAAGGCATATTTTTGTATGATTAAGCATATGCTCTCCATTTTATGTATGGTTAATAAATTATTGATGACATATAAATTGTACAGTAAATGTTATTAAAGTCAGTTGGTTTGATTAAAATTGAAAAGATTCATAACTTACTGTATATATAATTTGGATTTGTGATCTTCGAAAAAATTGAAAGAAGATCTGTTTTTGATAACAGTATATTTTGAAATATATTCAAACCAGATATTTTAGTCTCTCCTTTCTTATCAAGTCATTGGGTATGATTAATATTGAAACATATTTGTTTATAATTTACGGATGAATTTGAATGTGTGACATTTGGACTAATTGGGAGCAGATCTATTTTGATAGTAGTATATATTTATGTTGAACGACATGTTGGATTACTTTGATTGTTTGTTATATGCTTAATTCTCATAATAATTTTGAATAATTTAATTACATAATTACAATTGAAGATTTATTTGTTTTGCAAATTTTATTTAAAATAATATTTGACTTCTTATTTAATAAATCTTAAAATCAATAAGTCCACAAAGGGTAAATCTGTTTATATTGCATCTTTTTACACTGTTTTGATTGCCTTTATTGTAGGTATTTTTTTTACTAACATTGAACCTCATTCAATTGCTGCGATTTTCAGATCTGTGCTCGCAAGTGGAGATCGCAGTCAAATGTGCTATTCAATTGGCGTCTTTTTGCGGGTATCGATCGGTTTACGAGTTACGAGCTTGAAAAAATGTCGTCCGTCCAACTCGTAACTTACACCATCCAGAAGCCTTTGATGTGTCATTTTCGCAGGGTTTAAATTGCAAATCTTTATTCAATTGCTCCAGTTCCCCATGCTCGAAAACGTATCTACACTCGTAAACCGCAAATGGAGGAAAAAATACTAAGGGCCTCATTCTATTATCGGCCGTAAATCGTCCGTAAGGCTGCGATTCCTTGCGGGGGTTCTGTTAACTCGCGATTCTATTATACGGCCCCGCAAGGATCTCCCCTTACGGCCAGCCGCATATCTTGGAACCGACCATAAGCTGTGAAATCTAAAAACGCAAAAATAAATTCAAGCCTGCACTGTACAGCTCTGTAAATGCTAGGGATCATATTGGGGAACACGAGGATTAAAAGTAACCCACTCTCAAGCTTGCACATCAGCCCAAACCCGAGTTCAAATTAACTGTTTATTTTCCGGCTGCGGCGTGGGCAGGTCTGAAGTGCTCCAAGCACTCTGGACTTTTTACATGGATATTTTACGGATATTAAAAATAAAATATTTTACGGATTTGAGTATAGGATAATTATGTGCTATTTTTTCTAACACCTAAAATCCCTTTATAGTCTTCTCAAAGTGCAGGATGGCTTTATTTGAGCTATTTTATGTGCTTAATTGGTGCTAGCGGGACCTCTTTCCTGCAAGTAAGCTGCGTCTCGTTTTTAGCCTTGCAGAGAGGGTTCCCGGAGCAATTGAATTGCAAATAGGAATTTCTTACGGCCGAAACTCTTGCGGCCGTTTTAGATCAAAGGCTTTCCTCTGGCGCGAGCGGCCGCAAGAGATAGCAAGGCACCGGCCGCAAGCCTGCCGGAGCCCCCGGCCGGAAGGGAATAGAATAGCCGAATAGCTTGCGGCCGGTCCTTGCGGCCCCGCAACGGCTGCGGCCGCTAATAGAATGAGGCCCTAAGAGTGCTAGATAGGACCCGCAAAGGGGTTAAAAACCAAGTCGTAGCGCAGTAAATGCAATTAAAACAGTAATCCTCCACTGTAAATAACGGGGAAAGCGATGATAAACATAGAATTAATTTCACAACAGTCTCAAGCCCGCACAACTACAGGAAATACGTTTTATTATTATGTGTGATTCCGGGGTTAAATGATCTTGGGTATCAATGTGTTAATACATATCAGGCCACCCATATGGACTAGAACAGTATTGGCATTCATTTTAAACAATTCTTCATTTTTACAAGTTGTGCGAGTCCAATCCCCAAACCTGATTGATTGATTGACACGTAACCTCCATGTTTTACTGCCGTAATTATAACAGTCTCATTTTCTATTAGCCGATTTGAAAGAGGTGGTTACAGCTCAGTGAATTGATATGGTTCCTGCCCACAACTGCTCCGAACCAGTGCATGGTTTACGAGCTGGCTTCAGGATTGCAACTGGCGACCTGGAGCAATTAAATAGCTTTCGAAAGGGAGAGCAACGGGAGTCCGCAAATCGATCCCAGACATGCGGCTGTCTGCAATCGAGTTGCGGACCTGCAATTGAATGAGGCCCACTGTCCTTATGTCTTCTCTGTCATTTAGGTAATATACAAATTATCCAGAGCAATTCTTCCTCCGGATACAAAGATCTACAAAACAAAGTAATATATTGACTGTCCAGTTAAATTAATCCTTCCAATGTAAAGATCTGTAAAAATAAAGTGATTTATTGATAATTCAAATTGAGTCTCTTAACTCTTTTATTCCCTTTATTTTGGAGATCTATGATTCGGGAGGATGGATTAATTGACACACCTCTATTTCAGGCTCCTTCTCTGTCTGCATTTTCCTGCCTGTGAGGAAGCATATCGCGAAATGCGCAAGCCGGCGGCTGATGTCTCCTGAATGTGACATCACTGTGTTCACGCTGGTCTTGCAAGGAAAGTTTACCAGAAACTAGATTATGGTTTCTATACTGTTTATGCTTTATCTCCAACTAGCGACTTGCCCATCAAAAAATGACGGTCAATAACATTTGAAGCCATGGCAATGCTGTTTTGCACACAATGTTAAGATTCGGGCACTCATTGCGAGCCTCTCCTCGCATGTCCTTTGGCTCCTCTCTCTATTTTTTTAAATATTAAGTAATGAATTAATTGAATAATAAATTGATATAGTTTATCTTTTTCTAATTAATATATGTAACAATCAATAGCCTGAAGAGGTAACAATCTCTTGTTATTGCCCTGCTGCATATTATGTCCAGTTGGACTGTTGCTGGCCTGAGGAGATAGTGTTATGAATGTCCCAACTGTGCATTAGAAATAGGCTGCATGCGCGCGGACAAACAGTTGGTTTATTTGTGTAAAGCGCTACTTTAGATGGGTAATGTTCTTAGTTGCAAGTGAGGGTTGTAAAATAGCGTAGTTTATCTATGTGCAATGCGGTTTGTGGGCATATGTTCCTGTGTGAAAGTGGAACTCAGGTTGGCAGTGTTTTGCGCAGTACAGGGTCGTGTAGCCTCGTTTTCATTTTGTTTGTCTGCCATTTTTTTCTTGCTTAGCCAATTTTTGAGTGCCGAAACCCGGGAAAATCAACTTAAATTTGCGTTCCACCTCACTCCCAAGCGTCCCGGCTCTTCGACCTTGCTGTGTGTGATGTTTTTGTTGTATTATTTTGTGCGTTTTTTGCTTTGCGCGGTTCGGCCGTTAACTTCATATTTTTCCTATCTTGTAATTTAAGTTCTGTGTCTCATATTTTTTTTTCTAAGTCCTGCATTCGTCAACTGCTTGCAGCCTAAGGCGGTCTCAAGTTTCTTAAGTGTTTGGAGGCTAAGTCCTGCGTGTTTCAATGTGCGATCGGCTCACCTCGCTTAGCAAGGCTCGCAGGAGCGCCTCCTTTCTGACTAAGTCCTGCGAGTTTCATTGTCTAAGTGCTGCGAGTTAATGGCTCACCTAGCTACGCAAGGCTCGCAAGCTATGAGCTTGGCAATTATACATAGTGCCAACCTTACTTCTTGAAAGAAAGTTTTTTATTTCTTTCGAATTGACAGTGTCTGGGGCCTTTTCCTTTGTGAGGCCTGTAAGAGGTGCTGCAAATTTGGCAAAGTTTGTTATAAACCTTTATTATCATTATCGTTTATTTGTAACGCGCCAACATATTCCGTAGCGCTATACATAAGTTAAGTTACAGGCAATGACAAGTTAAAGATTCATACATTGCAAAGAGTGTATGGCCCTGTCTTTGAGCTTGGAATCCAGTGTCCATAGCGCTTTCCCTAAAGCACTGCGCAGGATTGAAACTCGCAGACTTACAATCTAAAGGTTAAAGTTTGTATGTGGTACAGTAGGGAGAGAGTAGTGCTGAGCAGTGCTGAGCATGTTAGGGAGGAAGGTTATATGCTTCTTTAAAGAGGTGCGTTTTTATTGATGTTTTGAAGGATTTAAGGCAGGAGGATAGTCTGGTGAAGCGAGGCAAGGAGTTCCAGAGAATAGGGGCAGCGCGAGAAAAGTCCTGGAGGCGGGAGTGAGAGGAGGTGACAAGAGTGGTAGAAAGAAGAACCTTCTGATGTATCCAACAATTGTGAGAAATGTGTAAAGGGTGTAAATCAACTCTGAATGACTTCCAATTTGTTTTGCTTAGGCTTTCCATGCCCACAACCTACAATGTACCACAAATGTTTGGCCTCTGCTAATTCTATGGTACATTTGAAATGATTGGCAATAAAGTCAGTTTTTCTTAAGGTTTCCAGGACAATTGATACATTTTCCAGATGGGAATCCCAATGCTTGTAGATCACAATGCCAACTAGATATGCTGAAGCACCTTACGAGTGAGTTTATGCATTAACCCTTGAAAGGTTGCTGCCAATAAACATTTATCAAATCCAAGGTAGATAGGAATCTTGCTTTTCCTAATTTATCTATTAACTCGTTCACTCTGGGGTTTGGATAAACATTAAACTTTGATATTTCATTATGTATTTTTTAAATCAGAAAAAAAAATGATTCCATCAGGGTTAGATATTAGGATAATAGGAATTAACCATTGACTGTAAGACTTTTCAATTACTTCTATTTCCAATATGTTTATTTTAGTTTGACCATCACATCTTCTCTCTTAGCGTCTGGACTCCTATATGTGCTACTTCCTAATATACAGCCTTATTAAATTGCGATTTCGCAAATTTAAAAGGGCTCTATTTAAGCACAGAGCATATTTTTTTACAGAAGATTTTAGTTAGTGAAGATCTTGCTTTTGGATAGAAGTTCACTAACTAAAAACTTCTGTAAAAAAAATATGCTCTGTGCTTAAATAGAGCCCTTTTAAATTTGCCAAATCGCAATTTAATAATGCTGATAGTTCCCGGTTTAGTCACAATGTCAAGATAAAATAAGTTGGTTCTCCCTGGGTTTTCTGAAAACATTTCTCAGTTATGCTCTACCATTCTGTATACCTACTCCTTTTACTGTGGAGATAGCTCTGTAGACACTTCCAGAAAGCAATGTAAATACATTGCCAGAATCAATAATACCTCTACACTGAAAGCATAGAGGGGACTTTTCCTCATTACTATTTTCCCTCATCTTTTTTGTCAAACTTGGTGATTCTCCTGATGTTTCTCCAAGGGTATCCCTTTAACCAGCTCAGACGGTCTAGGCTTGGGTTACATTGTCCACCTTCAGGTTCAGCATCCTTCTACAACTGGGCCTCCAGAAATGCTCTGTCTGCCGTGATTTTGTTCTACATAAGTTACCATATCTTCAAAATACAGAGGGCCACTCTGTTCAAACCATTCTCTTATACCCGGCTGAAGTCCTGTAAAATATAAATCCAGGGCACAACCATTTGACCTTAAGTAGCAGTAGATCAAACATTTGTGATCGAGCCAATGTTTTAATCTTTTAAAAAGCGAGTCCCCTTCAGGTGTGACAATTAGCACTTCATACTGGGTAATATAACTCTTGTTTATCACATATAATAGTTGTCAAACTGCAAGACGTTGTCACACTTTGCGTGGTGCGTACGACTTAGGCGATGAGCGCTGCAGGCGATCATCGTTTGCGAGCCTTGCGAAGCGAGGTGAGTTGTTAACACATAGTACTTAGCTGATGAGCGACAAAAGTGCTCATTGCTACGAGCCTCACGAAGCGAGGCAAGCCTTTAACACGTAGCACTTAGCCGATGAGTGCCGAAGGCGCTCATCACTGCAAGCCTTGCAAAGCGAGGCGAGCCGTTAACATGTAGCACTTGGGTGATGAGCGCCAAAGGCGCTCATCGCCTGCGAGCCTCGCATAGTGAGGCGAACCGTTAAGCCACTACAACGCACTACAACTATCAGCACAAACACAAAGACACAATGAAACACGCGGGACTTAGCCAAAAAACACTTCCTAATCGTGGGATTGCATTGGCGTGCAAGCGGTTGACAAACGCGGGACTGAGACAAAAAAAAAAATACGAGCCGCAGGACTTACGTGATTACGTGATTAACGGCCGAATGACGAAAACGAAAAAACAATAGAAACACACTAAATATACACAATAAAAATAAAAAAAACACATATAGACAGCACAGGGCAACAGCCAGGACGTCTGGGAGTGAGGAACGCAAAGTTAACTAGATTTCTGAAAACGAGGCTACACGACTACGGACAGCGCAAAACACTGCCAAACGTGTAGCACTTTACCTATCTAACTACGACATACAAAATACACTATTACAAAAGCTGGGAAATGCTCACGAGACGCGTAACACATTAATAACATAATGAATATACAATGCGCGAATGCAGCCTATTTAGAATGCACACTTGAAACATTCATTTCACTTTATAAGCAGGGCACCAACACTCAAAATGTATATTTGATGCAGACGGAAAATACAAACAGATTGTTAACTCTTCAGCCTATTGCTCGCTGCATATATGAATTAGAAATAATTAAAGTATATTAATTTATTGAATAAATCATGAATTATTACTTAACTACATATACATAGAAATATATATCTCTCTTTATCCTGACTCATGAAGGTGCTCAGAGGACCAAAAGTACATGACAGGAGAGGCTCGCAATAAGCGCCAAAGGTCCTCACAGTACAAAACGGTTTACACTGTGTGTCAAACAGCATTCTCATGGCTTTACATGTTATTGCTCCGTTATTTTTGACGGGCAAGTCGCTTGTATATATGTAGACGTGACTTTTTATACATTTACAGAGAGATTCAATTGAACAAGCCTGCAATTTAAGTGCTGAAAGCCCAAACCGTAAACCATGCAACTGAATGCAGCATTTCAGAGCATGATCATGATCAATTGAGCTAGGCCATAACTACCAATTTAGAAACAGCCAATAGTAAATGAGACTGTCATTGTTACGTCAATAAAACATGGCGGTTAAACGTCAATCCATCAGGGTTTAGAAGTCTGACTCACAATCTGGCAATGTACAAAATAATACAAATAAATGGCGATACTGTTCTAGTCCATGTGAGTGGCCTGATAGTATTAACTCATTGATTCCCGAGCTTGATTTGAAATGGAAATGAAACATAAAAATAAATACATCTTTATTGCAGATTTGCGAGCTTGAGACTATTGTGCAATTAATTCTAATGTCTTTCCTTGTGCAGTATTGTTTTTTTTATTTGCATTTACAGTGCTAAGAACAGGTGTTTAACCCCCTCTGGTACTCGTAGGATTTTCTTCTACAATTGCCATTTACCGCTTCTAACCCACATACCGATTGCAGTTAGCGAAAAAACACCAATTATGGGCTCCATTACGGGCTGTTCCTTCATCTTTATTCACCCACTCTGCAAGATTTTCTACATTAAGATTACTTGCTATATCCTTAGCACCAGGTTCTGTAATGTATTTTGCATGCTCAAGCAACTCAAGAACAACATCCTGCCTTGATAAATGAACATTTTTTCATCATTTTCATAAGATACATTATCCAATTACAAGGCAGGCCACAAATGATGCCAGGCTTTCTGGAGTGTAGATGCTTCCACCTTCTCCCATGCACTAGCAATGAACCAGAGAATAACCTTTATGTTAAATTCTTTAATAAAGGTCAGTACAGACTTTCCAGTACAGAATTTAAATAACTAACCATGCAGTATCCATCAATCCACAATATATAGTTAATGCCTGGGGCAAATGTGTCTGGCAATAAAACAACAACTAAATATTTAAGTCTTTTGTTATTTTCGTTATTTCACAATCACTTGGAGACTAATCGAAATTAATATAGAAAATGAGACTTATGCATATACTTATAACTAGACACATAGCCAGATATATTTAAATAACTGACAAAACAACACATATCCTTTCACACAGAAATCCAATGCCCTCTGCCAAAACAACCTATAAGTTAAGGCAACATAGATAGCACCTTGCCATTTATAACAAAGAAAATTATTTATCCATAAGAAGTTTGACTAACTACCATGGTTAGCCAAAATTAGCTTTGTATTTATTTACAAAAGTTAAATACAAATAACACAAGATAAACACAAACTCTGTCATATACAGAGCTGCTTTTGGTGAAAAGCACCTGACTGCTCAGTGAGAGTGTGTTTACAGGTTTTTACTGAGTATAGCAAGTTCCTGCCTGAACATCAGCCCCATTAAATTCCAAGCCCATAGCTGCAACGGCACACTTGCAAAGCTTGCGGGCTTGAAATTCTGCTGCGTTACAGAGCTATTATATTCAACCAGGCCATGAGCTATGGGCCGTTGGCGCAAATCTGTAAAACCTTTCAGTGCATGCAAGCTGTTAAGGGGCTGGCTGAGCCGCAATCAGCAGTTACTATCCAATTGCGGTATAGCGTAGTGCGACACAGGCCTCTCAGCCAATAGAACGTGGTCTAGCCGCAGATGATTGACAGAAAGATATTATATATTTGCGTTCCACCCGCCCATTCATTGACTGTGTTGTATTTTCTGTCGAAGTAGCACGTAGGTCCCAGAGTTGGAGGTTTATGAGTGAGAGAGAGAGAGAGAGAGCAGGAGTGCTTGAGAGCACTAATTTGCAGTTTTGTTAATTTATCTTGTACTATTTACTCTTTTACACTTAATCCTTAATTAAACATATTTACAGATTACACATAATTGCAATACACATAATTTAAACAACACATATAGAGACATATAGAGCTAGGTCACTCTATACACCCCCCCCCCCCACACACACACACACACACTCCAGCAGATATTAATTGCACATAATACACACATTTTTTTCCCATCATATATTTACAGTAAGACTTATTTTCATTTATCGATCTATTATTTTGGGGTTTGATATGGAGGGAGGAGAGAGGAGGGGAGAGGAGTGGAGAGGTAGGGAGGAGGATAGGCGAGGTGGGGAGAGAGGAGAGAGAGGTGGCCATGGGGAGTAGTGGTGGAGAGAAGGTGAGGAGTGGTGGAGGCGAGGAGGTGAGGAGTGGTGGAGGAGAGGAGGAGGAGGTTGAGAAGTTGGAGGAGGAGGTGGCGGAGGAGGAGGTGGTGGAGGAGAAGAAGGAGGGGTTGGCGGAAGAGGAGGAGAAGGAGGAGATGGCGGAGGAGGAGGTGGCAGAGGAGCAGGAGGAGGTGATGGAGGAATAGGAGGAGGTGGGTGGTGGCAGGGTGGCCTGAGCAGCAGAAACACCTAGTAGAGGGACAGAGGGGAAGGGGCCTGATCCCAGCGGGGGTGGTAGTTCAGGGGAGGGAAAGGCCTCAGAGACAGGTCAGGGAGGTTGGGAGGGCAAGAGGCTAAGGGCAAGCACAGGGCCCACAATTACACAAACCAGGAGAATGTGGTCCTCCTTGGTGCTGTCCGTGGCTGCCCAGTGATTCCTGCAGGGGGAGGGGAGTTAGGCCAGGGCCTAGGGCTCAGGCATGGAAGGAGGTAGCGGCTGAGGTTACAGTAGTAGGCACAGCACCAAGGGATGCAAGGTCTGTCAAGCACCGGTTTGACAACATCAGGGCCAAGGAGAGTAGGATGATGGCCAAGGAGGACAAGAACCAGACTGTGAGCTATAATGAGTGGGAGAGGGTCACCAAGGACCTTCTGAGACAGGTGCCCGCCACTGAAGCTTCAGGTCTAGTGGCCCAACATGTGAATATCACATACACCAACATGTCACCACATGTACATCACACACACTACACATGTACATGATGACCAACAAGGACACTGACATGTCAGCTCCATGGAATTACCAAGGGATAGGTGGATACATCATTAAATGCATAAAGCTGACAAATCACTGTCATCCCTGGGCACAATAACAGTAATCAACCAATAAATAGTCCATGTATTGGTGTGCCCACTGCAGCCTATGCAGTTACAGACCGCAGCCGGAATCAAGATAGCATTAGGTGCCAAGAACGATAAAGACCAAGATCCAAAGAATAGATCACATATAGCAAATGGTAGCTAATTTGAGTTTCAATTAGGAATACAATCCAGGTTCAAGTCTAGATGCCATATAGTTAGGAATGCACACATTTTTTTTTATTATTCATCATACTAATGACATATATGTTTCTTTTCTCTCTTTCAGCATCAATGAGATCTGAGTCGGCAGGCGCATTGGCTTCATCATAGCAGGAAGTGGAAGAGCATGCCCCACCCACCAGGAACCAGCAGAGGGGGAGGAGGAGAGAAGCGGAGCTGAGGGCCCTGGTTTGGGGGAGGAGGATGTAATATGGCTGGTGGGGTCACATCTGGACCGCCGGCCTCACTATCCCCCTACACCAGAGACTGAGGCTATCACCAGGGTTCTCCAAATGGAGTGAGGACAACAGCCCGTCACCACCTCCCCCCCACCCACAACAGTGCGCTAGACTGGCCGCCACCACGACCACCGTGCCCAACCACTCCACCACCCATTCTGTAACACCCTCCAGTCGGGCCCCAGACCCTCCCTACTAACACTGCCACCTCCTCACCAGGCCATGCCCCTGGGACCTCCATCCCCAAGATCCAGCCAGGCTGCGCAGGTGGAGATGCTGGCCCTCATAAGTCAGCAGGTGGACTGTCTTCGTGGGATCCATGCCAGCATCTCCGCCAATCATGTGGAGGTAAGCCTGGCAAGGTGCAATAGGGAGGAGAGGAGGCGTACCTGGCCGGGCTGCTCAGGATTGGGGAAGACCATAGCGCATTCCAGGGAGTCACCGCAGAGGCCATGCAAAGCGCTCTGGTCCACAGCCCCGCCTCCTCCACCCTGGAAGCATCCTCTGGCCACCCGCAGCCTGGCCCCTCCACGCCTCCACCACTGCCTCCCTCTGCCCCCCTCCACCACTAGGGAGATGGCGGCTGGCCATGCGAGATTTGGGCCCTTTGCCTAGCCGGAGGAGGAACTAGGGGCTGCGCATAGGTTTATGTCTTCTCCACAGCACTCCTCAGTGACAATCTATTGGTCACAATGTTAACCTAATCTAGCCTGGCTACAGAGTCTTGAATCTTGGCCTATGTGATGGTGATATTTTTTTTTGGTTTGCTTCATTTTTCTCTATTAAGGACAAGTTGAAAGAAATTTCACAACATTAAGATATAGAAATCCACATGTAGCTTTTGATTAATATAACAGAAAAATATATAGGGTAGTGTGTTTCTCATACTCATCATATAAAAAAGCAATATTGTATATTTTGAACAGTTATACAGCCACAAACTATTGTCCTAACTAATTTTACATTTTTTGTGATATTTCTACTCTTTAACATTACAATGTATAAGGCTTCACACTAATCAGCAAATATTACAGACTACTTAGAACATGCCATGCTTTTAGAAAACTTCTTATGCATTCAGGGCATTGGAAGAAGCAAAAAGTTATGAATTTAATTTAACTAATACATTTCCGAAGTACTCTGTACAAGGATTAGAATTAAACTTTAACTGTGCATACCAGAAAAAAAAGAGGAGGAAAGCATGACCGGACATACAAAAAAAAAAGAGAAGTGAAAAAGAAGGGGGGGGGGGGGGGGGGCAGGGAGTCTATGGTGGCCCAAACATCTCCCAATACTACATTTTAGTTGCACCCACATGAGGGGTTATGAGTTAATGAATGCCCAAGCATCCCAGCTTTCCATCGCTTATTCCAATCCGCTCCTGTCTCCACTCCCCGTCAAGATTGGAAAAGAGCTTCTAGAAACTGATTTCAAGACACCTCTGAAATACACTCCGGAAATGACATCCAGGGCTCCCAAACACGCAGGAAAAGAGGATATGAGTTTAATAAAATATGGGTCAACCTTTTGTTTATAAAGATATCATTAATTGTATTGATTACATCCTGGAATCTAATAAGACTATCTTTTCAAAACCTGGTAATGATGTTATTAGCTGCCAGCATAATTAATTGTGCCAATTTATTACCCTGTGAGTCTAGATTGGTAAAGTGAATACCCAGCAGGTAAATGGCAATAGTTGGATCCAAGGTGATCTTGAATAGTCTCAATTTTAATTTGGTAGTCTTAGACCAAACTTCCTGAAATATGGAAATATGGAAGTCACCCTGTTCTTGGCATCCTCTAAAGCATTTTTCATTCCCCTTGGAGGTGATTTTGTCCATCCTCACAGTGTTCATATAAGCCCTATGAAGGATCTTTATAGAGGTTTCTAAGAGGCTGTAGTTTACAGAGCTTTTAGTAAGGTTCGAGCAGGACTCAGTCCATTTGTTGTTGTCCCACGTTTGGTTCAGGTCCAACTCCCATTTCAACATGAAGGAAGGCTTCTGTTTGTCTGGAGGAGTGTTAAAAATGTTGTATAGGGACCCTAGGATCCCTTTGGATAGGGGTACATTTTTACAAATTACTATTAGCCAGGAAGCTTTGGGTGGGACATGTTTGTTATACATTGTAATAACCCAGTGTCTAAATTTAGTGTAGTTAAAAAGTTCTTGTCTGGGGATATTAAAGTCCTGACGCATTTGATCTCAAGAGATGATGTAATTATTCATGAACCATGATCCCACCCTGTCTAATTTAAGAGAAGTCCAAACATTTTTTGAAGCTGCTGAGAAGATGGCTTGCATGATCGAAAGTGAGAATAGTGAAGCGAGAGGTGAAAAGGGTTGCGCTAATTAGTGTTCATACTTAGCCCATCTCCAGGTTTTCAAAGTCAGGTTGATCATTTGGTTCAGGGAGTTGGTCCTGAGTGAGTCAGGGTAAGGGGACTATAAGATTTCTCCCCAGGATAGAGGGGCCATTTGAAAAAATTCTGTAAATATCCAGCTAGGCTGATGTCTGGTAGAGTGAGTGAAAGTTATGTATTCCAGTTGTGCTTCTTTATAATAGTAAGAAAAATGAGGACAAGATAAGCCTCCCTTTGATTTGTGCTGGAACATAATATTTTTTGCTATTCTGGGAGACCTATTTCTTCAAATGAATTTAATAATTTGGTTTTGGAAACAAATTAGTTCTTTATTGTTTATTGGAATAGGTAGGGTCCTAAATAAGTAAAGAAGCCTAGGTAAGACATTCATTTTAATAAAGGCAATACGTCATCGGCAAATAAAGAGTATTTGAGGTGATGGTGTCCTACCTCAAAGCCCTTGATCATCGAGTTGGCCCTGATGGCCTGGGCCAGGGGTCAATAGCCAAAGCAAAGAGCAGGGGGAGGGGGCAGAGGACATCCCTATCTGGTGCTCTGTTGTATGCAAATGCATGCTTTTTGCGAACCTAGAAGTTTTAGGTTAGCTTTGTGAGAGTTGTAATAAGTACGTAGCATAATGATAAACCTTCCCTTGAATCCAAATTTGGACAAAGTGGCAAACAGAAAAGGCCATTCAAACGTGTCAAATGCCTTTTCGATATCAAGTGCATGCAGGCAGAGAGAGGCGTTGGATTTTTGGGAAAGGTGTATGATATTAAAGATTCTCCTAATATTCTCCTAATATTATCCCCTGTTTGTCTGTGGGGTATGAAATCAGATTGGTCCTTGTGTATCAGGTCAGGTAAGAAGTACGAACTTGACATCACCATTCAAAAGCGAAATTGTCCGGTAGTTTTTTGCTTCCATAGGGTCTCTCCCTTTTTTGGGAAAGAGCCTTAAGTTTGCATGACTTAATTCTGGAGGCATTGCCTCACCTCTGAGGATTGAGTTAAATAAATTACATAAATAAAGAGCCAGGATCTCAAGGAATATTTTATAATATAGATTGGTGCTTCCATCTGGACCAGGTAATTTCCCTCATTTCAGGTCCTTTATTGCATCTTGGATCTCCAGACAAGTTACTTCTCTGTTTAAACTTTGGAGGTCTAGAGGAGAAATTGAGCGGAGATCCAATACATTTAGGTAAGAGGTAATTACTTTGTCAGGGTCTGAGGTTTGGGTTGAGTAAATGTTTTGATAAAAATGTTTAAAGGTATCTTCTATCTTATTTTGGCTTACAGTGGGGAGACTGGATGGAGTCCGTATTTGGGAGATTTTAGATTGGGAGAATTTGGATTTCAGACTTCTGGACAATAATTTGCCTGGTTTGTTCGCTTTTGAATACGCCTAAATGCTTTCTCTGTTTTGGAGGAAAGAATACTGTCAAGTTCCAATCTGGTTTCCTGATTTGGTGCCTTAAAGAGGGAGAAGGAGAGAGCTGGTTCTGTTTTTTTCATAGAATTCAGCTGCTTCATTGGTTTATTTATTGTAATTTATTTTATTTTATCGTGAGAGGCTAGCTTAATGTTGGTGCCATGGATAAATGCCTTATGGGCTACACACAAAAATAGCTGTAGGTCGGAAGAGATCTGATCTAAATATGATGGAATGGATACAAGATATTCATTTAGTTTCCAGGAGTAAGGCATGTTTAAGTATGGCCCAATATTTAAATCAATAGAAACAGCTGTATGGTCAGACCATGTGCAGAAATGTATGTTTGCTTTTGAGGAGCTATCAAAGAGAGTGGAGCTGATGAGAAAAGTATTGATACGTGAGTAGGAGTTGTTGTGCACCAGGGAGCAGTAGGTATATTCTTGATCGCATGGATGGTGAGCCCTCCAGGCATAAACTAGATTTAGTGAGTGTAAAGGTTTTTTGATTTGTCTCAGTTTGTTAGAAAAGAGGGCATCTGTTGGAGTTCTAGACCTATCTATAGCAGTTTCAAGGGTTAGATTGAGATCAGCTCCTATGATGAACTTTCCCCAGCCCCCACCTTCAAGCATTCTAAGAAATGTAATCAAAGCTGTGTGGGAAGTTGTGATGGGAGAGTAGAAAGAAAGATCGTAACTCCCAGAGTGGTCCCTTTCTGAATTAAAAAGGAGCCCTCTTGGTCTACTACCTTGGACTCCAGTTGAAATGGGAACTAGTATAGCAGCTCCTTCCTTCTTAGAAGTGTGGGTAGTGCAATACAAATTTGGATATTCTTTATTAAGATATGTGGGGACTTTATTTTTAGAGAAATGTGTTTCTTGGAGAAAGATTATGGAGGGTCTAAAGTTTTTATAGTAAAGAAAAGCCGTTCCTTCATTTAAAAGTAGATGTTAAACCCTTTGACATTGTGGTTTACCAAAATAAAATCTGACGTCATTGTTGGGCCAGGAGTGTAGGTTCAGTAACTGTGCATCCCAGCTTACATTTTGAGCATATTGGAGGAGAGGAAGGCAGGATCGAATGTCCCCACTTGAGACAAAATCCAGGCATGGCCGGGAAGGTATAATATGGAGAAGAAGAGCCACCATGGGGGAAGGAAAAAATAGAAAACATATTAAAAAGGGTAAAGATCGAAAGCAGTACAAGGGAAAACAGTGCCGTCTGCCTTACAGTTGAAGGTTGAGAGAGTCAAAGGGGGGCCCAAAGCTACCCCCTCTGTTGATCATCCCCCCCAGTAAACAAAAAGAGGGTTAAGTATATTAAACTATGAGTGTAATATACTAAGTTGGTGAAGTTTGGGCTAACGAGTGGTAAGTTCCAGCTGGCAAGGACATATTTAGTTTTAACTAAACACATGTTAAATGAGCTCAAGTAACCGGTGAGAATGAAAATACAAATATCAGCAAGAGGACTGGTGTTGGGGAAGAAAACAAAAACTCAGTTGTTAGAATTTTCTAAACTGACTTCTATAAACTTACCATTGTTGAGGAGCTGTGATAGATAGTTTCTGTTGAAGGAAGTAGACCTAATCCCTACCTGCGCGGCGTTTGCTACCTAGCTGATCAATTGTGTGCCACGGTGATGTAGGGTATATCATGCTGTAGCTAGTAGGTCTGGCCTTAGGTGTAAACTGAAGAATGTTATTTGAATACATTTACAGACCTGTTTCTAGTATAGCTAGAGTAGTAGCTGATAGGTTTACAGCAATAACTAGGCTTTCTCGTTGCAGGAGAGGATCTGCTAATGGAGGGGGAAAGAAAGGTAGATCATTTCTGTAGAAGGAAGCAGACGTACTTCCTGCCTGGGCTGCGTTCGCTACCTTGCTGGTTTATTATGTGCTATTGTGGTGTAGGGAACAGCACACAGTAGCTAGTGGATCTAGTACTAGGTGTGAACTTAGGAATGTGATTAAGGAAAATATATGGAGCCATTTCTAGTGTAGCTAAAGTAATAGCTAAGGGTTATACAGCAATAACTCGGCTTTCTTGTTGCAGGAGAGTATCTACTAGTTGAGGGAGAAAGAAAAAATAGTTAGCGACACATCACAACAATCATAAAACATTCCAGAGAGCCAGGCTCTCCCTCCTAAGACATAGGGCTCAGAGTCTCTGAAAGTCCACTGGAACTATTACAATTAATGAGTAGTGCTTCTTTAGAATGTTAATAAGAGTAATACGAACTTTCAAAAAACAAAGTGATTCTCCATCTAATGCACACACAACATGGATTCAGTTTACACACAAAGCAGTTGTTAGGAAGGTTGAAGTCTAGGTTCGGTAGCAGAGGAAATTTGTTCTTTCAACCTTTTTTCAACCAAACAACTTTTTTGTTTTGGAGCTTCAGTCCATTGCCTTTGTGGTAATGTGTTAGTAGTGAGAACTGTTTCATCTGTGATTGTCTCTTCCATGGCAAGGTTTAGCCGCCTCTGTAAATTCATGCATTCCTCCAGGGAGCGGAAGGTATATTGAGCACCATTGTGGTGGAAAGAGAGAGCAAAAGGGAAGCCCCATCTGTATCTAATGTTGTGCTCAATAAGAATTGTCAGAGCTGGTTTCATAAGCTTGCGCTTTATGAGTGTGGAGGGGGACAGGTCAGTGTAGAATTGCAGTGGGGAGCTATCAGGGCTGCTAATTGTTTTCATTTTACGGGTTGTCGCCAAGATCGGGTCTCTAGACTGTGGACACAGAAGTCTGACAATAAAGTCTCTGGGGAAATTTTGTATACAGATGGCTACCTCCCATTACATGGTCCATGATCCTTTTCTTTGTGGACATGTAGCGTTCTGTTAAACATGTTATCAATCGATGGTCACTGAGGAATGCTGTTGAGAAGTGATGTTGCAGTCCCTTTATTTTGTAGGTATTTGTTTTTTCTTTTGTTTTAGGTACAATTCAGGTCCATGAAGGCATCTTCTGCATTTGCAAGCATTGTGAATGGAATGTATGAGGTTTAAGGTTTCCCAGTGCCTCTCAGGTAGGTATTCCTTCAATGACAGCACCCCTTAACATGTAGCTCCCACACATCTATCATATAGCCAGATATCTCAGACACGATTGTTGTTAGCTTAAATGTAGACGAATGCTGCTATGACGGTGGACTTGCAAAGTCTCACAATAGCATGTTAATGACAGCATTGCTATATGCACTAGTGAAGCATGTGATCCTGACCTCAATATCAGTCTGAGAACAGATCCTTGGGTCTGATGTAAGTAACAGTGAATCTGGCTGCTGACCTTTGTGTCCTTTCAGTATTAATGGGTATTTTCAAATATTGCTGATTATCCAGAGAACTAGCTAATAGTTAGTAATGCTTTCAGATGGGAATCAGGTGAGTTGGTATATTGTTACGGTTACAGTATTTAGCACTGTACTGTACATGCATGTTGATTATTTATTTTAATCATCCTCCTCCTTCTTTTAGTTAACTCTTTTTTTCAGATTTTAATTTTTTCACCACACTGTATGAAACTGGATAGGATTACACAGTCCAGAGGTTAAAACATCTGTTTCATTGACCAGATCTAGACAAGTTGTAAGTGCTATGACATTAATGCTTTCCTCAATTAAATAGAGTGATTTCTGATGATCCTTTTTTTCCATCAGATTCCAGTTGCAGTGGTGTAGTGACCACATGTGGCCCTGGTAGGTGGCATGCATCATGCTTATTCTAGACTATGTCGTTACACCCTTTAGGTATCCCTTTTTTACAACAAGCTTCTTGTTCTCCCGGGATCCGCCTACACCACACCCATGATATTAATGCACAGTCTTGTTCTTTTCTGATTGTGCTCTGTGTATGAAATAAAGCTTTGTTATACCGTTGTAACTGTGTCAGTGTGTTTTCAGTGGTTGGGGTTATGGGACATCCACATAAATCACATTTGGGTAACATTCCTATATATTTAAACTAATGAGCTTTTGTTACTGTGCAATAGATCAATACCTATAACAATATTAATAGTCATAATAGCATTAGATATCATATCATAATATATATCATATATAATCAAAATAAAGGGTTAATACACATGCAAAGTGATATTGATACGAATATGACAGGTGATACTGGAGTGAGTTGCCAGTTCCTTCTTTAGTGGACTGTGATGTGTCTGACCTCTCTTCTATGACCTGCCCACCAATAGTGGCCCTATATGGTATAGATCACAGCTTCATTCAGGTACACAAGCCCCTTCACCACCACCACTTAGCAATCCTAAAGGGGGCCAGGGAAATATACACCACACTAATCTACTCTAACCCATCAGAAAGTGCCACAAAGACACATGGAGGCTGTGCAGAGGCATGTGTATGAACAGACAACTTGCCTCCCTCAGGGATAATCTCCACTACACCCATCCTGGAGAGTCCCACGCCATTGCTGGTGTCCATGTGCCAAGATGTCTAGCCATTCCCATTTGGTGAGCTCCCATTATGTTTTGCTATTCATAAATTTACATTAGTGTGGTGTATGTTCCCATGGTCCCCTTGTGAATTGCTAAGTGGTGGGGGTGAAGGGGCTTGTGTACCTGAATGAAGCTGTGAGCTATACCATGTAGGGCCACTGTAGGTGGGCAGGTGATAGCAGAGGAGGTTAGAAAACTCCCAGTCCACTAGAGAAGGAACTGACAACCCACTCCAGTATCTTTGGCATGCAAACCTTGTAGAACAGAACAGACAGAGACCTAGCTAAATGTGCTGCAGTCCATAGGATCACAGAGAGTCAGACACGACTGAAGGACTGAACAACAAATAATAAAATGTTTCTCAAAAATGTGCTCATCATGAGGCCCATACGTGAGTGGCTTGACGGGGCTGCAATGAGCGCCGAAGGAGCTCATTGCGGGGCTCGTACATGACTGGCTTGACGAGGGAAAGGCTACACACAGCTTATGAGTTACAGGCTTCACAAAAATTATGCATTTAACGGCCGCTATTTTTTCAACCCCGTAATTCGGAAGTTATCGGAAGACCGCCAATTAATTAAAAAAATAACTTACAACCTCACACACAGCACAGAGGGAGAGGCAGGGAGCCTGTAAGTGAGGTTGCTAGCTAATTTGATTTTTAATTGGCATTTTTGGAAGGTCTATAAACGGCTAAGCAAGGAAAAAAATGGGGGGCGTAAGGCCGTAACTTTTTTCAAGCCCGGAAATCGCAAACACATTTCGGCCTTGGAGAAAATTAACAATTTCCCAAGTACGCAAATGGTTTCACACCTGTAAATTCAAACAGGAGCACAGAGGAGGGGGAAAGACACAGGGGAGGGAGAGGAAGGAAAAGGGTGGAAAGAGACACAGGGGAGGGAGTGGGGTGGAAAGAGACACAGGGGAGGGAGTGGGGGGGGAAGAGACACATGGGTGATAGAGAGAGGGGGGAAGAGACAAACGGGAGGGAGATAAGAGGGGAAAAAACAGGGGAGGGAGAGGGGCAAAGAGACATGGGAGGGAGAGTGAATGAGAAAGGGTTAAAATGGCATCAGTTTCATGTTTTTGTGTTGCAATTTAATCAGGTAGTGCGTCTTTAATTGTTTTATGCATGTTACAGCATGACCATTCCAACATATGATGAAATAAAATATTTTTAGATGCCTATTTTTTTATTAGGGGATTATTGTGCATTAATTGTAATGCCTTTCTCTGCTTTGGGAATTCGTAGCAATTAAATAGCGATTTTAGAACGTAACAGTTACCTGCTTGACAGATCAAAGGTTTTGCAGCAACGTAGTTCAGATTTCAACAGCCCGTATGGTTTTTCGGCCTGTAACCCGCAGATTGTTTGCGGGTTGCTTAAAGAGGCCAATTTAATAGCTGTAAGTATTGAGGCCTCCGTTAAGGGCTACAGTTTTACACGTTGGGGGAATTTAAGGGGCTGCATGTCTTGCATGTCTATTAAAGCTCACGCAAATAAATAATAAGAGAAAAAAGTTTATTTTTTTATATTTTTATTTATATACCTTAGGTGTACCTTAACATTTGTTAAAAGCTGTTTTTGTTTCCTGCCCATTCAGTGCAATTGGGTTTCATTTAGCTTAAGCTTTTTCTATTTTAAGACACTCTGACCAGGATTTCCAAATCAGGATACCCTTTGTTCTTTCAGTGCCATGCAAATGTGTGTTATTTTATACCTCACCAATATACTTGGAGCACTATTCATAAAGAAAGCAACACACTCAAACTAATAAATTATGTTAGTGTATGTATTAAGTAATGAACATTGTTTTACAAGTGATGTGTATGTTTACTTAAACTTGCTGAAAAAAGCTGCTGTTTAATATTGACTAGCGCCAATAAACACGTAATTTAAACAGTTTATTTGTTCATACATAATAAAGTAGCTTAGGAGAATGTCATTAAATAACTTATATTCATCTGAAAATTGATTCTATTGCCTTGGGGAACCCGATAAATTAACTGACATTAAGCTTGAAGCTTTGTATCACTAACGGGCAAACTTATAAAAATCAATGAAATTGTTTCAAATGCTTTTGTTTGCTTATGACTGGATAACCTAAAATGAATGACATTAAGTTAAAGTTATTTGTTCTTGACTGGTGAACTTACTAAAATAAGTGACCTGAAGTTAAAAGTTATTTGTCAATGACTGGTGAACTCTCAAAAGAAGCAGATCTGTAAACATAAATTACATCATATGCCAAGGACAAGTAGACAGCGTACCAGATGGAGTGTGGAGAGCAGTAAAACCCAATGACCCAAGTTAGATCTGCTTTAGGTGCACTATTTAATCTGATCTGATACGTTGTATAGAACAAATCAATTGAATCTAGGAAATGTATTTATTTATGTATTAAATTAATGCTGGAGCAAAGAGCAAACAAACTTTAAGTCTGCCATTTTAGATGATATTCTTTGTGCACTACCATGTAAAAATTTCAGAAAAGAAATATTATTACTTAAAGTAGGACAAACAGATTTTTTCAACAAAATTCAGGGACATTATTTTTATGCATAAGTGAAACATACAGGATAGGTTGTAAAACAGATTTTATGACCCTTTTCCACACCTATAGAAAACTTAAAAATAACACATTTTACTATATAATAAGGATAATCATAACTGATCAATGTTTTTTGTTGTTGAGGAAACTGACCTACAGCCCCATTAAATTTCCTATATGTAAAATCGTAGCTCGCAAGAGTTAAGGCTATTACATTGGCTTCTTAACGCTACCCGCAGACAACTGGCTGGTTAGGTGTGAAAAGGGCTGAAAAAATCCGACGGGACGTGGAACGTGGAACTTCATAGCCACAAATTCTTTGTTCTCTCAAGCCGTAACCGCTACGTTTCCAATTTAGCCAATAAATGGCATCAAAATCACTGGCGATCAAACTCGTTACTCGCAAATGGAGCCAAGAAGCCAAGGAGTGCTAGAGAGGACTCGCAAGGGGGGAAAAGTCGACTTCGTAGCACTGTAAATGCACATATACACACACTAATAGTACATTCATTGAAAGAGAAAGTGATGTTAGGTCTTAGAATTAATAGCACATCCCGGCAATCAATGTGTTAATACATATACTGTAACTTGCATGTGACAGAATATCATATTTACGGCTTTATGAATATTGCAATATATCTGGAATGTGGGTCCAATCGTAATTCGTAATTGAAGCACGTAGGACTTTGAAATCCCACCTCCATTTTTCAGTGACGTAATTCTGATGATTTCTGTTTCCATTTGTTCCATCTCAACTATTAACTATGAGTTTGACTAATTGATCAGGTTCACGGGCGCATATCCGACAAGTGAAAAATGCTTTACGGGTTTACCGCACAAGCCTGTAACTAACAGCATGTTCTAATTTAATAGCACTGTAAACCCACAACTTTTCAAGCTTGCAGCCGTCTCACGTTGCACCTACGAGCTTCGAATTTAATGGGGCTGCTAGACAAGAATTACAGTTTGATTTCGACATACTCTTGTTTAGTTAATTTCTTTATTGCTGTGAAAATCCCAAGGTCTCTAGAGATGTATGATTAGAATGTCTCTATCTGAGCTTGATGGAGGAGAGAAAAGGAACAAGTGATTTACAGTGCCTTGCAAAAGTATTTACACCCTTGACTGTTTACCTATTTTGTTACATTACAGCCTTAAGTTCAATGTTTTGTTACTCTGGATTTTATGTGATTCATCAGAACACAATAGTCTAAGTAAAGTGAAATGAGAAAAATATATACATAAAACTATTTTTTAGAAATAGAAAACAGAAAATTGGTATGTGCGTATGTATTCACCCCCTTTCTTATGAAGCCCATAAAAAGCTCTGGTGCAACCAATTACCTTCAGAAGTCACATAATTAGGGAAATGATGTCCACCTGTAAGCAATCTAAGTGTTACATATACACACCTTTTTTGAAAGTCTGCAACACCTAAGCAAGAGGCACCACTAACCAAACACTGCCAGGGTTAGGTTATAAAAAAATATCCAAATCTTTCATGATCCCCAGGAGCACCATCAAATCTATCATACCCAAATGGAAAGAACATGGCACAACAGCAAATCTGCCAAGAGACGGCTGCCCACCAAAACTCACAGACTGGGCAAGGAGGGCATTAATCAGAGAGGCAGCACAGAGACCTAAGGTAACCCTGGAGGAGCTGCAGAGTTCCACAGCAGAGACTGGAGTATCTGTACATAGGACGACAATAAGCCGTACGCTTCATAGAGTTGGGCTTTATGGCAGAGTGGCCAGAAGAAAGCCATTACTTTCAGCAAAAAACAAAATGGAACATTTTGCAGTTGTGAAAAGGCATGTGGTAGACTCCCAAAATGTATGGAGGAAGATCTAATGAAACTAAAATTGAACTTTTCGTCCATCAAAGAAAACGCTATGTCTGATGCAAACCCAACACATCACATCACCCAAAAAACACCATCCAGTGAAACATGGTGGTTGCTGCATCATGCTGTGGGGATGTTTTTCAGCAGCCGGGACTGGGAAACTGGTCAGATTTGAGGAAAAAATGGATGGTGCTAAATACAGGGATATTCTTGAGCAAAACCTGTACCACTCTGTGCGTGATTTGAGGCTAGGAATATGACCCCTAGAACACTGCTAAAGCAACACTTGAGTGGTTTAAGGGTAAACATGTAAATGTTTTGGAATGGCCTAGACAAAAACCAGACCTCAATCCAATAGAAAATCTGTGGTCAGACTTGCTGTTCACAAGCGCAAACAATCATCCTGGAAGCAGCAGGAGAAGTTTTGCAAGGAGGAATGGGCAAAAATCCCAGTAGTAAGATGTGGAAAGCTCATAGAGACTTATCCAAAGCTACTAGGAGCTGTGATTGCTGCAAAAGGTGGCTCTACAAAGTATTGACTGTAGGGGGGGGGGTGAATAGTGATGCACATTGACTTTTTCTGTTATTTTTTCCTATTTGTTGTTTGCTTCACATAAAAATAAAAAAAAACATCTTCAAGTTGTGGGAATGTTCTGTAAAATAAATGATGCAAATTCTTTAAAAAAACATGTTAATTCCAGGTTGTGAGGCAACAAAACAAGAAAAATGCCAAGGAGGGTGAATACCTTTGCAAGGCACTGTATGTAAACAGGTGCTTTAAAATTATAATTATTATTATTAATGATAATTTATTTTTAGGGATTCAACTGTTACCATAGTGCTGGAGATACAATAAACAATAAATAGACATTTACATACATTAGTAGGTAATTATGATTGGCAGATTTGCAGTAGAAATAATTTAAACGGTGTAATGTAGAGCTTTTTGCTTACAGCAGGATTGTAAGAGAGTTGCGGTTTTATCGTAATTACCTACTAATGTATGTAAAAACTGGCTCACTCTTGAAGGTAGAGTACCAGGAGCTTTCATTATAAACTTGGGCTTCAGTACCTGGTTCAATCTTATCACATATAATAGTTGTCAAACTGCGAGTCGTCGCGCTTTGCGAGCTCACGAAGAAAGCTCACAGAACTGCGTTCCTCGGAAACGAGGGACGCAGTTCTGGCCGCAAATGTGGACCTCAAACAGCCCAGAAAAGCGGAACTTTGAAAACAAAAACCACGCCGAGGGACTTAGAAAAAGAAAATATACGACCCGCGGAACTTAGAAAAAAAACAATAGCGCGGAATGAGGAAATATGGACTTACACAAAAACAAATTACATCCCAAGGGACTTAGAAAAATAAAAAAATATGAGGTCCCAAAAATACGAAGTTAACGGCCGAAACGTGTATATCAAAAAACACCAAAAACACTGAAAAATAAAAAAAAACATAAGCAAAATCATCACATACATCATGGGAGGACAGCCAGGACGTCTGGGGGTGAGGTTGCACGCAAATTCAAGTTGAATTTAACAAGCTAAGTGAGAAAAAAATGGCGCCGAAAAAAATGAAAATAAGGGCAACACGACCCCGAAATGCGTAAAACACTGCCAGGCACATAGGACTTTTGCCAGTGATGTATGAGGTACAAAAATACACAGGAAGCACAGAAAATGCTCGCAAGCCTCGTACCATATAGACAAGCAATGCCATTTCACAACACTAACTAATAACATAAGAAATCTAAAATGGAGCTTTACACAACTAAACCAACGGTTTGCCCTCGCGCACGCAGCATATTTCTAATGCACAGTTGGGACATTGATGGCACTATCTCCTCAGGGCAGCAACAGTCTGTACATTATATGCTGCAGGAAAATAAAAAGAGATACTTAGCTCTTCAGGCTATTCATTGCTGAATATATCAATTACAAATAGGTAAAGTATATTAATTTATTCAATAACTATTTAATTAATTATTATTAAAAAAAATAGACATATATATCTGTCTTTGTGATGAGAGCCAAAGGCGCTCAGAAGAGCAAAAGTAAGCGAGAGGAGAGCCTCGCGATGATTGCCGAAGGATCTCAGCACGAGGCTTGCAACGAACGCCGAAGGTCCTCAGAGTAGAAAAATCTTTACATTGTTTGTCAAACAGCATTGCCATGGCTTACAATTTTATTGCCCCGTCATTTTTGACGGGCAAGTCGCTAGTATCTATATAATTTCCATCAGCACCTCTCTAAATATTCTTCTGCCTGCTTAGCTTGGTAACTTGGTACATTTCCAGTGAAAATATTTTCTGGGGGCTGAGATCTCAGTCAGGGGATGGCCCCTGTAAACATAGACATCTGTTCACCTGACCTAAAAATATACCTTTTATGAATCAATGTTCATACATAATTACCACTTATTATTGCTTAATGCATTCTACGACTATAGCTTGTTAATTGAAACTTTATATAATAAAAAAATGCATTAGGTACCATTTTAAAATCAGACATTTTTGCAAATAATTGTAAAAAAATGTTCTTACAAATATATGTTAAACTAGCGACTTGCCCGTCAAAAAATGACGGCAATGTGATGTATATGTTTGTCAAGTTGTTTAGTTATTAACATATATTTTTGACACTTGTAAGTATTTTAATATGAACGTGTATTTTTGTAAAATGTTGATGTAATGGTTTTTTTAAATGTAATTAGTATCTGAAGAATTGTTAACTTTAATATACATTGAATGAATAGGAAAGCAAAAAGTAAAAAGCCTTCTTTAAACGTCGCGAATTTTAACATGAAGTTTAAACTATATGTAAGCAATAACCATCAAAGTATATATTTTTAAACTTGAACTTTATTTTTTATGTAAGTTTAGAAGTTAACAAAACATTGGTATAATTTTGAACATTATAAACAGGAACATAGTGAATACATTTTGTAACCTAATTTTTTTATTAAAAGTATTAACATTTGAATGTAAAAACAATTGACATTTAAATTAATCAGTATTAAAATTCAATTTCTATCAGAATAATTGTTAACTTGAATATACATTGAATGTAGAGTAAGGCATACAGTAAAACTCTTCTTAAAACGTACGTAATTAAAGTAATTTATTACTGAGCACATAAACTGGCGATAAACATTAATGTAGGTAGTAATCTTAAGATAACAGACAATATTTACATTGTGACTTAAAAGGTGCTTGACCTCTTAACATCCACTTTGTAATCTGTTGAATGAAATAACTTGAAAATATATTTTTGAAACTTGTAACATTAGAAACATTAACATAGTGACTTAACATTTTAACATAATTTTTACTAACAATGCAAGGCAAGTATTTTGTGAGGCAAATCATTCATAAACATGACTTCCATTAATTATGACTGAATTAAACAACCAATTGTTATGTATTTTGCAATGCTTTAAAAAAATCTTGGCATCGTTAATTTGTATCCTTCAAAGTTATAGTACTTCATAGTAGACAATGTTTTTAGTATAAATACGTCCATCTTCTAATAAATCACCTTGACTTTCATTGTTTTCAATGTAAACTTTAATAGCCTGTGGATTTTTGCACCGTGACAATGCAACGTACAATTGACCATGTGCAAAAACTGGTTCTTCCAAGAAAACACCCACAGATTTGAAAGTTTGACCTTGTGATTTATTAATGGTCATGGCAAATGCCATAATAATGGGAAATTGTCTTCTTTGAAGTATAAAAGGGAGACTACTTTCACTTGGTGCTAAATCTATTCTTGGTATGAAAACTCTCTCTCCTTTATGGGTCCCAGTTAAAATTTCAGCATCTATAAAATGGTCCTTTAATTGTTGAACAATTAATCTTGTGCCATTGCATAGGCCTTTTTTGGGGTTCATATTTCGCAGTAACATGATAATTGCACCTTTCTTTAGCTGCAAAATATGTGGTGGCATTCCAGAAGGAGTTAAAGAGTTTATGAATTCAGTCGAAAAGTTAGCCTGACTTTCATTGTCATCAGCAAGTACAGAATCAGCACTGTGATAATTTCTTTGTGGTGCATACATTTTTTTTAAGATTTCATTATTGAGGATTAATGCATCTTTATTTTTATACGTCAGTATGACTTGGTTGGCAAGCTCGGAATATTCTTCGTTATTTATGCTCCCTTCAAATATAGCCGATATAATATCTTGTTGACAAATCATATGAGGTGGGATCTCTACAGTGTCATCAGGTAAATGTAGTATTTTTTCTGTTCTGCCTTCTCCAATTTTAATAAGCCAATCATTGAAATCAGTTTGGCCTTCTGATCTCATATTTTGTTGCAGTTGAAGATGGGTAAAACGGGAGGGAGATAAGAGGGGAAAAAACAGGGGAGGGAGAGGGGCAAAGAGACATGGGAGGGAGAGTGAATGAGAAAGGGTTAAAATGGCATCAGTTTCATGTTTTTGTGTTGCAATTTAATCAGGTAGTGCGTCTTTAATTGTTTTATGCATGTTACAGCATGACCATTCCAACATATGATGAAATAAAATATTTTTAGATGCCTATTTTTTTATTAGGGGATTATTGTGCATTAATTGTAATGCCTTTCTCTGCTTTGGGAATTCGTAGCAATTAAATAGCGATTTTAGAACGTAACAGTTACCTGCTTGACAGATCAAAGGTTTTGCAGCAACGTAGTTCAGATTTCAACAGCCCGTATGGTTTTTCGGCCTGTAACCCGCAGATTGTTTGCGGGTTGCTTAAAGAGGCCAATTTAATAGCTGTAAGTATTGAGGCCTCCGTTACGGGCTACAGTTTTACACGTTGGGGGAATTTAAGGGGCTGCATGTCTTGCATGTCTATTAAAGCTCACGCAAATAAATAATAAGAGAAAAAAGTTTATTTTTTTATATTTTTATTTATATACCTTAGGTGTACCTTAACATTTGTTAAAAGCTGTTTTTGTTTCCTGCCCATTCAGTGCAATTGGGTTTCATTTAGCTTAAGCTTTTTCTATTTTAAGACACTCTGACCAGGATTTCCAAATCAGGATACCCTTTGTTCTTTCAGTGCCATGCAAATGTGTGTTATTTTATACCTCACCAATATACTTGGAGCACTATTCATAAAGAAAGCAACACACTCAAACTAATAAATTATGTTAGTGTATGTATTAAGTAATGAACATTGTTTTACAAGTGATGTGTATGTTTACTTAATCTTGCTGAAAAAAGCTGCTGTTTAATATTGACTAGCGCCAATAAACACGTAATTTAAACAGTTTATTTGTTCATACATAATAAAGTAGCTTAGGAGAATGTCATTAAATAACTTATATTCATCTGAAAATTGATTCTATTGCCTTGGGGAACCCGATAAATTAACTGACATTAAGCTTGAAGCTTTGTATCACTAACGGGCAAACTTATAAAAATCAATGAAATTGTTTCAAATGCTTTTGTTTGCTTATGACTGGATAACCTAAAATGAATGACATTAAGTTAAAGTTATTTGTTCTTGACTGGTGAACTTACTAAAATAAGTGACCTAAAGTTAAAAGTTATTTGTCAATGACTGGTGAACTCTCAAAAGAAGCAGATCTGTAAACATAAATTACATCATATGCCAAGGACAAGTAGACAGCGTACCAGATGGAGTGTGGAGAGCAGTAAAACCCAATGACCCAAGTTAGATCTGCTTTAGGTGCACTATTTAATCTGATCTGATACGTTGTATAGAACAAATCAATTGAATCTAGGAAATGTATTTATTTATGTATTAAATTAATGCTGGAGCAAAGAGCAAACAAACTTTAAGTCTGCCATTTTAGATGATATTCTTTGTGCACTACCATGTAAAAATTTCAGAAAAGAAATATTATTACTTAAAGTAGGGCAAACAGATTTTTTCAACAAAATTCAGGGACATTATTTTTATGCATAAGTGAAACATACAGGATAGGTTGTAAAACAGATTTTATGACCCTTTTCCACACCTATAGAAAACTTAAAAATAACACATTTTACTATATAATAAGGATAATCATAACTGATCAATGTTTTTTGTTGTTGAGGAAACTGACCTACAGCCCCATTAAATTTCCTATATGTAAAATCGTAGCTCGCAAGAGTTAAGGCTATTACATTGGCTTCTTAACGCTACCCGCAGACAACTGGCTGGTTAGGTGTGAAAAGGGCTGAAAAAATCCGACGGGACGTGGAACGTGGAACTTCATAGCCACAAATTCTTTGTTCTCTCAAGCCGTAACCGCTACGTTTCCAATTTAGCCAATAAATGGCATCAAAATCACTGGCGATCAAACTCGTTACTCGCAAATGGAGCCAAGAAGCCAAGGAGTGCTAGAGAGGACTCGCAAGGGGGGAAAAGTCGACTTCGTAGCACTGTAAATGCACATATACACACACTAATAGTACATTCATTGAAAGAGAAAGTGATGTTAGGTCTTAGAATTAATAGCACATCCCGGCAATCAATGTGTTAATACATATACTGTAACTTGCATGTGACAGAATATCATATTTACGGCTTTATGAATATTGCAATATATCTGGAATGTGGGTCCAATCGTAATTCGTAATTGAAGCACGTAGGACTTTGAAATCCCACCTCCATTTTTCAGTGACGTAATTCTGATGATTTCTGTTTCCATTTGTTCCATCTCAACTATTAACTATGAGTTTGACTAATTGATCAGGTTCACGGGCGCATATCCGACAAGTGAAAAATGCTTTACGGGTTTACCGCACAAGCCTGTAACTAACAGCATGTTCTAATTTAATAGCACTGTAAACCCACAACTTTTCAAGCTTGCAGCCGTCTCACGTTGCACCTACGAGCTTCGAATTTAATGGGGCTGCTAGACAAGAATTACAGTTTGATTTCGACATACTCTTGTTTAGTTAATTTCTTTATTGCTGTGAAAATCCCAAGGTCTCTAGAGATGTATGATTAGAATGTCTCTATCTGAGCTTGATGGAGGAGAGAAAAGGAACAAGTGATTTACAGTGCCTTGCAAAAGTATTTACACCCTTGACTGTTTACCTATTTTGTTACATTACAGCCTTAAGTTCAATGTTTTGTTACTCTGGATTTTATGTGATTCATCAGAACACAATAGTCTAAGTAAAGTGAAATGAGAAAAATATATACATAAAACTATTTTTTAGAAATAGAAAACAGAAAATTGGTATGTGCGTATGTATTCACCCCCTTTCTTATGAAGCCCATAAAAAGCTCTGGTGCAACCAATTACCTTCAGAAGTCACATAATTAGGGAAATGATGTCCACCTGTAAGCAATCTAAGTGTTACATATACACACCTTTTTTGAAAGTCTGCAACACCTAAGCAAGAGGCACCACTAACCAAACACTGCCAGGGTTAGGTTATAAAAAAATATCCAAATCTTTCATGATCCCCAGGAGCACCATCAAATCTATCATACCCAAATGGAAAGAACATGGCACAACAGCAAATCTGCCAAGAGACGGCTGCCCACCAAAACTCACAGACTGGGCAAGGAGGGCATTAATCAGAGAGGCAGCACAGAGACCTAAGGTAACCCTGGAGGAGCTGCAGAGTTCCACAGCAGAGATTGGAGTATCTGTACATAGGACGACAATAAGCCGTACGCTTCATAGAGTTGGGCTTTATGGCAGAGTGGCCAGAAGAAAGCCATTACTTTCAGCAAAAAACAAAATGGAACATTTTGCAGTTGTGAAAAGGCATGTGGTAGACTCCCAAAATGTATGGAGGAAGATCTAATGAAACTAAAATTGAACTTTTCGTCCATCAAAGAAAACGCTATGTCTGATGCAAACCCAACACATCACATCACCCAAAAAACACCATCCAGTGAAACATGGTGGTTGCTGCATCATGCTGTGGGGATGTTTTTCAGCAGCCGGGACTGGGAAACTGGTCAGATTTGAGGAAAAAATGGATGGTGCTAAATACAGGGATATTCTTGAGCAAAACCTGTACCACTCTGTGCGTGATTTGAGGCTAGGAATATGACCCCTAGAACACTGCTAAAGCAACACTTGAGTGGTTTAAGGGTAAACATGTAAATGTTTTGGAATGGCCTAGACAAAAACCAGACCTCAATCCAATAGAAAATCTGTGGTCAGACTTGCTGTTCACAAGCGCAAACAATCATCCTGGAAGCAGCAGGAGAAGTTTTGCAAGGAGGAATGGGCAAAAATCCCAGTAGTAAGATGTGGAAAGCTCATAGAGACTTATCCAAAGCTACTAGGAGCTGTGATTGCTGCAAAAGGTGGCTCTACAAAGTATTGACTTTAGGGGGGGGGGGGGTGAATAGTGATGCACATTGACTTTTTCTGTTATTTTTTCCTATTTGTTGTTTGCTTCACATAAAAATAAAAAAAAACATCTTCAAGTTGTGGGAATGTTCTGTAAAATAAATGATGCAAATTCTTTAAAAAAACATGTTAATTCCAGGTTGTGAGGCAACAAAACAAGAAAAATGCCAAGGAGGGTGAATACCTTTGCAAGGCACTGTATGTAAACAGGTGCTTTAAAATTATAATTATTATTATTAATGATAATTTATTTTTAGGGATTCAACTGTTACCATAGTGCTGGAGATACAATAAACAATAAATAGACATTTACATACATTAGTAGGTAATTATGATTGGCAGATTTGCAGTAGAAATAATTTAAACGGTGTAATGTAGAGCTTTTTGCTTACAGCAGGATTGTAAGAGAGTTGCGGTTTTATCGTAATTACCTACTAATGTATGTAAAAACTGGCTCACTCTTGAAGGTAGAGTACCAGGAGCTTTCATTATAAACTTGGGCTTCAGTACCTGGTTCAATCTTATCACATATAATAGTTGTCAAACTGCGAGTCGTCGCGCTTTGCGAGCTCACGAAGAAAGCTCACAGAACTGCGTTCCTCGGAAACGAGGGACGCAGTTCTGGCCGCAAATGTGGACCTCAAACAGCCCAGAAAAGCGGAACTTTGAAAACAAAAACCACGCCGAGGGACTTAGAAAAAGAAAATATACGACCCGCGGAACTTAGAAAAAAAACAATAGCGCGGAATGAGGAAATATGGACTTACACAAAAACAAATTACATCCCAAGGGACTTAGAAAAATAAAAAAATATGAGGTCCCAAAAATACGAAGTTAACGGCCGAAACGTGTATATCAAAAAACACCAAAAACACTGAAAAATAAAAAAAAACATAAGCAAAATCATCACATACATCATGGGAGGACAGCCAGGACGTCTGGGGGTGAGGTTGCACGCAAATTCAAGTTGAATTTAACAAGCTAAGTGAGAAAAAAATGGCGCCGAAAAAAATGAAAATAAGGGCAACACGACCCCGAAATGCGTAAAACACTGCCAGGCACATAGGACTTTTGCCAGTGATGTATGAGGTACAAAAATACACAGGAAGCACAGAAAATGCTCGCAAGCCTCGTACCATATAGACAAGCAATGCCATTTCACAACACTAACTAATAACATAAGAAATCTAAAATGGAGCTTTACACAACTAAACCAACGGTTTGCCCTCGCGCACGCAGCATATTTCTAATGCACAGTTGGGACATTGATGGCACTATCTCCTCAGGGCAGCAACAGTCTGTACATTATATGCTGCAGGAAAATAAAAAGAGATACTTAGCTCTTCAGGCTATTCATTGCTGAATATATCAATTACAAATAGGTAAAGTATATTAATTTATTCAATAACTATTTAATTAATTATTATTAAAAAAAATAGACATATATATCTGTCTTTGTGATGAGAGCCAAAGGCGCTCAGAAGAGCAAAAGTAAGCGAGAGGAGAGCCTCGCGATGATTGCCGAAGGATCTCAGCACGAGGCTTGCAACGAACGCCGAAGGTCCTCAGAGTAGAAAAATCTTTACATTGTTTGTCAAACAGCATTGCCATGGCTTACAATTTTATTGCCCCGTCATTTTTGACGGGCAAGTCGCTAGTATCTATATAATTTCCATCAGCACCTCTCTAAATATTCTTCTGCCTGCTTAGCTTGGTAACTTGGTACATTTCCAGTGAAAATATTTTCTGGGGGCTGAGATCTCAGTCAGGGGATGGCCCCTGTAAACATAGACATCTGTTCACCTGACCTAAAAATATACCTTTTATGAATCAATGTTCATACATAATTACCACTTATTATTGCTTAATGCATTCTACGACTATAGCTTGTTAATTGAAACTTTATATAATAAAAAAATGCATTAGGTACCATTTTAAAATCAGACATTTTTGCAAATAATTGTAAAAAAATGTTCTTACAAATATATGTTAAACTAGCGACTTGCCCGTCAAAAAATGACGGCAATGTGATGTATATGTTTGTCAAGTTGTTTAGTTATTAACATATATTTTTGACACTTGTAAGTATTTTAATATGAACGTGTATTTTTGTAAAATGTTGATGTAATGGTTTTTTTAAATGTAATTAGTATCTGAAGAATTGTTAACTTTAATATACATTGAATGAATAGGAAAGCAAAAAGTAAAAAGCCTTCTTTAAACGTCGCGAATTTTAACATGAAGTTTAAACTATATGTAAGCAATAACCATCAAAGTATATATTTTTAAACTTGAACTTTATTTTTTATGTAAGTTTAGAAGTTAACAAAACATTGGTATAATTTTGAACATTATAAACAGGAACATAGTGAATACATTTTGTAACCTAATTTTTTATTAAAAGTATTAACATTTGAATGTAAAAACAATTGACATTTAAATTAATCAGTATTAAAATTCAATTTCTATCAGAATAATTGTTAACTTGAATATACATTGAATGTAGAGTAAGGCATACAGTAAAACTCTTCTTAAAACGTACGTAATTAAAGTAATTTATTACTGAGCACATAAACTGGCGATAAACATTAATGTAGGTAGTAATCTTAAGATAACAGACAATATTTACATTGTGACTTAAAAGGTGCTTGACCTCTTAACATCCACTTTGTAATCTGTTGAATGAAATAACTTGAAAATATATTTTTGAAACTTGTAACATTAGAAACATTAACATAGTGACTTAACATTTTAACATAATTTTTACTAACAATGCAAGGCAAGTATTTTGTGAGGCAAATCATTCATAAACATGACTTCCATTAATTATGACTGAATTAAACAACCAATTGTTATGTATTTTGCAATGCTTTAAAAAAATCTTGGCATCGTTAATTTGTATCCTTCAAAGTTATAGTACTTCATAGTAGACAATGTTTTTAGTATAAATACGTCCATCTTCTAATAAATCACCTTGACTTTCATTGTTTTCAATGTAAACTTTAATAGCCTGTGGATTTTTGCACCGTGACAATGCAACGTACAATTGACCATGTGCAAAAACTGGTTCTTCCAAGAAAACACCCACAGATTTGAAAGTTTGACCTTGTGATTTATTAATGGTCATGGCAAATGCCATAATAATGGGAAATTGTCTTCTTTGAAGTATAAAAGGGAGACTACTTTCACTTGGTGCTAAATCTATTCTTGGTATGAAAACTCTCTCTCCTTTATGGGTCCCAGTTAAAATTTCAGCATCTATAAAATGGTCCTTTAATTGTTGAACAATTAATCTTGTGCCATTGCATAGGCCTTTTTTGGGGTTCATATTTCGCAGTAACATGATAATTGCACCTTTCTTTAGCTGCAAAATATGTGGTGGCATTCCAGAAGGAGTTAAAGAGTTTATGAATTCAGTCGAAAAGTTAGCCTGACTTTCATTGTCATCAGCAAGTACAGAATCAGCACTGTGATAATTTCTTTGTGGTGCATACATTTTTTTTAAGATTTCATTATTGAGGATTAATGCATCTTTATTTTTATACGTCAGTATGACTTGGTTGGCAAGCTCGGAATATTCTTCGTTATTTATGCTCCCTTCAAATATAGCCGATATAATATCTTGTTGACAAATCATATGAGGTGGGATCTCTACAGTGTCATCAGGTAAATGTAGTATTTTTTCTGTTCTGCCTTCTCCAATTTTAATAAGCCAATCATTGAAATCAGTTTGGCCTTCTGATCTCATATTTTGTTGCAGTTGAAGATGGGTAAAATGTTTCCATACTATACTTGACTTTATACATGTTTCGATAATGTCAGTTCGATTTCCATGTACAACGACAGGTAATGTTTGTCTGAAATCGCCACCCAACAACATTACCTTTCCACCAAATGGAAAAGTATTCTCCATGACTTCACGAAGCAAACGGTCAATACATTGGAGGGCATAGCATGACATCATTGTGGCCTCATCTATTATAATTAATTTACATTTCTTCAATTTCTTTGCTTGTAAGGATGTCATGCGAATATCTGACACAGAATTTTCTAAAATAGGCACTGGCAGTTTAAATCCACTATGAACAGTTCTTCCACCTTCTAATAAAAGTGCAGCAATTCCAGTAGTGGCAAACGCCATTGCTATTTTTCCTTGGGCTCGTACTGAACTCATTAATAAATTGTACAAATATGTTTTTCCTGATCCGCCAGGTCCATCAAGATAGAAATAACGCTCTGTCACCATGTCATCATCTATAGCATTTTTAATGGCATGAAATGCTTGCAATTGTAGTGTGTTTAAAGTTGCAAGTCTTTCTTCTGTTCTTTCTGCTTGTAGTTGAATGTCATAGTCTTCAAAGTTAATGTCATCTATAAGACCTGGATCAGGCAAATTAAAACTTGCACAACTTAATCCATGAGTTAAAAAGACTTCTTGGATTTCCATTAACGCTTTTAAGTGTGCAATGGGTTCATTGTATCGTCGCATAAAGTCTTCAGCCATATTACTTTTAAAAGTCTCCCACAAAGCTAATGCATTTGGAGCATTTGAGAAGATACAAATAAAAGCAAATTGTTCTCTCATCTGTCGTGGCATTTGACATTGTGCTACTTCTTCTAAACATCTTTCCCACTCTGTATCATCAGCGAGTAAGTTTCTATGTCTTGCAGCTAAATGGAAGGATTCAAATACAATGTCATTAACAGTTCTTAAGTGTTCAAAACTTTGTGCTCCAGGAACATTTAAAAGTAATATCCGTAAGCAAAAACGTTCCACATCTCTTTGACTGACTGTGTAAGTTCTTGAAATAATTTTATTGCATCTGGTTTTTCTTGGTCTCCATAATCCATTCACAAAAACATAGTGATATGGAATTTCAATATATAAGTATTGTGTTGCTTCAGCATCAGTGGAATTTAATGCAAACCATGCAGTTAGTGTAGTGTGACGATCTTCACTTTGGGCCAATGCATTCATTTCATTTCCAGCATGGAAATAGACTAAATGTCGTTGTGGCAAATGTACTGCTAACCTATATACTGCATGTGATCTATCATGCATTTCAAATTTTAAAAGCCGCCACATAGCTTCTGGCGCACTGACATAGCGAGCATCTACATGAGATGCAAGTTCATCATGTACTAACTCACTACTTTCAGGGTTGTCTGCACTTTTGACGACTACAGTAGCTGCATCGTAACCTTTGTAAATATATTTGTAGACATATTTAATGGATTTGATGGAAGTGCAGGCTTCTACGTTGATGTGGGCGTTGTACTTCATGAGTAAATGTGGATTGTAGGGTACTACATATCTATTGTCCACTTTTTTTCCACGAATAATGGCACTATCTCCTTCTCTTCTTTTATAAAGTGGATATCCATCACAATTGGCATAGGTTTTGTCTCTATAATCTTTTGGAAATTCTTTGGAACATTTATTATTTTCCATACATGGTGATTGTGGATTAAGGTCACCACAGGGTCCATGAATCATGCGATGAGTAACAATCTCATATAGTCTACCATATATTTCTGGATCTGGTAGTTCAGCAACAATGACTGCATCCACTTTGTCTGAAGTATCTAATTTATCTTTTTCTTGAAGTATTATTAGAAGATGTGCATGTGGAAGGCCTCTTTTTTGAAATTCAATGGTATATACATAAGCAAGACATTTGCCAAATAACTGATTTATAGTGAAGTCACGTATTAATTCATTTAATTTAATCTTAAAAACTCTGGCTACTAAATCTGGTCGATCTGAAGCAGTTTGTCCAAGAAGTAGATTTAGTGTAATTTCTGGCCATTATGGATTACATGTAAATGTCACAAATAGATCGGGTTTGCCAAATTTTGTCACAATAGCCATAGCATCATTGTATCTTTCTCTCATATTCCGAGGAGATCCTTGAAAGGAAGATGGTAAAATTATGGCTTTGCCAGCTGTCATGTCTCTGCTTGTAGCCACGTCAGCAACATAGTCCATGAGTCCAGAATATTGTTCTACACGGAGTTTATCTTGTTGATATTTGATAAAGTTTAAATTATTTGCCTCAACTTGCAAATATGAATCAATAATCCATTGTTGTGTTAGTTTCCCACCACATAAAATTGGATTAAATACATTGCGAATGGCAATTTGAGCTACTTTAAATTCAGGCATAGAAACATTATTTCGGATTCTGGCTTTAGCATTTGGGTAACTGGGAAGAGTTAATTTTGGTTGCCAACCTGCTTCTCCGTGTGGGAAAAAGATGGGATATGTCATTGGATCTAAATTTGGACTTAAGATACTCATATTAATAAACGGTTGGTCCTCATTTCTAGGATATATTCGAATGTCTCTTTGAAATGGTGGTTCTCCTTCATCATTCTGAAACACCATTGCAACCTCATTTGTTGTTGGCAAGTTATAACGACGTTTATCAGTATGTCTGTCTCTTTTAAGCACCATATTAACCTTCGGCATTGGTAATTGATGTGTTTGTGAATGAAGTAGTTGTTCATTTTCTACTTCTGCCAATTTTTTATAAGCTTTACTGTAGGGATTGTTGTCCATAATGTTATTTAGCTCTATGAAAACAGTGGGTAAGCATTTTTTATTTTCTTCCATCTGCATACGTTGGTCAACAGCTTCCATTGTATCTAGGACATATAGTTGAGCGAATTTTCTTTTATTTCCTTCCTCTGGATGTAAATGGGAAGTGCGATGATAAATTTGTCCTTGGACTTTAAAACAGTAAGGACCATGTCCTGGTACATTAGCAGCTAATGTTGCCCCCATGGATGCAAAGGATATGGCACTATTGTAGGATCTTATGTTTGTCTTAAAATTTTTGTAGTTTGGAAAAGTAGGTTCAGTCATAATATTTTGTAAATAAATTGGAAATTCTTTCCTTTCTGGAAGTTTGAACTTGCCTTTTTGACAACAACTAATAAATTGTCCATCTCTGGGTCTCTCCTGTTTAAAATAATAAGCCTCACAAAACTGACATTGAGTAGTCATGTCCCCACAACTATGAACCTCTACTGCTAAAGACTTGAGTAGAGGACAATTTGCAAAGCATATAGGATTTTGACTTTCATATTCATCAGATGAAATGTCATATAATGTTTCAACAATAGGTTCTAAATGTTTTGTTTTTTTCGTTGCTTTTCTTGGTATATGTTGTATTGTTTGAGGTAAAATGTCATGTAATGTTTCATGAAACGGTTCTAAATGCTTTGTTTTCTTTGTTGCTTTTTTTGGTATCTCTTGTATTTTTTCTGGTAAAATGTCATCTGATGTTTGAGCAACAGGTTGTAAATGCTTTATTTTCTTTGTTGTTTTTTTTGACATATCTGTAAGTGACAGTCTTTTGCTTGCAATTCTTTTGCGTTCTTTTTCTCGTCGAATTTCCTTCTTCTCCGGTGTCTGCTGGCTGTCTGCTCTCTGTCGTCGTTCTCTAGCTTGGCGTCTTTTCTTTTCTTGTTTACTCTCGTTATCAGCCATGTTAATCTGTAAAAATAAAATAATGTACCATTAATTTATTTTGAGATGTTAAGTTGTTTTTCATGACAAATAGTTATCAATAGTGTGTTAACATTTTATACTTAATCAATTTCAATGCGGTCAATTGAATAAAAGTCTAAATAAGGCCATCAGATAATTATTTAAAGAAATGTTTATTTATTAAACATGTATCCAAAAGCAAGTGTTTCAGTAACTAAAAAGGTATTTTAAAAAAGATGTTATGTCCTTTTTTACAGCACTATTCAATTTGTCAAATGGCAATTAAATTAGGGTTTAGGACTGGAATGTTACAATGACAAATTGTATAGATTCTGTGTTTTTAGACTTTTTTGGACTATGCCAATTTATTTTTTAAGTTTACATTGAAGTTTGTATTTAGTGTTAAAGATTATTGGCCCTAAAAGACAAATAAGAGATAGATGATAGATATTACTTTTTATACTGTACCTTGGTTGAAGTTTGATTTCAAGCAAAATTCTTTGTTGGTCCTGTGTTGAAAGCCTTCGTCCAATGGTCTGGTCCTGTGTTGAAAGTCCTCGTCCGATGGTGTAGTCCTCTGTTGAAAGTCCTCGTCCTCTGGTGTGGTCCTCAGTTTCAACTCCTGTTCCGATGTTCTTGACGCAGTATCTGTTATAAAATAAAAATGAAAATGTTATGTTATTTGAATGTCTTTGTATTAATGAAAAAATGGCATTATTTCTGTGTTTTTCTACAATCCTTTTTGGTGCGCCACAATTTTGGTATGCTTCTGTAGGCTATTTTCTAAGGCTTATAGGTGGTTAAACATTAAAGAAGAATATTAATTAATTTTTCTCTTTTTTTACTTGTTATACTGTACCTTGGTTGAAGTTTGATTTGAAGCAGAATCTTTGTTGGTCCTGTGTTGAAAGCCTTCGTCTGATGGTCTGGTCCTGTGTTGAAAGTCCTCGTCCAATCGTGTGGTCCTCTGTTGAAAGTCCTCGTCCGATGGTGTAGTCCTCTGTTGAAAGTCCTCGTCCAATGGTCTGGTCCTCTGTTGAAAGTCCTCGTCCGCTGGTGTGGTCCTCAGTTGAAACTCCTGTTCCGATGTTCTTGACGCAGTATCTGATATAAAATAAAAATGAAAATGTAATTTTATTTGAATGTATTTGTATGAACTAAAAAATGACATTATTTCTTTGTTTTTCTACAATCCCGTTTGGTGCGCACCACTGTTGGTATGCTTATTTAGGCTTCTTTCTAAGGCTTATAGGTTGTTGAACATAAAATAAGAATGTAAATGTAGTTTGCTATGTGTTTGTGTGAGTTTTCATACAATCCTGTTTGGTGCGCACCACTGTTGGTATGCTTATTAATGTTGTTTTGTAAAGCTTATAGGTTGTTAAACATAAAATAAGAATGTAAATGTAGTTTGCTATGTGTTTGTGTGAGTTTTCATACAATCCTGTTTGATGCGCACCGCTGATGGTATGCTTATTAATGTAGTTTTGTAATGCTAATAGGTTGTTAAACATAAAATAAGAATCTAAATGTAGTTTGCTATGTGTTTGTGTGAGTTTTCATACAATCCTTTTGGTGGGCACCAATGTTGGTATGCTTATTTAGGCTTCTTTCTAAGGCTTATAGGTTGTTAAAGATTAAAATAAGAATTTAAATGTAGTTTGCTATTTGTTTGTGTGAGTTTTCGTACAATCCTGTTTGATGGGCACCACTTTTGTTATACTTATGTAGTGTTTTTTCTAATGGTTATAGGTTGTTAAACAAAAAGAATATAAATGTAGTTTGCTATGTGTTTGTTACAATCCTGTTTTGTGTGTACCAGTTTGTGTGTACCATATGTTGCATACTTTGGCCCTCATTCAATTGCAGTTTGGCCAATTCAATAGGGTTCTAAATGTGCTTATTTGGAGCCCTATTGAATTGTCCAAAATATCAATTGAATGAGGGCCTTTGTTTGCTGGATTTGTTATATTGTGAGGGCCTCATTGAATTTGGTTTTTCAATAGGGCTCTATATAAGCACAGAGCATATTTTTGAACAGAAGTTTGTAGTGAAATTGAGCCAAATGTGCTTATATAGAGCCCTATTGAAATGGGCAAATCACATTTGAATGAGGGCCTCGGCCATTAAACATATTTAGGTCCTGAATCAATTGCGTTTTGACCAATTGAATAGGGCTCTATATAAGCACATAAAATATTTTTTGACAGAAGTTTTTAGTTAGTGAAGAACTTGATTGTGGTTAGAAGTTCAGTAACTAAAAATGTCTGTCTAAAAAATCTATTATGTGCTTATATAAAGCCAACTCACAATTGAATAAGGCTCATGGTTCGGTTCTTTTTTATACTTAATACTGTACCTTGATTGAAGTGTGGAATGACAGAGGGTCCCCTCCTGCCAATCTTAATCCGCCGGTCTTCTTGTAGTGTCTGTTTGAAAAATAAAGTGAAATAGTGAATTATAGAATTTTTTATTTGTATTTAACAAACCATGGCCTTTTCAGCATTTAAAGTATTTTTGTATCTTACCTCTTCTTCTTTGTTGGTGTTCTTTAAAAGGGATTGTGCTTCACAGTGCACGGTGCAAATTGTTGAGAGACGCTGTTGATGCAGAGTCTGTTTGAATATTAAAAAAAGTTGAAAGATTGAGTTTTAGGTGATCTATTAAATTGCAGTAAATTAATTTCATTGAAATATACTTCTGTAATTAATTTGAATTAACATTATTTTTTGGTGGGGTCTATACACATATGTCACATACATGAAGCACATTTCCATAGTCGAAAGTAATTTTTTTGTGTGCGTGTGACATAACTATACATGAATCATATTTTAATTGTTAAATTAACCTTATTTTTATTTTTGGCCAACATACATAAATGTGTGTGTGACATGTGACTATAGATGATACACATATATGTGCGTGTCACATATCAGTATACATGACTCATATTTTAATAGTATTTTAATAGTCCCAACTTATTTTTTTGTAATGTAATTTAAATGTAGTTGTTTAATTAGTTTGTTGCAGGGGCAATACACATAAATGTGCATGTGACATGTCACTATACATTATACACATAAATGTGCGTGTCACATGTCACTATACATTATACGCATAAATGTGCGTGTCACTTGTCAGTATACATTATACGCATATATGTGCGTGTCACATGTCAGTATACATTATACGCATATATGTGCGTGTCAGTATACATAATGTCCTGTCTTGAAAATAAGTAATATATTATAGCTTACCTCTCAGTTGTAATTTGCACAATGTAAAGTAGTAAATTAGGAAAGAATTATCTTCTCAAGTTTTAGCAGCAGTTATCTCCGAAGTCACTCTGTTCATCACCTGAGGAGAAATGTATTTTTCTCTGTCAAATAGACAGTATTTATAAACTTGTAGAACATTCTGGAAAGTTAGACCGTTAGAACGCAATACGCATGCGCTATTTGCGTTCCAGCTTACAATTTGCGTTCCATCCGCCATTTTGTGCGTAGTAGTGGTTAAAATGGTGTTTAATATGAGTGTGATCCGTTCCGCATAGTATGTGTTTCATTATTGCGAGTAAGTGTAGTGTAGTTACGTCTGGAGCCTCGTTTTCGTTTTGTTCGGCGGCCATTTTTTCTCTCGCTTAGCCGATTTTCGGTCGTTTAAACTCTTTGTTTTGACTTAAATGGACGTGTAAATGAACTTTTGGAGGTGCCGGATGCCCCCCCGTGCTGTAAGTAAGCTTTTTATGTGTTTGTTGTGTTTATTTCTTGTGTTTGTGATGTTTTGATGCGCGGCGGTTGGAATGGGTCTTTCGCGGCCGTATTTTTTTCCGATGCGGCCGTATTTTGTTGCGATGTTGCCGTATTTTTTTGCGATATACGCAGTTAGCTTTTACGTGTACGACGCAGTGTATTTGTTTCTAAGTCGTGCGTATGTGTGTTAAGAGCGTGTGAAGGGCCTTTTTTACTGTTTTTTTGTTAAGTCTTGCGTCTGTGTGTCTGGGTGTAAGCGGGTGTGAGGCGACTTTGAGTTTTTTTTTGTTATGAAGTTGTGTGTGTGTGTATGTGTGTTAACACAGCCGATGTTGGGATGCTCCCACCACCGCAAATGCGGACCCTCGCTTCGCGAGGATCCGCATTTGCGGGGACGTTGTTGGGTTTTTGTTGGCTGGGCGGTTGGGTTTATTCTGTTAAAAAAGTCGTGTGTGTGTATGTGTGTGTTAACACAGCCGACGTTGAGCCTCCACAACCGCAAATGCGGGCCCTCGCTTCGCGAGGACCCGCATTTGCGGTGAACTGCGTCCCTCGCTTCGCGAGGGACGCAGTTCTTGCGGGCTCGCTATGCGAGCCCGCAAGCGTGAGCAACGACTCGTACGCTCACAACTATATATGTGATTCCCTTTCTTCTGAAACTGAAGACTGGTATAGCAGTTGATTATATAATGAGGTATACATGTATTTGTATATTGTGCTACAATTGACTGCTGGAAATGAACTTCAGGTAATCTAGAAATAAGCTTCAGCTCCAAGTAAATGGTCTCTGTCACCCCAAAAACATAATCTTTTAAAATAAAGAGCATGGTAAACTTTTTTTTACATTATATTAGCCCGTTTTCCTAAAGTTAATATTTTTTGAGATATTCAGCATAATATGCAAATGAGCTGTTCCTCAATACAAATTAGCTGCTTTGATCTGGTAATTAGTATGGCAGTCTGCTTGTCTGCCTATTTGGTGGCCAAAACAATGCCCTCCAATATTATCATTCAGTTACATTCCCGTCCCCACTCTTATCAAGCACTGCAAACCTCAAATGAGCATACTACACTAGCATTAACAACCTGCACAAACAATAATAAATATGTCAGGGACGATTTACATTAGAGAAAAAAAATTTAGTGCAAGGTATACACAGTATAATTGTGGCTTAAGATTAAAACAATGAATTGCTGGGGAGACAGAGCCTATTTATGGAAAATGTTATACTGTGTCTCAACAAAGGAAATGTATTAGGGCCATGGAAGTCATTAGTATATTTAATTCTATACCCAGGATTTGGAATTGGGTTTAGTTCTGTTCCTGCTCTTAAGACGAATGACCTAGAGATGAATATGTAGTCTTTAAACTAGCCTGTATCATAAAGCTTAATCAAAAAAATAAATCAGTACATGAAGAGATATTGGGTACCACCAAGCAATTAGGAATGTAATGAATAATAACTAAAACATGAGAAAATTCAGCATTAATAGTATAAATGTGTTACATTACTGCTATAGTATTATAAACTATAATGCACTTTGCATGCCTGCTATGTCGACTGCTGTGTATGAAATAACTAGCACTTAAAGGACCCTTTACATCACTGTAAGTGCTCTTCATGGTGTGAAAGAGCACACACTTGTATTATAAAATTATCTATTTTTAATAACAGTAATAACAGCAAATCAAATGTTTTAAGTATGTTTACAAACAAAATCTATCCTTCCAACAGGCAGTTTCATGATTAATACCAGACAGCTGTGGTATGAGGTGAGGACACTGACCGATAACAGCTTTTTACTCACTACCGATAACAGCTTTTGCACTCAAGAGTTAGCCAACAACTGACCTGTTTTGGTGATTCCAGCATTCTATGATCTGCACAGATTGATTTGTTGAGGGTTAACATTTTTTTTTTGCTCACTACATGGAGCAGAAGCTGCATGTCTGGCAGTGGGCAGTCAGTGACACATGTAAATACAGACTTTATTGAATTCTCTGTGAAAAATGCACATATTTAAAAGAAATTCAAAAAATATTTCAACATGCTTTAGAAGATATTTATTATGAGGTGGCCCAAATTATGCTGAATTAAATGACCCTTTAATGGTAAACACACACTCACATAGACAAATAATATGACATATTAACACTTGTACCTGTAAAAGAGTATACAACGTTATGATTTAGGAATCCAGAGATGTGGTCTAGAATAAACAGGGATAATATATATATATATATATATATATATATATATATATATATATATATATATATATATATATTAAGCATTGATATGACACAATTGTGGTGACTTTTGTTGCATTATTTGACATAGAGTTAACAATTTGGGAGATATTATTTTGTACTGCAGACAGAACGTAACAAGAAGCAAGTTTAAAAAGATATGCCACGACTCCTGATTTATTTATTTTTTATTTCTGTCTTGTCTACCCCTTACCATCTCTATCATAGCTCTCTCCACTCAATATCATACTGTGCCCTCTTTTTCTGCTGCATCACTTCTTCTTCTTACCCATCCCCCATTTTTTTTCCTTGACTTCAAATCTTCTAAATTACTCTTATATCTCTCTGCTTAATCCATTTCCTTTCCTGGATTGCTTGCTCATCCAGGGCTACTGTTACGACCCTGTGGTAAGGGGCACCAGGTTCAACCCCTAACTCTCCTGCTTACTGTTACAGGAGCACCGCTGGATGTTCTGGATTCTAGAAATCTCAGCACTTATGGCAAGAGCCATCTCAGGACGGTCAAGTGTGTAAGACAGCCCCCTGCCATTATTCTCCTGTACCAACTTCAGGGGGGGGAAAACATTAATAGAATGGGCAACACATCACTTGTGACATAAACAAATGATGACTTCAGTAGTTGATGTTGGTTGGCATCAGAAATATTGACCACTTCTGCTCCAACATTTTCTTTCAAACACGCCAGTGCCAGTTTCTTAAACTCCTGAACCCATTCAATGTGCCGCAAATATGATGAAACAGTCACATTTGGGAAGAGTTTCTGCAGGACACCCCGCATCACAGTCTCTGGTGCAAGTTGGTCACTCTCCTTTCTGGTCTTTTAACAATTCTTCACTTGGTGTCGCTAATGAGATCCGCTGTACTTGTTCTTCAAGCTTCTGCTGCAATTTCTGGGCCTGAACCTTCAACATTTCCTTTTTGTTATGTATGTCCTGTAGTTCCTGAGCTTTGCGAGCAAAGTCTTGCTCACTCTCGCTGAGTGTACCTGTTTGGCTCTTCAGTTTCACTTCTCGATGCTTCAGCATATTTTGAAGTCCCTCCTGCTGTGATCATCCAGAGATATACTTATGCAGCTGATGTTGGGCCCCTTCAATTTTAAGCTTGGTCACTGACTACCTGCTTCAGATCCTGGATTTTTGTTTCTTTGTCTACAATATCGTTCTCACGCTTATTAAATCTGGCCTCCAGCATACTTAATGTTTCTTCCTTGTCTTTCAGTTCATTCTGTAGATCCATTACCCATGCTATAATAGGCACCTGTTCTGCCTTTTCAAGTTCCTCCAGGGCTTCGATTTTCTTATTCAATGCCTGGATAATTTTCTCCTGCACATCCACAAGGAGGATTTCAGCCTGTAGGTGATCTTCTACAGACTTTATCTTTCTCATGGATCACATTCTTCAGTTCTTCAACAGCTAAGGGAAGTGATATCTGTTCTGTCTTTTGAACCTGAATATTTTGAATATATTTTCTTAATGATGAATGTTCTTGATTCAGCATTCTTAACTATTCTATCTTGTTTGCCACCTCTACAGTATAAGCTTGGACACTAAAAGTTCTTCTGCTGTTTTGATTTTTTGATCTCTTCTCCATCTGCCCTAATAAATCTTTATTAGCCTATAATTTCTTAATCTGTAATGGCAACTCCTTGTTGTGATTATGCAGATCTTTGTATTCTTTAACTTTGTTGGACACTTTTGCATGCTCATTCAGAAATTGCTCATTGAGATATCTGATATTCTCATCATTTCCAATGATACTTCTTTGCAGCTGTTCCAGTGCGAGAGCGGCAGCAACCTGCTCATTCTTAAAACCCTGGAACATATTGATTTCTGCTTTTAGGGACATATTTTCTCTCTGTAGAGCCTTGAGCTCCTCTCAGCTATCTGCAAAATTAGCATGTGCCAGAGCCAAAAAATCTTCCTTCTTTTTTATCTGCTTGTCTTTTTCTCCAATAGTTTTCTGCATTACTTTGAAACTGGACTGTCTTCTCTGGATGATTCTTCCGCATTTGATCATTCAAAACTTATTTCTGGACCAAGGGCTGGCTCTGGAGCCTGAGCTTCAGGCTCCATGTCATCTCTTAGCTGTTCTAAACTTAACCCTCTGACTACAGGAATAGACTCCTCTTCCACTGGGTGAAACCATGGCACAATGGAAGTCTTGCTCATTTTTAAAACCTCAGGGTTAGAGTTCTTCCACTAGTCTATGATATTTCCTCCGTGGAACTCTTGAACATTTTGAGGGCTTTCGGAGGGCAAATCCTTCTACAGATGCCTCATCTAGCAAGTCTATAAATTGTGTAATTCTTGCAGGATCAAGGGCAATAGCGCAAAAGCCTCATCAGACCATTGATGTAGTCCCAGGAAATCACATTGCTGTGGAAGTAAGTTCAGTTGTCGCTGGTAAGTGCCCAGGCCACAGTCCAGATTGCCATACACAATCTTACATAGCTCCTCCTCCAGCCCCAAGGGAAAATAGGACTCCCCACCAGGGATCCCAACCAGGCAACATACTGCTGTTCCAGGTCAACCTGCTGACACACCAGATCTGACAGCAAGTAATTTAGCTCATGCCAGGCCACAGTCCTCGGGACGCCTTCCATTGAGCTTGCAGGTCCACTTTTCTGCAATGTCTGGTGCCCATTTTGCTGGAACTCCTCTGTACACTGGTTATCAGCTTCCTTGCTTCTGCCCAGTCTACAGAAGATTTCCTGTCTTCTCTGAGATAGAGGCACCCCTTCCAGGGCTACCACAAGTTACTGCTGCTGAGATCCCACCATATGCCACCAATTGCACCTCTGTATGGTCTGGGTTCTAGTAATCTCAGCACTTATGGCAGGAACCAGCTCAGGGCCTCAGAAACACAAGAGACAAATTGCAGGCTTGGCAAAATAATAAATGACAGATACACCTTTTCTATTTATCAACCATCCGAGCAAATTTTAATAACTGACTCACAGCATGACAGTTACAGATTACATCACTAGATTCTAAATAAGTTAACTGTTCATGAATCAAACATGCAGCATTCAGATTCCAACATCATACATCAAATACATAGAGAAGTAACATAACATACAGTAATTAACATGCATAGGGTAATCAACCTATCATAACATATTAATATTCTTTCTGTCTATTTTGCTGTTATAGATTCACTTTTTCATGTTATTTTTTTTGTTTACCAGTTCTAGAAAGTCTTTTTTACGGAACAGTACTTTTCAGATTCTCTTCGTATTCAGCTGTTCCCCGGTTTTCTTTTTCTGCTTGACATCTCTTCTTTGTTGTATCTGATTGTCCAGTCTGCTCTTCGACTCCAACTTTCCAATGGCCTGCGGTGCTTAACAAAACATACGTATGCTGTTTTAGCAGCTGTGTCGGCAAACTTCTCAATGTTGCAGTGATCCCACAATCTGTTTACTCTAATTGCACTCACCGGTGCTTTAATAGATAAATTACCATTACATATTTACACAGCTGCACCCAAGAGATTTCAGTAGTCCATGCATGTTTGAGCTCCATTTAACTCCTTTAAGGAATGCTCAAACTCCATGTTTCCTGAACTGATGGAATTGAATACATTCTGTAATGCATGCCATTTGAGTGGTGTAGCAGTATTAGTAAGTGTAGTTTTACTTTACATAATACACTAATACCAGACTGTAATATTTTGACCACAGCAGCATCTGGTCTCAAGACCAAATATACAGATGTGGGTCTGATTTATTGTCTGGATGAACATAGGAACATGAATATCAGAACTGCTGACAAAATATAATGGAAGAATGTTTCATTATGTGTTGTACAGACCTGTGAGTTAGAAGAGAACACATATTTCCTACATACCTGTTTTAAATCAGTGTTTGAAGTTCAATCAAGATGTGGGCCTTGAAAAATCCTGGGAACTGCTGATGAGGACTCTTAGCCCCAGTCTGAAAGCCCAAATGTTGCCATACCCACCTGAGGTTTCATAAACTTTGCCACTGGGATAAGGGGCTTGTGGATCTTACTATATTTTATAATATTTCACAAAACAAATTTAAAAGAAAAAAAAAGGCATTATGAACTGCAGGAGCTCTTCAAGTGATCTGCTCTCCTCTGCAACCAAGCTTTGTCAAAATTCACCACAGCTTCATGCCCTATTTTTTTGGTGTGGCAACTGGCATTAGGGTTGCCTACATGTGCTCTAAAGTATATAATATATGTTGAATGGTCAATGTGGGTCTGCTAGTGTACAACAAGAGCATTGTCCTAAGCAGCAACTATTTCAATTTTAGAATATCTTAGAGGAAAAATGTATCCTACTGCATAAGTAAGTGGGTCAAGAACTAAATTGAATTAACAAACTTGGAAAAATGCTAATCAAAGAGAACATATGGCTGAGGTCCTTGCCGGGGGGCTTTAAAAGGCTCCTTTGGAAATGATTAAAATGTTAATTGGTATAAAATGATAAAATCAGCTTCAACTTCTCCAAGCAAGTCATTACATAGCTTAATCCCCATAATAGATTTCAATTTACATTTCTTTAAATCCATTGAGCCTGTGTGTAACATGTTATATATATACTAACGACTTGCCCGTCAAAAAATGACAGTCAATAAAAGAAAGTGTTGAAATGCTGTTTGCCACACAATGTTAGTGTACTGTGCGCCTCAACTATAAAAACCCCTCTAACACACTAATGAACGCATGTAATAACACTATAAGTGCCCTGAGGGTCATCCCGGACCCTCATGACCCAAAGTGTAAGCACTACACCATTTTAACCCGGTCACATATGGGGGTCTATCCAGACCCTCATAAGCCTCTATTTAACCCCATCAGTCCCATAAGGGTATATTATGACAATTATGGGCCTGTTACAACCCAACATTAACCACATAAGTGCCATGACGGTCCTCAAGGACCATCATGACACTAAGTATAAACACTACACTGCTCTATACCCCCCCAATAAAACATTAAATATCAACTAAACACTCTCTACACTAACCTATTAACACCTACACTACCTACCTACCCCCTAATAACCCCCTCAACAACACTGTAATTACAGAAATAAAAAAAACTAAAGTCATCAAAAATCTACATTACATAAAATAAAAAAACTAAAATCACCAAAAATAAAAAATGTACATTACAGAAAAAAAAACCTAAGTCACAAAAAATGAAAAAGGAACATTACAGAAAATAAAAAAATACATTACAACCTTACAACCCCCCCCCCCACACTACAGAAGAAAAAAAAAATTACACACCTGAAAAGGAATTACATATAATACATACAATACAATACAATTAAATACAATACAATACAATACAATTAAATACAATGCAAGCCTATCTAATATACATCCCCCTATCTAATATACACCCCCTATCTAATATACATACCCCTATCTATCTAATATACAATACTATCTATCTAATATACATCCCCCTATCTATCTAATATACAATAAATACTATCTCTATATAGCAACCCTAATTCTAAGCTACAATAAAATAATTAAGACCACTTACCATTGAGATGTTTCTTCAGATCACCAACTTAGGGTAAAAAATATAAAAAAAATGAATACAACACGTTTCGATAAAATAAATAAACATTCTAAATATTCTAATTATTCTACTCACCTTTCCAGCATGTCACGTCCTCCATCTTTGCTTCATAAACATGAAACCAAGTAAAATCAACACAATCTACATTGTACTTACCTCCCCGCGATGTCTCCGGCCTCCTGGTGTTCTGCCCCGGAAGCATCGGAGCTCTTAAAAAAAAAAACAAAAAAAAAAACAACACACATCCGCCCTGGCGGATGTCCCTGACGCTAATGAGCTTCCTACAGAGTGTTCCAGAATAAAATTGGCAATGGCGGCTTCTGATTGGCTGAAAACGCTGTCTATCAAATTCAGCCAATGAGAAGACGCCAATTGTGAACCAATGAGAAAGGGATACACCCCAAAATCCCACGCTGATTGGATAACGCACCTGTCAATCTTTATTTTAACCAATCCGAAGGCTTTATTGCCATCAGCGAATCACAATGGGTTACACCCCCACGTACTGATTGGTGAAGACATCTGCGCCTTCCCATTGGCTGTAATACTGACTGACATTGACAATAGACAAAATGTCTTCACCTATCAGTACGTGGGGGTGTATTCCATTGTGATTGGCTATTGTCAGTGCAACCAATCAGAATGCGCAGATGCCTCCAGCCAATCACCCTGTGGGTGTGTATTCCATTGTGATTGGCTGAAGGCATCTGCGCCTTGTGATTGGTTTAAATAAAGATTGACAGGTGCATTTTTCAATCAGAGTGGCATTTTAGGGTGTATCCCTTTCTGATTGGCTCACACATTGGCGCCTCCTGATTGGGTGAATTTGATAGGCAGCGTTTTCAACCAATCAGAAGGAGCCATTGCCTATTTTCTTCTGGAAAAGTCTCCAGGAGCCTCATTAGCGTCGGGGATGTCCGTGAGTGCGATGTGAGTACTTATTTTTTTTTTTTTTTTACAGGGCAGGGCAGAAGAGGAGGAGGAGGCCGGAGACATCGTGGGGAGGTAAGTACAATGTAGATTATGTTTATTTTATTTTGTTTTTATGTTTATGTATGTGTATTAATGTTATTTTTTTTTTAACAGGTGCTACGCCAGAGAAGGGTAAAAGAATAAGGACGGGACATGCTGGAAAGGTGAGTAGAATATTTAGAATGTTTAGAATGTTTATTTATTTACTGTAAATGTGTTGCACTAATTTTTTTTTTCCCTAGGTGCCTGATCTGAATGGACATCTGCAAAGGTAAGTGGTCTTAATTATTTTATTTTAGCTTAGAATTAGATTATTTTATATATAGATAGCATTTATTGTATGTTAGCTAGGGGTATGTGTTTTATATAGATAGCATAGCATGTATTGTATATTAGATTGTGTTATTTATTTAGATAGATTGGAGATGTATATTAGATAGATAGGATGTATATTAGATTATGGTATTTATTTAGATAGATTGGGGGATGTATATTAGATAGATATGATGTATTGTATATTAGATAGGGGTGTATTGTATTGTATTTAATTGTATTGTATCATATTGTATGTATTGTATGTATTTGTATTGTATTATATTGTATTATATTGTATGTATTATATTGTATGTATTGTATTGTATGTATTATATGTATTTCCTTTTCAGGTATGTAATTTTTTTTTTTCTGTAGTGGCGGTGGAGTTGTAATGTGTTTTTTTTTCTGTAATGTTCCTTTTTTTTATTTTTTGTGACTTAGGTTTTTTATTTTATGTAATGTAGATTTTACATTTTTTGTGACTTTAGGCTTTTTTATTTTATGTAATTAGAGTGGTGGGGGTTATTAGGGGGTAGGTAGGTAGTATAGGTGTTAATAGGTTAGTGTAGAGGCTGTTTAGTTGATATTTAATGTTTTATTGGGGGGGTATAATGCAGTGTAGTGTTTATACTTAGTGTCATGATGGTCCTTGAGGACCGTCATAGCACTTATGTGGTTAATGTTGGGTTGTAACAGGCCCATAATTGTCATAATATACCCTTATGGGACTGATGGCGTTAGATAGAGGCTTATGAGGGTCTGTATGATCCCCCATGATTGACAGGGTTGATTAGTGGTTTATGGGGGTCTGTATTGACCCCCATGAGTGAGGGGGTTAATTAAGGGCTTATGGGGGGCTGTATTGACCCTCCCGAGTGACTGGGTTAATTAAGGGTTTATGGGGGTCTGTATTGACCCCCATGAGTGACAGGATTAATGAAGGGCTTATGGGGGTCTGTATTGACCCCCATGAGTGACAGGGTTAATGAAGGGCTTATGGGGGTCTATATTGACCCCCATGAATGACAGGGTTAATTAGGGGTTTATGGGGGTCTGTATTGACCCCCATGAGTGATGGGGTTAATTAGGGGTTTATGGGGGTCTGTATTGACCCCCATGAGTGAGGGGGTTAATGAAGTGCTTATGGGGTTCTGTATTGACCCCAATGAGTGACACAGTTAATGAAGGGCTTATGGGGGTCTGTATTGACCCCCATGAGTGCCAGGGCTAATGAAGGGCTTATGGTGGTCTATATTGACCCCATGAATGACAGGGCTAATTAGGGGGTTATGGGGGCCTGTATTGACCCCCATGAGTGAGGGGGTTAATGAAGTGCTTATGGGGGTCTGTATTGACCCCCATGAGTGACAAGGTTAAGGAAGGGCTTATGGGGGTCGGTATTGACCCCCATGAGTGACAAGGTTAAGGAAGGGCTTATGGGGGTCGGTATTGACCCCCATGAGTGACAGGATGATAGTGTATATTTGTTTTCTTTTATAACAGGTCCTTTAAGGACCTTTACGGTCCTTTAAGTACCCGTAATGCGGGAATTTTGAATTTCATTGCAGCAGGGGTCCCCGATCGCTTGCAATCCAGACCCCCACTGCAATGGTTAATGTGGGGTTAATGCAGGTCTCCGAGGCTTTGAGCCTCGTCGTTTTTTTTCCGCTGCCATTTTTTCTCCCTTTTCTAAGCTTTTTATGTATTTTTTGTGAGTATTTGGTGTGTTTTGACTGTTTTTAGGTGCGCGCGGTTCGGCCTTTATGGTCGTATTTTTCGTGTGTGTGGGTGTTTGTTAAGTTAAGGTTGGTTCGGAGGTCGTTTTTTTTTCTAAGTAGTGCGTGTGTGTGTTTTTAACCGTGTGTGAGGCGTGTGCTGCATATTGGGCTCCTCATTCGAAATGTGGAGCCCAATATGCAAATCTCAGTTGCTGGGGATGTCAACTTCGTCAACTTCACCCCCAGCACATTTTTTATTTTTTTGCAAAAACGGCCTGCATGTTTTCATGCAAATGGTTTTGCTAGGTGGGTTATGGTGCATTCTACTGGATGCATTCATAACGCACCTCACTTTAATATACCTTTAACCTGAGGAGGCTGCAATATATTTTAGGCCTGGCGAATTAAAAGGATACTATGTTTTTTGTTGTTTTAATTTTTAATCAGATTATAGTCTATGTTTGGTGTATGTGTTAGGTTTGCAATACATACAGTGCCTTGCAAAAGTATTCAACACCCTTGACTTTTTACCTATTTTGTTACATTACAGCCTTAAGTTCAATGTTTTGATAATCTGAATTTTATGTGATGGATCAGAACACAATAGTCTAAGTTGGTGAAGTGAAATGAGAAAAATCTATACATAAAACTATTTTTTAGAAATAGAAAACAGAAAATTGGTATGTGCGTATGTATTCACCCCCTTTGTTATGAAGCCCATAAAAAGCTCTGGTGCAACCAATTACCTTCAGAAGTCCCATAATTAGTGAAATGATGTCCACCTGTGTGCAATGTAAGTGTCACATGATTTGTCATTACATATACACACATTATTGAAAGTCCCCAGAGGCTGCAAAGGCTAAGCAAGAGGCACCACTAGCCAAACACTGCCAGGGTCAGGTTATAAAAAAATATCCAAATATTTGATGATCCCCAGGAGCACCATCAAATCTATCATAATCAAAAGGAAAGAACATGGCACAACAACAAACCTGCCAAGAGACCGCCGTCCACCAAAACTCACGGACCGGGCAAGGAGGGCATTAATCAGAGAGGCAGCACCGAGACCTAAGGTAACCCTGGAGGAGCTGCAGAGCTCCACAGCAGAGACTGGAGTATCTGTACATAGGATGAAAATAAGCCGTACGCTCCATAGAGTTGGGCTTTATGGCAGAGTGGCCAGAAGGAAGCCATTACTTTCAGCAAAAAACAAAATGGCATGTTTTAAGTTTGCGAAAAGTCATGTGGGAGACTCCCAAAATGTATGGAGGAAGGTGCTCTGGTCTGATGAGACTAAAATTGAACTTTTCGGACAGCAAAGAAAACGCTATGTCTGGCGCAAACCCAACACATCACCCAAAGAACACCATCCCCACAGTGAAATATGGTGGTGGCAGCATCATGCTGTGGGGATGTTTTTCAGCAGCCAGGACTGGGAAACTGGTCCGAGTTGAGGGAAAGATGGATGGTGCTAAATACATTGATATTCTTCAGCAAAACCTGTACCACTCTGTGCGTGATTTGAGGCTAGGACAGAGGTTCACTTTCCAGCAGGACAATGACCCCAAACACACTGCTAAAGCAACATTTGAGTGGTTTAAGGGGAAACATGTAAATGTGTTGGAATGGCCTAGTCAAAGCCCAGACCTCAATCCAATAGAAAATCTGTGGTCAGACTTAAAGATTGCTGTTCACAAGCGCAAACCATCCAACTTGAAGGAGCTGAAGCAGTTTTGCAAGGAGGAATGGGCAAAAATCCTAGTGGTAAGATGTGGCAAGCTCATAGAGACTTATCCAAAGCGACTTGGAGCTGTGATTGCCGCAAGAGGTGACTCTACAAAGTATTGACTTTAGGGGGTTGAATAGTTATGCACATTTACTTTTTCTGTTATTTTGTCCTATTTGTTGTTTGCTTCACAATAATAATAATAAAAAAAAACATCTTCAAAGATGTGGGCATGTTCTGTAAATTAAATGATGCAAATCCTCAAACAATCCATGTTAATTCCAGGTTGTGAGGCAACAAAACACAAAAAATGCCAAAGGGGTGAATACTTTTGCAAGGCACTGAAGCTTATCACATATAATAGTTGTCAAACTGCGAGTTGTTGTCACGCTTGCGAGGTGAGCCGTTGATGCACGAGCTTGCAAAAAATGCGAATTTACCCGCCCAACCACTGAATTAAAAAGATGGCGAAAACACACAACTATGCCTCAAATTCACTTACACTCTCCCACACGGCACAAGGGGAGAGCCAGGGAGCCTGTGAGTGAGGTTGCAAGTTAATTTGAGGCATATTTTGTCTTTTTTAACGACTGAAAATCGCTGAAGCGGGGGGAAAAATGGCGTCCGAAAAAATAATAATAATCTGAAACAAGATGAAAACAAGGCTCAGTAAGGCCAGGCACGCAAAACTTCGAAAATACACAACGGCAAAAACGGTAACACTTACACCAACAACGACAGTCACGCGGGACTTTGAAAATAAAACCAACGGCAGTCAGCGCGCGCCACGCAAAGATTCAGCAGAGACACAGAGGAGAAAGCCACAGGGAAGGAACAGGGGGGAGATGGTGGAAAGAGACAGATGGCATTCTCAAGCACAAAAGTTGCAAGTTGCCTAGGCCTGTAATGAGCAGTGAAGTAGATGGGAGGAGAGGCTCGCAATGAGCGCCAAAGGCACTCATTGCAAGACACAAGATGAGCGCCAAAGGTACACCTTGGTGGAGCAAAACAACACAAAACAAACAGTTCAATAGTTTGTTCCAAATGTACTGTCCTGTATCCTTCAGAATTCATAAGCTGTTGTCTCTCTGTCGTTAGGTATTTTCCCAGCTTCAGGCAAATGGCACACTACTTTCTCTGATTCTCATTTTACAGCTCCAATAAACAGCACTCACTGCTGTTTGTGTGGGTCTTTTTTAAACCCCATCTAGAAAACTCCATTCTGCATAATCACAAACTGCAGGCTATAAACACAGCTACACTGTCAGCTGCAATCCAAACAGCCCCACTCAATTTCCAGCATCAGTCTTTAATAAACTCTACTCAGATTATGCTAATGTACTGCTTCATGAATTTAAATTCTTCAGACCTCCCAGGGAAAACTCTATGGCTTACACTCTTGTTGCACTCTGTCTCAACACCATTGACCTCTCTCGGGCAGCTTCTGGCATTTCTAGGATCTGCACCACTCCTATCTCACTGCTCACAATAGACACTCTTGGTATCACAGTGTTTCCCATCCTGTGAGGTCTGCCACTCTTTATATATGCTCGAAAGGACCTCTCAGAATATTAGTTTTGCTGGTATGTATCCAGTTGTTCTGTGGCTTCAGGCTCAAACTCAACATGGCACAGAGGTGCCACAGCCATGATCTTCCTAATCTCAAATGGGACATAAATCATAGAAAGGCAAAAGCTCTTTAGCTGCTGCAGCTGTCCATTTATTTGCTTCAGTCATCTCCCGCTGCAGTTTGACCTGCCGCCTCCTTGTGTCCTGCTCATTCTCAGTGTTGAGTTTGTTGGCTTCCTGAGCTTTCTCTGCAAGCCCTGCCAGCCCTTCCTATTGTTTTGGTTGTCCTCATACTGAGCTGCTGTAGCCAACATCTGTCTTCAAATCTAGCCCGTGTAATCTCTTTTCAGACACCAGTGTGACAAGTGGCAGAGGTTTCTGGCACTTTGAATGAAGAACACCAGAGGGGAGGCTATAATACTTTTCCAAGTTTTACTACAATGGTAACCAGAAAATAACAGAGCACCACCTTCCACCCTCACCAGAGCACCAACTTTACTTCAAAACAGTTTTCTCACTATCTGGCTCCCAACTAGATAGCATCTTGTAGATTCTGCTTCACTTTATGCCAAATGTCCTACTTCAGACATGTAACTCCTTCAGACCTCCTGGAGAAAAAGAGATTTAAAAAGTCTGTGGCTCACATGAACTCTGTTACAATTTACAGTGAATAAAACGTTGGCTTTGTGTATAATCCAACCTTGGCATTGCAATAAAGCTGTGTAATGCAGCGGGGATAAGCTTAAAGGAAGCCATGTTTGAAAATGGTTTATGGAATGAAGAGCAAGGCATTTGTGGGCACATTTACATGTCCAGCTCAGCTTCCCAGAATGCAGTATAATAACTGTTTTCCTTGGAATTCTGAGCTGGAAGCGTATTTTTTAACTTTTGAGACATTCAAATGTGATCACAGATGTACTATTTATTTACTGTACCACTGTACGGTGGAGGGCTTCTATTGCTCTTTTGCCCACCATATTTTAAATGATTGTTGTGGTGAACTACCTACTTATAAGGTCCACAACACAGGCTGAGATCCCAATCCATGCTGATTATAGCCAGTAAGCTTGAAACAGCTGTATGTGTATAGGATTTTCAGCTTGTGTATAAGCCAACCTTGGCTTTGCATAAAATCTGTGTAATGCAGCGGGCATAATCTTAAAGGAAGCCATATTTAAAATGGTTTATGGATTGAAGAGTAAGGCATTTGTGGGTGCATTTGCATGTCGCTGCTCAGCTTCCGAATGCAGAATGTAGTGTAATAACTGTATTTCTTGAAATTCTGAGCTGAAAGCAGTTTTTTTTTTACTTGTTTTAGACATTCAAATGTAGAGAAAGAAAGAGAGAAAGAAAGAGAGAATGAGAGAGAGAATAAGAATGAATAGTACATTTGTAACCCCATTTGAAAGTCTAACAACAAGTTAAAAAAAAAAATCTCACTCAGGTTTCCCAGAAATACAGTAATTGTACTGCATTCTGGGAGACTGGGCGGGGACATGCAAATGAGACCACAATGTATCTCACTATTAAATCCAAAAACCCTTATATATGTACGCCACATTACTCAGCTTTAAGTAAAGCATAAAAAAGTTTTTATTGAAAAATATATTTATTTATATATAGATACATTTCAACAAAAAGCATTCATACATTCTTTATACTGTGACGCAGCACATGTGTGATGACAATGCAATACAAAGCTTAAACTTTATTCATACAACATAGTTTATGCATTATGGTGAGAATATGAAGCAATACATAAATCATCCTTTATTCATACACACATATCATCATGCATTACAGGTTAAATAATATGGTGCAATGCATGAATTAACCTTTGTTACTACATTTGCATAGAAATAAACATTTGCATAGGGATGTGGAGATGGACTGAGATGGGGGAGGGTGGGACAGGCATGGGGCAGTGTAGTTTATGGGTCCAGGGACTGAGGAAGTTTTAGTCCTTCTACTCAGGACTGTCAAGAATGGAATAGACACTTAGCAGGCCGAGAACCTGTCTACAACAGTCCTGGATGGTAACGGAAATCCTCTTCAGTATGAGGCTGTTTCTGGCAAACCAAATGGCATCCTTAACACAGCTCAAAAGGCACCAAGCATCTTTTTTTTAATTATTATTATTTTTTTAATATATTTTTACAAAACAAAATGACAACAACAAAAAAAAAGAAAAAAGGAAAACAATCATACAATCAATTTAATTGAACTTGGAGAAAAGAGGCGAGATATTCACAAGATCAAACTTGGTTTCAAATAAATTGGTCCCATAGGTGCCATTTAATTTTATTTTTATTTCTTGGATCCCACTTTGAAGATAAGTAATCTATTTCTGTTTGTCTATTTCTATTAATTATAATGAATATCTCGATACCAAGAAGGAATTATGCTGGTCTTCCAATTTAGAGCAATATGCCATTTGGCTACCAATAATATATGGATACTAATTCCTCTTACTTTATGGTCTATATCTCTTGGAAACATATGGAATACGATTAATTCTGGCATTGATTTAAAACTCTTATTACTTATGAAGGAGATACAAGAAATACAAATAGTCCAGAGTTCCTGAATTTTAATACAATGACCACATATGAGCCTGGTTCAACACAACCTCTTCAACAATTGCCTGTATATTTTTGTGTGGCTATTTTATTTAATAAAGTCGGAACCATATGCCATCTTTGTATGATCTTAAAGTGAGTCTCTCTCAAGGACACACATTTTATATTGTTTTCAGTTGTTTCTAATGTTTTGAATGAATCATTTGCCTCCCATTGTGCTTTTAATTCACTTTCCCATCTCGTCGTTTTTGAGATACAGAGTTACTTTCAATTATTTTCTATCAATTCAAAATACAAACAGCTGCATTAAATTAGAAGTCCGTTAGTGCAACGTGAGACCCGCATCTCTGTGGGCTTGAAATTTGGCCGAGTTACAGAGTTACTCAATTGGAGCAGCGAGAGAGTTAGAGACTTGAGAAGCAAACTTGTAAACCATTTGTTGATCGTTGGATGAGCGGCCGTGATCATGATCAATTAGTCAAACCTGTAGTGACGGGTTTAGATGGAGCCAATGGCAACAGAGATTGTCATAATTACGTCACTGAAAAGTGGAGTTGGGATTTCAAAGTCTTACGGGTTTCAATTACAAGTTATGATCGGACCCAAATTCCAGAAATAATGCAATATTGATAAAGCCGTAAATATGATATTCTTGTCCATGCAAGTTACATTTTATGTATTAAAACAATGATTGCCGGGATCGATATAACATGGAAATGAAAACGTTACGGACTATGGTTTTACATGTTAGAGGAATTGAATAGGGCTGTAAATTTGCTCGAGTACCCCATACACCTTTTTTCAAAAAGGGTTTAATACCTCGTAATGAACAAATCAAAGTCCGATTTAATCAATAGTAAAATTAACTTTAGGGAGATTGTCCCATTAGTGCTTAACACTACAAATTGGATAGAAAACATAAATGGGTAATTTCTAGAAAAATAACTTTAATGAAAACTGGACAGCGACGATTAAAAAGATTTAAAAAGAAGGGGGGGACTTAAAAACAAAAACCACTAAGTCATTAGTTAGTTTCTGCAATTTTTATTGCCACTTATCAATTATAGACTGTGAAATTGTCAGCTATAAGTAACTTATAGAGTGTTGTGGGGCACTCTTTTAACCACATCCAGCTTGAACATGTAGTGGATACCAAATTTGCATATGACCGCAATCTAAGGTATCCTATATATGAAATACACAAATAATAAACCCTTTTGTTGGTATATTATGTGTAATAAGACCTAGCGTGGTCTATCACCAACCCTATAAATAATGGGGTAGCCATTAGTTGGCAGTGGTTAGTTCCCTGTCTATCCTCTAATTTGAGATACTCAGTGTCTCAGTGTCTCCATTAGCTGTGGAGATTACATATATTCGCGCATTGGTATACCCACCTATACATTTTCCTATGCCAATTGCCAACTGCAGGCTACCCCATTATTACCCCACTCTACCTTTCTCCTGTGCTCTCTGGAATGCACAGTCTATCTGCAATAAACTCACTTTCACTCATTACCTATTCATTACCAACTCCCTCAATCTACTGGCTCTCAATGAAACCTAACTCTCCTCTTCAGACACTACCTCCCCCGCAGCACTCTCTCATGGTGGTTTTCACCTCAGTCACACACCTAGACCTGAGAACAAACAAGGTGGTGGTGTGGGTGTATTACTTTCCACTAGCTGTACATTTTACCTCATACCTCCTGTCCCATCCCTCCAATTTTCACCTTTTGAAGTTCATGCTATTCGCCTCTTCTCTCCTATCACTCTACGTGTTGCTGTTATCTATCACCCCCCAGGTACTCTCTCTCAATTTCTCAATCACTTTTTGCCTGGCTCCCTCACTTTCTCTCCTCCAACATTCCTTCACTGGTACTTGGCAACTTTAACATTGCCATTGACAATCCCATGTCACCAGCAGCCGCTAAATTGCTTGCACTCACCCTCTACCTTTCCCAACTAACAGATTCTTCAACTCACCACACTGGACACTCTCTTGGCCTTATTTTCAAAACTATCAGCACCACCTCCAACCCAGTCATCCACCCACTCCCTCTATCTAACCATCACCATCTAACCTTCAACTTCAACACATCTTCCTCTCATCACTCTTCTTCAATCACAGCCAATATTACGCACAGAAACCTGCTAGCACTTGACCCACAACAGCTCTCCACTGTGCTCCAACCCCTTCTCTACTGCATCACCAACCTCAACTGCCCTGACGCTGCCACCTCATATTATAACTCTTCTCTCTCTTTGACCTTTGACACCCTTGCCCCCATAACCACACACAGATGCCCTCGCTCTCATTCACAACCATGGCACACTACACATACACAATACATTCAGAAGTGCTGCTGCACTGCTGAATGGCTATGGAGGAAATCACTCACTTCAGCATATTTCCTCCACTACAAGTTTATGCTACATTCCTACTCCTCTGCCCTCAACCTCGTTAAATAGCACTACTTCACATCACTAATATCAACTCTGTCCTCCAACCCCAAACATCTGTTCTCGACTTTTAATACTCTCCTCCACCCACCACCCTCTCCTTTCCTGTCTAATGGCTGAAGACTTTGCCAACCATTTTATGCATAAGATTAAAACCATCCAAAATTAACTCTACTCATCGTGGCTCACACACTCCACCCTTTCAACTAACCAACAATACCCAGTCTTCTCCCTTCCCCATTCCCACAGCCATTATGAACTACTTTAGTCTCCAGCCTAATATCATCCTCTCACCTCACAACCTGTCCTCTGGATCCTATTCCATCTCAGCTCATCCCTCCCCTCTATACCACACTAATCCCAGCTCTCACACACATCTCCAACCTTACCCTAAATACTGGCATGTTTCCATCTTCTCTAAAACATGCCATAATTACACCCACTCTTAAGAAACCCTCATCCGACTCTGATGTTGCATCTAACTATCGCCCTATCTCTCTACTTCGCCTGGCTTCCAAACTGCTGGAGCGACTCATCTATAACTGCCTTACCAGTTTGATCTCCTCTAGCTCCCTTCTGGACACCGTCCAATCTGGCTTTCAGCCCCAACATTCCACTGAGACAGGTCTCACAAAAGTCACCAAAGACCTGCTCACCCCCAAGTCAAAAAGCCACTTTTCCATTCTGCTTCTTCTGGATCTTTCTGCCGCCTTTGACACAGTTGACCATCCGCTTTCTAATCCATATTCTGTCTTCCCTTGGCATTCAACACTGCTCTCTCATGGTTCTCATCAAACCTACAAGATTGAGCATTTAGCGTCTCCTTCTCTGGCACCTCTTCTATACAAAACACAACTTATACAAGACACAACTAAGATGCTAATACACTCTCTCATCATTTCTCGTCTCGACTATTGCAACTCGCTTCTTGTTGGCCTGCCCACCACCTGCCAATTCCTCTCCAGAGGGGTTACAAGAAAAATGGGACATAGCCACACCTGCAGATCCCTTGTCACTGACTCTCAGAGTCCTACGTATGCAGTTGCATGCAAAGAAAAACCGCAGCATGGCAGGGATATTGGGCACTCATTAGCCCCCCTTCTTAAACATCACTGTACACTTTACTCGGTTCATCTTTGAGCCCAGAAAAAAATAAAATACCGCCTTGGAAATGGCTCAGGAAACATGTGACAAAGAAGGCCAGGCTTGGGCAACATACCGTAGAACAAGAAAGATGTAATTCTGCAGCACAATTATCTTACCCTTCATAGAAAGGTCCCTGAGGCTCTACAGCCCAAACCTTTGCTGTACTCTGGCCAGTCTCTCCTCTCAGGGCCGCACCATCTCTACCAAACCAGACTTCCAAAATCTTGATGAGGTCCATTTTGATGGGAAAGGTAGTGGGGTAGAAGTCAGGTACCATTCACCAAACAGAAACGTCTCTGATTTCCTGCAGTTGACCCTTGCATTTAAAGCTCTGCCAAAGTCTTCACACACCTGGACCAGTGTGCTCACCGCCTGTTTAGCTCAAAGAAGAGCTCTACACAAAAAAAGTAAAGAAATTGTGAAAGCGGGCAGCCCTGCCTGACTCCAGACAGGACAGGGAAGGGGTCGGTCTTCCGAACATTTATTAGCACCGTGCTGACAATATCCTTGTACATGAGGCTGACATTGGAACAGAACACCTCCCCCATACTAAACCTCTGCAGTACCTTGCCCATGAAGGAGTGAGACACACAGTCAAAAGCATTTCCTGATCAGGGCAGACCAAGGCTTCATTTTTCTGGGGTCTTGGATGTAATGGAGAGTATCTCTACTGAGGGCAAGACTGTCTGCTATTCTGCGCTCTGGTATCCCACAGATCTGATCTAGGTGGCCTTTAGCCTGTAGGCTAACACCTTAGCAATGATCTTGTAGTCCACATTCATGAGAGAGATGGGCATCGAGTTCTTGAGGTCAGATTGCTCCCCCTGCTGTTGTATATGAGTGTCAGAATCCCATCTCTCAGTAAACCTGGCATTCTTGCCACCACCACATCTCCCTATACAGTTCCAACAAGTCCTGGCCAATAAGATCCCACAGTGTTACATACAATTGAGCTATTAGGCCATCATTGCCAGAAGTCTTACCAGACTTAAAGGATTTGGCGGCAGAGTGCAGTTTCTCCAACCTGAGGGCAGCATCCATGGTTGCGGCACCTGCAGAATCAACAGAGTTAGTGATACCTGACAGGAACCTCTCTGTAGTGCTATTGTCCATGTCTTTGAAAGAGTAGAGATCACTATGAAACTCTTCATGACCTTCTCTTTCCCTTTTCTCAATACACTAATGTTGTCATGCAGTTTTGACAGGGGAGTGTGTGCTGAGGGGAGCTTCCTGAAAAGAGTTACATATCTCACCCTTCTCCAAGTACTTCAACTTTGAGCGGAATTCCTCCTCCAAGTGCCTTTTAAGACTATCTTTGACCTTCTCCATCTACTCTCGTACATCCCAGCAAATGAGTTCCAGTTCTTTTAGGGACTGCAGGTGATTCTGCAGCTATTTAAAGTCCCTCTTCCTGTCTCTTGCCAGACACCTGCCACATGCTTGGAAAAAGATCTTCACCCAAACAAGCTCTAAACACTGAGCTACAGTGGGAAACAAAAACTTATAATTCTGCTACTTTCCATACAAACCCTTTAATTCCTCCACTATCGTCTCCCTTTCCAACAGAGATCTGTTCAGTTTCCAAGAAACCGGACCAGGGGTGAACCCTTTTTCCATGTCTCCCACAACCAAGCAGCTTTGGAGTTAGAGTAGAAACCATATTATGTTGTTTGTGCTGCACTGCCTTGGAAGTGAAAAGAAAGTCAATCCTAGAATGCACTGGGCCATTATGGCTGATCCAAATATATGTTTATGGAGTATGCTCCCACGAAACCCATCGAGTCCTGCAAGGATGCATCCCCAATAGTCTCCCTTAGCAGCCTGGAGCTAGTGTCCATTTTCCCAGAGCTATCTGTACCTCCTTCCTCATCTTGAAGTCACCACCCATCACTAATGTCCTCGTGGTAACTTTTAAAAAAGTGATATTAAAACAGTAGTAAAACTGAGAACAAATAATCGTATGCATCAAAGCTTTTTAAAGCATCCATATTCAGATGGATCCAAATAGATCACAATGTCAAATCTGGGAAGTATACAAAATCTTTTCCAAACCTGGTTAACAATCAAACATCTAGTCCACTGAAAATATTTGGTATAACATACAATCAATGTACTCTATGAAGCAGCAAAATAGCAAAACCTGTTATAAAACTACATAGCAATAAAAATATTTAGATATAAAATTAGTAGAAGACTACTGTGAAGAGCCAATGGTGAGGGTCCCGGTGCACCACAAGATTCTCTCCTCTCAAACAGAATTTTAAGATTACAAACCTGAAAGAAACATATTAATTTTTAAGCAGTAAAGGCAAATAATTGCAAACTAACTATTTTGTGAGGCCAATCATGGCGAAAGTGACTTTTCGTTGAAAGTGGTTTCCCTTCAAAGAGCCCAGCAGACTTGTATTTGTATCTATGGGATGTAACCCCTGTTTTTGTTTTTGTTTTTTTCCCTTTCTTCTTTTTTTGTTGGTTATTACTGTATTTTTCTCAAATTGTAGGTATAGTTTTGTAAGTGAAATAGAGTTCCTATAGAGTAGGAAGTAGAGACCAAGTGACCTTAAAATTCTTAGTTAAAATAAAACCACTATTCTCTCTGATTACAAAACCTCATAGTACACAATGTTTTTGTAAAAATACGTCCATCGTGTAGTAGATCACCCTGACTTGGGTTGTCTTCAATTGAAACTTTAATCTCATCTGGATTTGGGCACCTTGAAAAAGATACATAGATTTGTGCAAAAACAGGTTCTTGTAAAAAAATACCCACAGACTTAAAAGTTTGTCCTTGGGATTTATTGATGGTCATGGCAAATGCCATGATAACTGGAAATTGTCTCCTTTGAAGGACAAAAGGCAAACCACTCTCAATTGGAGCTAAATCAATTCTTGGTATAAAAACTCATTCACCTTTATAATTTCTGCATGTATAAAATGATCTTTTAAATCGTGCACAATTAATCTGGTCCCATTACAAAGTCCTTTTTTTGGATTCATATTTCTCAATAGCATGACAATTGCCCCTTTTTTCAATTGCAAAACATGTGGTGGCATTCCAGATGGGGTTAAAGAATGAATACATTCTATACTAAAATTCTTTATCGTCAGCCAGAACTGAATCTGCACTGTAATAATTATTTTGTGGTGCGTTGATGAATTTTAAAATTTTGTTATTTAGATTCAAGGCATATATATTTGTTGATGTTAATATCACTTTGTTTGCAATGTCTAAGTAATTGTCATTATTCAGAGTGTTTAGAAAGATTGCTGATAAGAGTGATTCCTTGCAAACCATTGTTGATGGAATTTCAATGGTATCATTGGGTAAATCATGTATTTATGGATGTTTTCCTTCTCCAATTTGAATGAGCAAATCATTGAATTTGTTTTGGCCTTCAAATCTCATTTTTAATTCTAATTTGAGGTGTGTAAATATTTTCCACAGTTTACTTGTCTTGATACATGTTTCAATGATATCAGTTCTATTTCCATGTGGCACAACAGGTGTTTGCCTAAAATCTTCTCCTAACAACATCACCTTTATACCAAATGGCAAACTATTATCCATCACTTTTACAAATCTATCAATACATTGCAAAGCATGACATGACATCATTGTTGCCTCGTCTATGATAATTAATTTACTTCTTTGAAATGTTTTGGCTTGTAAAGAATTCAGTCGAATATCTGACACTGATGTTTCTAAAATGGGAACTGGCAGTTTAAATCCACTATGCACAGTCTTACCACCTTCTAACAAAAGTGCTGCAAATCCAGTTGTTGCAAATGGCATTGCTATTTGACCCTGTGCTTGAATGTAACTCATCAAACAATTGTACAGATACGTTTTTCCTGATCCACCAGGGCCATCTAGATAGAAATAATGGTCTTTGATCATTTCATCATCTGTAGCATTTGTGATGGCATAAAATGCTTGTAATTGTAAAGTATTTAAAGTTGCCAGTGTTTCTTCTGTCTTTTGTCTTTGTAGCTCAGTGTCATAATCATCAAAGTTGATGTCATCTATAAGTCCTGGATCAGGCAAATTAAAACTTGCACAATTTAATCCATGAGCAAGAAATATTTCTCGAATTTCCATTAAAGTTTTTAACAGTGCTATTGGCTCATTGTAACGTTGTACAAAATGGTGGGACTAGTATAACTGGAATCAATATAAAAATAATTTTATTTCATGACAGCGGTGTATTTTTAAAACCAAGGGAAATTTAAAAAAAAAGTGACATGGGGAGGTTAAAAAGGGGTAACCAAGTCTTCTTATAAATGTATATATATATATATATATATATATATATATAAAACCCTCATGCATATACATATCATCCTCCAGAGGTCCAGAGGGCAGTAACTCTTTCACGTAACAATGCACTTTATAGAAAGGTTGTATAAATCACTGCTTGTTGTACTTTAAAGCCTTTAACCCGTTGACAAAGGAGGTACATTCAATGTAATACCAATTTAGCATATATCTTATGGGAATAATTCCTAAAGCTTTATAGAATCAAAATCCCAGCTATCAGTTTATAGCATGGGAAACGGGCTGTGTATGTATCAGCTTACTTTCATCTGACTCAGGCACAACACATTAGGTGCCTGAAGTTTACGTGGAAGGTAGAATCAGTGGTATATATAACCACGGATATCAAGGACAGTATAAAGTACTTGCAGGCATAAGATACTATATCAGGGATGCATGGGGCAATAAACTAGGCCGTAACTGTAACAAGTTCGCGGTTCCAGCAAGGCTCGACCTCCGGATTGCAAAGCGCATGCGCACGTCTAACGTGATGACATACGCAGCGTCGTTGCTAGGAGCCTGACGCGTTTCGACGTACAACGTCTTTGTCAAAGGGGAATTGTATAACGCTGTCTCAAGGAACTATTTATAGGGAGCTGTCGCCTTGGCAACATGGAATAAGCAATATAGATAGAGATGCAGGAGCCTATATAGAAGCAGCAAATCAGCATGTACATCACCCACTGGGGACATGAAAGATAATAGATAATGAGCTAAGGCAGTTCTTTCATTACCTGCAGTAGAGCAAACAAACTGACTTTGTGGGAAATGTACAGCTAGTCGATACACAGCATGTGACCGGTCATGCATCTCAAATTTCAGATGCCGCCACATTGCTTCCGGAGCACTGACATAGCGAGCATCTAAATAATTAGAAAGTTTGTCATGTAAAATTGGATTTTCCTTTTGGTTTTGTGCACCTTGCACAACAACAGTTGCTGCATCATATCCTTTGTATATATATTTATACACATATTTGATGGATTTAATAGAAGTGCAAGCTTCAACATTTATGTGTGCATTGTACTTCATGAGCAAATGTGGATTGTATGGAACGACATATCTATTTTTAACCTTTTGTCCTAGTATAATAGCTGCTTGTCCTGCTCTTATTTTATACAGAGGGTATCCATCACAATTAGCATAAGTTTGCATTTGAAATTGTTTTGGAAATTCTTTTTTACATTTTTTATTTTCCATACATGGTGAATTTGGATTCATGTCTCCACATGGCCCATGAATCATTCAGTGTGTCCCAATCTCAAATAGTTTGGAATATTTTTCTGGATCTGGCAATTCAGCAGTAATGACTGAATCCACTCTCTCTCTGCAGTATTCAACTTATCTTTTTCCTGCAGGATTAAAACTATGTGAGCATGTGGCAGTCCTCTTTTTTTAAATTCAATGGTATAAACAAAATCCACACATTTTCCAAATAACTGTGCTTTAGTTATATCATGTATTAAGTTGCCACTAAATTTGGTCGATCAGAAGTAGTTTGTCCCAGATTCAAATTTTCCTTGATCTCTGGCCATTGTGGATTACATGTGAATGTAATGAATAAATCTGTCTTTCCCAATTTTGGTAGCCAGTTTGCCCCCACATAAAATAGGATTAAAAGAATCCTGAATACCAGTTTGTGCCACTTTATATTCCAGCCTAGAAATATTGCATCTGACACAAACTTTACAATTGGGATAACTTTTCAGTTGTAATTTTGGTTCCCATCCAGGTTCACCATTTGGAAAAAAAATGGGATATGTCATTGGATCTAAATTACAACTTAATATATTTATGTTTATAAAAGGTTGTTCTTCATTGCGTGAATATATTCTAATATACCGCTGAAAAGGTGGTTCACCATCTTCATTTTTAAAGACCATGGCAACCTCATTTACTGTTGGTAAATTATACCGTCTTTGATCAGTGTTGCAATCTCTTTTTAACACCAAATTTACTTTTGGCATTGTCAATTGATATCTCGGAGCATGTTGCTGTTATTCTTTTTCAACCTGTGCTAATTGTTTGTATGCTTGAATGTATGGGTTGTTGGCCATAATTTTATCCAGCTGTTCAAAGACTTTGCTCAAAAACTGTTTATTTTCTAGAAGCGTCATTCTTTGTTCAACAGCTTCGATTGTATCTAAGACATATAACTGTGCAAATTTCCTTTGCTTTCCTTCTTGTGAACTATTGTGAATTATGGACAAAAAGTTCAACCTTGGTTTCATCAGATCATAACACCTTTTTCCACATGCTTTTGGGAGACTTCAAATGTGTTTTTGCAAAATGTAGCCTGGCTTGGATGTTTTTCTTCGTAAGAAAAGGCTTTCGTCTTGCCACTCTACCCCCATAGCCCAGACATATGAAGAATACGGGAGATTGTTGTCACATGTACCACACAGCCAGTACTTGCCAGATATTCCTGCAGCTCCTTTAATGTTGCTGTAGGCCTCTTGGTAGCCTCCCAGACCAGTCTTCTTCTCATCTTTTCATCAATTTTGGAGGGAGCTCCAGTTCTTGGTAATGTCACTGTTGTGCCATATTTTTTCCCACTTGATGATGACTGTCTTCACTGTGTTCCATGGTGTATCTAATGCCTTGGAAATTCTTTTGTACCCTTCTCCTGACTGATACCTTTTAACAATGAGATCCCTCTGATGCTTTGGAAGCTCTCTGTGGACCATGGCTTTTGCTGTGGGATGCGACTAAGAAAATTTCAGGAAACACCAACTAGAGCAGCTGAACTTTATTTGGGGTTAATCAGAGGCACTTTAAATGATGGCAGGTGTATGCTGACTCCTATTTAACACGATTTGGAATGTGATTGCTTAATTCTGTTATAAGAGGGTGTGCAGACTTATGCAACCACATTCTTTTTCTTTTTTCTTTTTTTTCCCTCCACCTAAAAGATTTCAGTTTGTTTTTCAATTGAGTTGTACAGTTTATAGGTCACATTAAAGGTGGAAAAAGTTCTGAAATGATTTATCTTTGTCTCATTTTTTTACAGCACAGAAACCTGGCATTTTAACAGGGGTGTGTAGACTTTTTATATCCACTATATATATATATATATATATATATATATATATATATATATATATATATATATAAATATATACACTTTTTGGACTAATGAATTATTAAGTCATTACTAAATGAATATACGTTACTGAATTAATGAAAAACTGAGATCAATGGTAAACCTAAAAAGTTAATTATATTGTCGTAAAGAAGATCAAACAGAAACAGCTATTATCAAAGTATAAAATAATTTTCAATTTTCTTAACGATGCAATTAATTTAGTTATGATGTCTAATTTAGGTTCTTTAAAAGTTAATTAGTTAAGCATATGTATATATATATATTGCTATTTTTTTTGTTATTGTAATGACCAATTAGATACTAAAAACCTAATTCATTTTCATTTCTTTTTTTGTTATTGTAATGAAAAATGAAATACTAAAAACCTCATTCATTTGCAAGTTGTTCAAAGCAACAGGGCACTATATAAGCACATAGTTTTTTTTTTTAGATAAAACCTTAATTTTGGATAGATGTTCATTAACTAAAATGTTCTGTAAAAATAATATGCTTTGTCGTTATATAGAGCACTAATAAATTTAACAAATTGCAAATGATTGAGTACCTAAATAAATATGGTTTCATGAATTAATCATTAAGTGTCATCAGTCCAAAACCATAAAGGCATGCTGAAATCATATACCTGTGAACTTGCTGTTGTTTGTGTAAAAATCCTTGCAAATTCCCTCTCTGTCTTCAATCAGGTGCAGATATGAGTAATCTGTGAAATAACATGAAAAAAATGTTTAATCATTGTATTCCATGAATTCTTGATTGAATGAAGTCCATATATTTAAGTGCTTAGTAAAATGTAAACATTTTTAAGTCTTCTAACACCATCTTTTTTTAAATATTATTATTAATTAATAGTTCCAAAAACAATGTACATAAATGAGCAGTAAGGCAGATATATAAGTGCATGTTAAAAATTGTTATTACTTTTATTGCAGTCTTTTTTTTTTAATGATGACTTATTATTATTTAATTTAAATATAATATTATACAATAATTAATCAATAACTCTTATCCATGTGACCAACAAAAAATGAAGCCTTTTTTGTTCCATAACTACATAATTAAATATTTTATGGTGTTCAAAGGCTGCAAACTTCACTCTCTGTGTTGAGTCAGCTGCAGAGATGATGAAACTGTGAAATAAGATTGAAATAATTTGTAATATTTTGCTCCATCCCTATCAGGCAATCAGCAGCAATACAGATATTTTGGCATAGATGCAAAACATAAAAGCATATTCATCAATGTATTGTTAAATCAAACCTTTTTTTTGTAATGATTACTAATTATTAATTAATTCATATATTAATATACATTAATTAATCAATAAGTGTCATCAATTCCAAATAAAAAAGATTAATCTTTTTTTTACCTATAAGAACTTAATTTAATAATATACCTGTAAAGATGATCCTTATGCTGTTGAAAGGCTGCAAACGTCACTCTCTGTGTTGAGTCAGCTGCAGGTACGCTGAAACTGTCAAATAGGATGAAAAGCAATTGTAATATTTTGCTTCATCCCTATCAGGCAATCAGCAGCAACACAGATCTATTATCAAAGATGCAAAACATAAAACCATACTCATCAATGTATTGTTAAATCAAACCATTTTTTGGTCCTGATTACTAATTATTAATTAATTAATATATTAATATAAGTTAATTAATCAATAACTGTCATCAATTCCAACTAAAAAGGCTTTAATCCTTTTTTTTACCAAAAGGACATAATTTAATGATATAACTGTAAAGGTGGTGTTTATGGTGTTGAAAGGCTGCAAACGTCACTCTCTGTGTTGAGTCAGCTGCAGTGACACTGAAGCTGTCAAATAAGAGGGAAAGCATTTGTAATATTTGGATTAATCCCTATGAGGCAATCAGCATCATCACAGATATGTCAGTGCATCTTAAAATTTACATCTTGTTTGTGGTCCTTTTTTTAAAAAATATTACTAATTACAAGTGTATAAATTAATGTACATTAATAATCAATTAATCACTGACTAAATGTATTCTTAAGAGCTAAGCATTAATATATTCCTAAATTCAAGGCATTGTAAAATCTCAAATGTTTTTTGTTCTTAATGATTACTAATAATTAATTAATAAAATAATGTACATTAATAATTAGTGAATCAATGTGTAAATGTCTTATATTTTTTTTTTGCATTAATGTGTTAATAAACTTTAAGCTTTTTTCTCGCTTAGGCGATTTTATAGTGCCGAAACTACTTAAGTTCAACCTGAATTCGCGTTTCACCTCACTTCCAGATGTCCTGGCTGTTCTCCCATGTATTTTGCATTTTATTTTTTGTGTTTTTGTTGTATTTTGGTTTGCGTGGTTCGGCCGTTAACTTCGTATTTTTTGTAGGTTCTGCGTCTCGTATTTTTTTTTTCTAAGTCCGCGTCCATCAACTACTTTCAGCCTAAGGCGAAGCCGCATTTGTAGTGTTTGTGAGCTAAATCCCGTGTGTTTCATTCCCTCCACTGCTCGGCTCGCAGGCGATGAGCGCCTGTGGCGCACATCACTAAGTCGTACGCACCACGCAATGCTTGACGATGTCTCATAGTTAGACAATTATAATATGTGATACAAATATACTTTGCCAATTGTGAGGTTAGTGAGTGGACTCCTATCTCAGTAGGGCTCCTTCCTAAGATTGGTTAGAACTAAACCCTTTTGGTCTACTTTTTAGTAAACGATTAAGCAAAAGTATATATGGTGAATAATCACAGAGAAGATAGAAAGAGAGAGACCCCTAGCGCTTTGCCCCTCCCCCCACAGATAAACTACATCCTATCTTCTCCTACTCCCTCTATGCCCCTCACCTGGATGATATTTTAAGCAATGACACCAGCAGCCCTATTAAATTCCCTCAACATGTAAAACCGTAACCCGTAAATGGAGATGAAAAGCCAACGGGTACAAGAGAGGACCTGCAAGGGGGTTAAAGACCTATCTGTAGCACTGTAAATGCAAATATACACACACTACTGTGCTTATAATTAAAGGGAAAGTGATGTTAGGTATTTAAATTAGTTTAGACAGTGAGAGGAAAAAGACACCTTTATACCTGGCCAGCGGCTTATTTCAATAAAGCACCCTTATTAATTACATTGTGTTTGTAAATGAGAAAAGGAGGACCAACTCAAATACATTTTATTTTTAAGATATAACTTTTATTGAAATTCAAAATAAAAGCTGGTCATACAAACAAAAGAAAAATCCGTTAAGAGAAGGATTCTGAAAGAAACACTGTCCAAGAGTATTAATGAAAGTTATCAGAGATAAAGGAAAGATATAAGTATGGTTTAACAATACTAATTTAGTGATACACTTTTTATGTAATGCTTGTAGCAGTATGTATGTCGTAAGAAGCACAGATATAGATTTGGTATTGGTTGCACTTACACTCAGTTATAACATTTGTTGTGTAAGTACCATTTTAGTAATAAATCCACATTTGCTGTAATGCTTTTACCAGAGTGCCAGTAGTATATAGTACAGATATGGGAATTGGTGTCAGTTACATTTGCACGCAGTTACAAGTATGATAATAAATCTAGTGTAAGTTCATCTGCATACTAGTACAAATCTATGTATTGGATAAGTAGACTGTATGCATTTAGAATTAAGTCATAAATATCTCTGTGCATATTATCTCTGTGTAGTCTATATCAGTCTTATGAGATACATACACAATAACAATCAATATGGGATTCCAAAACATGTATCTTTTGCACGTAACAGTGGTAAATACAGTGGATACATATACACCTTTACCGCTGTGGCCCTATATAAGTAGTTTGCAGTGGTGTGTAACACACAGATTATCTGGGGACCCACTACTTGCCCCCTATCCTTAACACCAAACGTGATTCCAACTACTATTCTAAACTGTCTTTGACTATTCCCACTGTATATCCACTTACCTCTTACTCTAAAATCATGTATGGATCGGAGGATGACAGAGTCTTGCGATCTCAGAAGCACAAGTATGCTGTGACAGGCTTGACAGAGCCAGCGTCTGACGTCATCTAAATGGGACAGTGCTGAGGCTGATCCAACGTGCGCGTTTCGAGTCCTGCTTCTACAGGGATCAGTCTGGACTGAAGAGCAGAGCAGCTTTTAATCAGGTAAGTGAATGTTACGTCATGACTGTATTAACCCTTTATTTTTTGTTTGCAGGTGGTCAAGGAGTCCTGAGATGATAAGTCAATGAGACGATTAGTAATACATAGTGTTTTTATTATATTAGTCTTCCTTATTATACAAATGATTGTTCACTTAGACAAAGAATGTATGAATATGCATCAATGCAATTAAGCCGATAATTTAAAAGGATGATTGGTATATTGAAGTGGTTTGAGGAATTACTTGGTCAGTTAAGGAAAAATAAATGATGAATAAAATATATGATCCGTGTCAGCGTCTTCATTCTCTATTATTACGATATAGAAGTTACATTTAGGATCATAACGGATTGGTATCTAAACATATCAGTAAGGAAGAAAAATGTGCATCACATATCTAGGGGCTAAATATTAGACTGATTGAGTCACGGACTTTCTTTCTATTATGTTGCAAGTATGTGACACAGATTATTTCTTCAAGGTAGTACATGGTTTATTATAATAACGATGTTAGGCACAATAGCCTTCATTACAGAACATTAAGCTATGTATTCATAAGGACAGAAGCCTGTGATGATTTGAAGTAATGATATCAAGCATACTTAATGTCAGTAGCCTTTATTACATACAGCTAACAATACATAAGGATTGAAGTTCATTATTTTTAATACCATAGATTGAATGAGTTCCCCATGCGATATTGAAATATACTAAATTATTTAGATAATAAAGATACCTTATTATGGATATTACAGTGTATGCGGGGAGCAAACATAGTTCCTTGTTTATAGCTCCATGCATAAGGAGAAGGCCTTGATTTATGCATCTCTTAATCTGCATAGGTCCTCTAACAGACAGAACAAGAGTCATAACAGAAATGAATACAATAAGCCACTGGCCAGATATAAAGCTGTCTTTTTCCTCTCCCCTTTGTCTAAACTATATATCTTAACACTCATGGCCACTGACACCTACTCTCGGATTTACTACACATAATTTGATAACGGCTGTTACCTTTATTTACTTAGTAATCTCACCTTTCTGCCTTGTTAAATTCAGTATTTTTAGGTATTAAAATTAATAGCACAACTTTCTCAAGCTCTTAAATCTGCAATATAAAATACATTATTTTATGTTGAATTTCCCTGTTATATCGATCCCGGCAATCAATGTGTTAATACATATAATGGAACTTGCATGGACTTGAATATCATATTTACTGATTTATTAATATTGCACTATTTCTGGAATGCGGGTCCGATCGAAACTCCTAATTGAAACCCGTAAGGCTTTGAAATCAAACCTCCATTTTTAACTACGGGTTTGACTAATTGATCATGTTCACGGCCGCACATCCAATGTGTGCAAGAATGGATTGCGTGTTTGGCTCGTTGGTCTTGGCATGGTTAAATTTGATAGCTCTGTAATGCAGCCACATTTCAAGCTTGCAACCTTTGTGGGTGTGCTGATGCTGGGCTTCAAATTTAATAGGGCTGCAGATTTGATACACATGCATAATTCAAATATATCAATAAAATTATGTATACATGCAATTATGTCCTCTAGAGTGCAGGCTTGCTCCATGTCAAAACTATGAAATAATATGGAATATTCGTGTTAACCTTCTCCGTGATAACTTGAGCCAAATTCATTTTTAAACTTGAATCGCCCATTATCTGCTATCTGCACCTGCTTGGCTAAAACAATGGTGAATTGAAGAAAGGCGTCTCAAGATTGCCTAGCTTCACAAAACTATTTGGCATTAGCAAGTCTCCTGGTTGAGAGGACTTTTGACAGACTAACAGCCATATTAAATTCCAGCCTTGTAAGTCCAACGTGAAGCAAGTAACAGCTGCAGGGTTGAAATTCGGCCTACTTACGCTGCTTTTAAATTAGAATGGTCTGCGAGCTACAAGCGATCAGACCCACAGGCCAGATATAATGCAATATTAATAAAGCAGTAAATATGATATTCTATTACATGCGAGTTACAGTATATGTTTTAACATATTGATTGCAGGGATCAATATAACACAAAATATGAACATGCAATAAAATATTTTTGGGGGATGATTTGCGGGCTTGAGAATGTCGTGCTATTAATTCTAAGACCTAACATCACTTTCCCTTATAATAAATGAAGAGTAGTGTGTCCTTTTTTTGCCTACGAAGTGCTATTTTTTGGAATTTACCCCCCTTGCGGGTGCTTTCAGGCACATGTAGGCCTTTGGGCTCCGTTTGCGTGTTACCTGCTACACGTTGGAATTTAATAGCTGAATTGAACAAGTAGCGGTTACGGGCAGGACAGATGAAAGGTTTTATGTGTGCGAAGTTCAACGTAGCTCAAATCGTAAGCGAAATTCGGCCGTCCTATGTGTTAGCCACATAAGGTTGCTTGCAGCAGACTTGCGTGTTAATTGAGAGAAAAAGTAACATGTAAATCTCGAGTTACGGGCTACGTTTTACAATGTAGCCCCAATTTAATGAGGCTATTAGATAAAATAATTAACCCTTCATATAAGGATTTGCCAGACAGGTTAAGTATTTATGCATTTCTAGTGATAAATAGTAAACAATCAACTAACGAATAAAGCAGAAAGTGTATATGATCTTTTGTATTCACAAATGTCCTGACATATCCCCTCTCAGTAATGTATCTCCCCAAAAGGTAGGTTATATTAATACAGTGATAATCATACGTTTTTTTTTTTTTTCAAGAATGATAATATATTTTTATCAATCTAGATTAATTTGGATAGTTAGAGGATAGCCTCTCTCATTCTGGTGTTGGAAAGCATCTATGGTTTCCACCACCCCTCTTGTATTTTTTTATTTACATAGAATAAAATACTGTTTTGTATTTCAGACAGATAATTTGTGGTAACAAAAGTAATATATTCCTGAAAAATAAAGATATCAATGTTGATGTTCTGGCTTTTTGCTGTAGTTCAATAGACTAGGCAATAAATCAAGAATGCAAATTAGTAGTGACAATGGCCTCATTCACCACAATTATCAAATCGTATAAATTCTGTTTTGTGGTTCCAACTCTTTTTGTACTACTTTTAGAGAGGCACAAAGTTCCTTGGAACCCTTATTTAATGTTTCAATTTATGTAGAGTTGGCTATTAACATAGTGGTACACACAACGGTTCTGGTATGGTCATTATTTCAGCTCCAATGAGAAAAGCAATGAACCGCTTTGAACATTGATTGGATGGTATGATTCAGGAATAAAAGTTTTCCTCTGTTTTTATATTTTATATATTGAATTGTAATCCAATAATAGTCTGAGGATCCAAGCTCAAGAAAATCTTTTGTGAAGTTAATCTCCTTTTGGTAATTAAGAATCACGGAGTCTGCACAGAGACTGCTGAATTCCTGAGGACAGGCCATGCTCAATGAGGGGATTGGTATCCCCCAGATCAAAGCGTCTTTTTTCCTGATCATCTTTAGCCTTTTGGTTTCTGTAGATAAAAGAAGCAACAAATGCTTTTCAAAATAGTTTTTCTTTTTAGCCCTGCGTTTAATTTCCTGATACATGTTTTGGAAATTACAGTCACTAGGGAGCCTGTATTGACTAAACCTTTGTATCTAAGGGGTCTACTCCTTGTATACTGACAGTGATATATAATCTGTCCTGGATTTCTTCCATCTCACATAAGAAATAGGGATATTATAACACATCTGACTTCTTCCATTGATTATTTTTATTTGAATAGTCAGATTGTGGAACATTATTTATCCCGTTTATTGCTAGTTCTATGGATCTATCAGCAATTTCCTGTATATTATTAGTTTCATTTTCATATTCAGACATTAATAGGCCTTCATTTTCACTGGTATGTGAAAGTAAAAAATTAATTACCAATGCATTGCGCCATTCTTTTTCTATACCCGCTATCAACTCTTTGCCAGTTGATTCTGATTTGGTCTGTGCACATCCTGTGAGCATAAGGAGTTGATATTACTACCTTCTGCATCATCCTACTCTTGCAAAACAGAGGAAAAAGGCAAATCATTTGCATTGGTTTCAAAACATTTTGTGACATTTTCATTTAAATTAAGAGATTCTCCCATGTCATTTCTACCTGTCTTATGGGCTGCTTATTTATTTTTATCAACAGTATTAAGTAATTGGCTTCGACTTCCAGAACTCTTTTCTCCTTGAATTGGGTTGTTTTTCAATGGCTAATTTCCATGTATATTAAAAACAGTCATGTATGCAGTCAATTGTTGCATCAGCAATTTCACCTTTTATTCTATGCTTGAAGGTTATTTTGAGGTTTGATTTTGGCTATGCGTTTGAACTGTTTGGCTCTCTGTGCTATTGGAGGTATTGGACATAGAAGGGTTTGACCTTCCCTCAGAATTAGGGGATTTTGGTCTCCATCTGTAATATCTCATGGGATTTTCACTTGTCTATGAAGATAATGATCTTGCTGGGGTCTCCACTTTGTCATGCAATTAGGAGATGACAGAAAATATTAGAAGTCTAGAATAATACGTTTTTATTGGGTTCACTATGAAAACAGTTATGGATTTGTAATCATATCCAGTTTATTACCTTCAATACCTTATTTCAGGTTGTATCCACTTGATAATTTGTAACAGAAAGATTGTATCTGGACTATTTGTAACGGAACCCATCACTGTTTTACCCTGTTTTAGGATTATTATGGTTAAAATATGATCCTAATATATGTATGTCGGTTGATGCTCTGCAGAATATTGTCCCAGACATTTACAGCTACTTGGCATGGGAGATAATCTTGTTACAGCGACTCCGCATAAGATAAAGGAAGTCTATTGTATACAGTGTTTTCATTCTCAGATAAGAACAAAGAAGTGTAATTGAATCAATGTCTGATTGTATCAAAGTTGCCAGGGAGGTGTGACCCCCCTATTGTTCTCTTTATGTGTATTGTGTGTGGCCAAATATGGGCATGGGTATTACCTGTGGCCAAAGAGATGTATATATATTTCTGTAAAGGTAAATAAAGTGAGTATTCATTTGACTCCCAAATTGTGTGTCGTCCAATATGGGAGATCGGGAATGGTGAGACTGTAGTGCTTCTTGGGTATTTTACCGTATACCAGCGGAGATATTGAACTACGTGTTCCAGCTCCGTTACATTTGGTGGCAGCGACGGGATTCAAACCTCACAGCAGACCTTTGTCGGCAGTTACAGCCATTTGGGAAATTTGCTATTTCGTATGGAACCAAAAGGAAAGGGTATGTGAATAGACCCGAACGGATAGTGAATGGAGACAGTCTATACCAAGTTGAAACGGGCCACGCTAAAAGAGCTATTGGAAGCAAGGGGAATTATTGCCAGCAATAAAACCAAAGCTACCCTTATTGTTGAACTCATGGAGGGAGACCGGGCAGCTGCTGCAGCACCTCTTACGGACAGCACACAGAATGAGTTTGGAAGAGAACTCCAATGCAGACTGGCCCATTTCCCAGGTACGCCTCCCACAGAAACCTTGGAAAGGATTATGTCCGATGTCCACGAATACATAATGGGAAAGCAGCAGGCAGACTGGAGGTCCAGAGAGGGGTCCCTAATCACACCACACATAGTACCGGGGAAGCCTAAACTCCCGTACCATGCTTTTAAAAACTATGTGGAGACCGAAGACATTGATGGCTACTTGCATGACTTTGAGAGATTATGCCAATTACATGAGATCAACGCCGCCGACCAGGTAACCCTGTTGGTGAGTAAGCTAGCGGGCCGGGCAGCAGAAGCCTACCGCACCATGCCAGACGAGGATAGCAGAGACTACCAGAAAGTAAAGCAGGCGATCCTGGACAGGTACGCAATTACCCCGGAGGCATACCGGCAGCGGTTCCGAGAAAGCCAAAAGACGGAGAAAGATACTCACATGGAGTGGGCGCACCGCTTAACTAGGGCGGGCAAAGGTTGGGTACAAGCCGCACAAGCAACCACAGTGGAGGACATGCTACAATTACTGCTACTGGAGCAATTCTTCCAGGGGTTAACCCCGGATTTACAAAACTGGCTGAGAGATTGGAAACCGCGCATCTTAACTGAAGCCGCAAGGTGGGCAGATGAGTACCAAGATGCCAGGAGGGCACAGCAGGCACAGGCACGGTCCATCTTGGGAGCTGCTAACCGACCGCCCACCATTAACCCCACCCCAGCACTGCGTCCGGGTGGTGGGAACTACCAAACCCCTCCACGGTACAACAATGCCCGATCTTTCATCAGGTGCCACACGTGTAACCAGCAGGGCCACATGCAAAGAGACTGTCCCAGAAACAGAAACCGCTCCACATGGAATACTCCAACCAATTCCCCTGCAAACCGGGCAGCAGTACACTGCTACCAGAGTGAGCCTCAACAACCTTTCTTCGGGACCCGGTCTAATGAAGAATCTTTGGGCACCCTCCACGAGGTTAACCCATTACAAGCAGCTGCAGACAACCGACAGGGACACCGCCAAGGGGTACACGTAGAGGGAAAACGCCTTCAGGGTCTGCGCGATTCTGGGGCCACCATAACCCTGGTTCGCAATCACCTAGTCGCCAAGCACCAGCTCACTGGAGAATATGTGAAAGGCCGGGTGGCAGGGGGGGCGATTTACAAAATTCCCACTGCTAAAGTACATTTGGATTGGGGAGCGGGGTCAGGGAATGTGGAAGTGGGCCTCATGCAGGACTTACCAGCTGATGTCATCCTGGGTAACGACTTGGGGGAGCTGACCTCCGCTTTTGTTTCTCAGCACCCCACGCAGGAAGCGCTACCCGTGGTAACACGGCAGCAGGCCCGCACCACCGCATCTTCTGAACACTCTGAGGCTCCGGTAAGTAATAGTACTGACCCACCTTTCATCCCCTGGGCTCCCCCCTTAGAGTTTGGTACTGAAGTAGTCACTGACCCGTCCCTGCAGGTATACCGGGATAGGGTTACACAGAATCAGGCAGGGTTGGAGGGGGAAAGATACGCTTGGGAGAAAGGATTATTGTATAGATATGCTGAGAAGGTAGTAGCAGGATCTGTACCCGTGACCCTCACACAATTAGTCGTGCCCCGAAAGTACAGGCAAGAATTACTACGTATTGCCCATGACATCCCTTTATCAGGACATCTAGGCGTCAGTAGGACGAAGCATCGTTTGACCCAAAACTTCTTTTGGCCAGGGGTCTCCAAAGATATTCGGCAGTATTGCCAAACTTGTGACACATGCCAGAGAGTAGGGAAGAGAGGGGACCGGTACAAGGCAAAAATGCACTCCCTACCCATAATAGATGAGCCCTTCAGCAGAGTGGCAGTAGATATAATCGGACCCCTAGCAAAACCCAGCCCGTCAGGGAAGAAGTATATACTAACCGTAGTAGACTATGCCACCCGGTACCCAGATGCCGTAGCCCCAACTAATATCCATGCGGAGACTATAGTAGATGCCCTAATCCGGATATTCTCTAGAATGGGGTTCCCCAAAGAGATTATCTTAGATCGGGGTACCCAATTCACAGCCGAAGTCACTCATCAGTTATGGAGAACGTGGGGTGAAACCTATTGTAAACTCAGCGTATCACCCCCAGTCCAATGGGCTCTGTGAACGGTTCAACGGAACATTAAAGCAAATGCTCCGTACCTTCATGGATACCCAGAAGAACTGGGAAAGGTTTCTTCCCCATCTGCTCTTCGCGTACCGAGAGGTACCCCAGGAGTCCACGGGGTTCTCGCCATTCGAATTACTATTCGGAAGGAGAGTGCGGGGTCCCTTAGACCTCATTAGGGAACACTGGGAGGGAACGGTCACCAGTAACGGTACCCCTATCGTCCCATATGTACTAGAGTTCAGGGAATGCTTGGAGACCCTAATCCAGACGGTACGGTCTAATCTCCAGGCGGCCCAGCAACGACAGCGCAGATGGTACGATAAGGGAGCCAGAGACCGCAGTTTTCAAATAGGACAAAAGGTGTTAATCTTGAAGCCAGTTCAAAATGACAAACTGCAGGCCTCCTGGCAAGGCCCTTATAAGGTGGTGGAACAGGTATGTGACACCACCTATATAATTGCCCCATGTACAGGAGCAGGCGGTAGACGCATGCTCCACGTTAACATGCTGAAACCCTATCACGAGCGGACCGAAGAAGTAACTGCCATATGTGCCTCGGCCGCTGAGGACCCGAATAATCTACCCCTACCAGACCTATTAGCCCAAGGGGGGGCCAACACCGAATTAGGGGAAGTACAGCTAGGAGACAGGCTGAGCACTAGAGAGCGAGCTCAAATACTAGAGCTTATCCGGGAAAAAGGGGATACATTCTCCAACCAGCCCGGGTATATCCCGCTGGCTACCCACAGGGTAGAGACCCCAGGGCAACACCCTCTTCGACAAACCCCCTACCGCATACCAGAATCCGTAAAAGATCACATGCGGAAGGAGATTGACGAAATGTTACAACTAGGAGTGATAGAACACTCAGATAGCCCATGGGCCTCTCCGGTAGTGCTGGTACCGAAGCGGGACGGAACCACCCGCTTCTGCGTCGACTACCGGAAACTTAATGATAAAACAATTTCAGATGCCTATCCCATGCCCCGAATCGATGAGCTATTAGATAAAATGGCCAGGGGCCAGTACCTCACCACAATAGACTTGTGCAAAGGGTACTGGCAGATCCCACTAGCCGAGGATGCCATCCCAAAGTCCGCATTCGTCACCCCGTTTGGGCTATACCAATTCAAGGTGATGCCATTCGGGATGAAGAATGCGCCGGCTACGTTTCAGCGGATGGTGGACCGGTTACTGGACGGATCCCAGGAGTATGCTTGCGCCTATTTAGATGACATAGCAATATTTAGCAACTCCTGGGACGAGCACTTGACCCATATAGGAGCCATCCTCGACCGCATCAGGGAGGCAGGTCTCACGTTAAAACCCAGCAAGTGCCACGTAGGGATGGCCGAAGTGCAGTACTTAGGCCACAGGGTGGGTAGTGGGCGGCAAAAGCCAGAACCCGCTAAGATAGAGGCCGTAGCTAAGTGGCCAACCCCTCGCACGAAAACTCAGGTTTTAGCTTTTCTAGGAACCGCCAGGTATTACCGTAAATTTGTACCTGATTATAGTACCCTAGCCAAGCCCCTTACTGACCTCACCAAAAATAACTTACCCAAAGTAGTGACCTGGAGCCCAGAGTGTGAGAAGGCATTCCAAGAACTGAAATCTGCCCTAATTCATGCTCCTGTACTGGCCGCTCCCGATCCAACTAAACGCTTTCTCGTTCATACAGATGCTTCTATGTTTGGATTGGGAGCAGTGCTGAGCCAAGTTGGGGCCGATGGCGGCGAGCATCCAGTCGCTTACTTAAGTCGGAAACTACAACCCAGGGAAGTAAGCTATGCCGCCATCGAAAAGGAATGCCTGGCGGTGGTGTGGGCCCTCAAGAAACTACAGCCCTACTTATATGGCCAACAATTTGCCTTGCTCACAGATCACAACCCGTTGGTGTGGCTAAACCGGGTGTCAGGGGACAACGCTAGACTACTGAGATGGAGTTTGGCACTACAACCATTTGATTTCACCATCCAGTATCGCCCAGGGAAACAAAATGGTAACGCTGACGGGTTGTCCAGACAGACAGAACTCGAGAAATGATCTGTGAGCACTCCTCCGGACATCCCCAAGCAGATCCGTTGGAATCAGACCGTGTATGCCGGCTTATGGTCACGGGGGAGGTGTGTAACGGAACCCATCACTGTTTTACCCTGTTTTATGATTATTATGGTTCAAATATGATCCTAATATATGTATGTTGGTTGATGCTCTGCAGAATATTGTCCCAGACATTTACAGCTACTTGGCATGGGAGATAATCTTGTTACAGCGACTCCGCATAAGATAAAGGAAGTCTATTGTATACAGTGTTTTCATTCTCAGATAAGAACAAAGAAGTGTAATTGAATCAATGTCTGATTGTATCAAAGTTGCCAGGGAGGTGTGACCCCCCTATTGTTCTCTTTATGTGTATTGTTTGTGGCCAAATATGGGCATGGGTATTACCTGTGGCCAAAGAGATGTATATATATTTCTGTAAAGGTAAATAAAGTGAGTATTCATTTGACTCCCAAATTGTGTGTCGTCCAATATGGGAGATCGGGAATGGTGAGACTGTAGTGCTTCTTGGGTATTTTACCGTATACCAGCGGAGATATTGAACTACGTGTTCCAGCTCCGTTACACTATTTTAATTATATTACAAAATCTAATACATTTAGACTTTACCAATGATGAGTTTTGTTAGAAATAATATAGATATAAGTGAATATTCACAGAGAAGAGAGATAAGAAAACAAGAGAGAGAGACCCCAAGCCCTTTGCCCCCCCCACCCCCCACCCCTCAGATAAACTACCACCAATAGTCTCTACTCCCCCCTTCTCGCCACCTGGTTGATTTTTTAACTGATCATAAGCTCACACCAGGTTTATATACAAATGCATAACTAAAATACATCAACAAAATGGTGTATAAATGTATTTATGTCCAATAGAGTGCATGCTTACTCCATGGCTGAACTAGCAAATAATATGGAATATTCTCCATGATAACTTGAGCCAAATAAATGTTTAGGTTTGAATCACCAATTGTCTGCTATCTGTACCTGTTTGGTAATGCTTAGGTAAAACAATGGTGAATTGAAGAAAGGCGTAAGTATGAGTACTGCATATGTATATCTTATAATCATGTCTCATGGTAGCCTAGCTGCACAAAACTATTTAGCATTAGTATAGTTATTTCTGTTTTTTCTGCAGGCTCCAAAAATTGGAAACAGAGGTTCTCAGCAGCAGACTGGGAGCTGAAGACAGGAACAAGCACACCGGTGGAGGTGTTAGCTGAAACAGAGCAAAGCAGAAGGTGCAGACAGAACTCTTGCCAGATAGGAACAGAAGCAGCTTGACACAGCCACTACCCAAACCAGACAGGAACAGAAGCAGTTGCACATAACACTGCAACTGCAAACCAGGCAGGACAAAAGAGTTGCAGCGTCTTATAACTGACACTCTGAAGTAATCTCAGCCGGATCTTAAAGGACTCGCTTGACAGTAATAGGGATGGAGTATAAAACACAGGAGGAGATTCATCTTTTCGAGGTCTCCCTCCCAGCCTACTCAGTCTGTGAGTTATTACAGGCTATTTAATGGAAAGACCACTACCCAGTGGCTTACCAGAACAAATACTCCTGATACTAACATTATATTTAGTATTCTTGATTTATTATATTATTACTGTTAATATATGTATAATTATTAGCATTATTATTAATGCAATTAATATTATTAATGTTATTATCATTAAAACTATTTGACATTTAAAATTATTTTTCCCAATATTTTCATACTATACACATTATTGTAGACTGTACACATAGCTCTATTGTATTACATAAGCTAAAAAAAATGAGTGCCTTTTTAAGCTATTTACCAACCCTTATGTTGATGAATTGATTGCATAGGTTTTTCTATCATATTGAATGATGTTTAGCTGTGTATGCTACTTGATTAATTCTGTTTTGCATACAGAGTGTTGTATTGCCTATTGCAATGGTCAGCATATTCCAATATGCTGCTTGATAAATATGTGCCTAGGTGTGTGGAAAATTAGTGTTTGTACTTATGAGCCTGTGTAGGTCAGCGGTAGTAATTACATTTGTACTGGAACCCATGCTTTCTCATGAGAGCCCTAACAGAACAGGAACTGAACATGTGCTGTAACTGTACAAAGTGAGATCATGAAAGGCCCTTAGGCCACCTCAGGCTTTCCTGTGGTTGGAGAAAGGGACCACTTGACCTGGCAGGACCGTGTAGGGACAGGAGGTGGCTAGCTGGGGGAGGTGGAGCCATTTATAGGTGTGTGGTGCCAATTTCCACCAGTTTGCCCCCAGTTAGCCGTGTGAGCAGACTCCCACCCACCCATCCCTAAGGTATTGTTGTTTAAAGTGTTGTATATGTTGTACTGTAAAAAATAAAAATAATAATAGCTGGTTGTGGATTATTTTGTTTATTGTCTGTCGTACTCGTTGTGGATGTATTGTTGAAGTATACATTATATGTTATCAAAAGTTTGTTTATATGTTGTCAAAGCGGTGGGTGGTGAGGGGAGTCGCCGGGTAGAGTGGTAAAATGGGTGAGATCCTATCCTATGGTGGTACAGATGTTCCAACACAGTAGGCCCTGGATGAGGCTTTAGGGTGTAGCGTGTACTGTCTCTGTACAGGCTCCTCCCATCGGGGTTATGTTTATTTATTTAGCGTTATGGTTGTTAGGTTATCTTGTGTTTACCAATAAAGGCTGTGGCCAGTTATCTCCCAAGAAGTGGTCTGTGTCTAATCTTTATATTTAATGGGTGATAGGTATACATTCTTGCATACCTATACATTCGTGCACAGATCAACTGGGCTTTGCTTAGGTCATGTAACTAACAGCTATAAACGAGCCCTTTAATCTGAGCATGCTTGCCACACTACATGAAAAATTACTCAAAGTTGACTTTTTTAATGAAATTTCTGTAAGATGCTTCTGTAACCTGCATCCCACTTAAAAGTAAGAAAATGACACAAAAGGAATTGGGGATTAGAGGCAGGGACAGAGCAGGTTTCTAGCAGAGGAAGAAGTTACACTCTGTGTTTTTCTTACCACAACGTTTCTTAAGACCCCAATTTACAAATTTACTGGTACGGTACAGATTCACATAATTTTACCCCCTTCTCATTCTTCTCTGCTTAACTTCTCATAAACTTTCTTATCCTCTTAATGTCTATTCCTGCTCATCAATCTACAGTATGTGTCCCTTTTCATTCATGACTTCTTGATTTATGCACATAGCTGTCTTACAATGTACATGTAATTATTTTTACTTTTATTGTGCATTTTTTCATGCATTGACAACTCAGAGTCTGATTCAATTGAGCAATTGTAAGTTACTGGAGCCCGTAAGTTAATTTGCTATTCATCTGGCGTCTTTTTGCGGGCTCCAAACGTTTACAGTTACAGCTTTGAAAACTTTGCGGTTGTTAAACCCGGAACTTACAGCCTCCCAAGGCCTTTGATCTTTCACGTCTGCAAGAGTTCTGATCACTAAAATAGCAAATTGCTATTCTATTACAAAAATCTCTCAAAACCGCACCCGCAGTCAAGCCTGCAAATGGCAAATGGAGGCCAAAACGTATGGCTTCCAAATAGGACCCGCAAAGGGTTTACAGACTAGTTTGGAACACTGCAAAACACAATAAAAACACACCAATGCACTTTAAAATACGGGACAGCAATGGAAGGCATCAGAATTACTTGCACAACAATACACAACCATCAAATAGTTCAATAAATAACATTTTATTTACTCATATGTTGCAATGGTCATGCAAGGGGAAGAGGCACAGGGGAGTGAGAGGAGGGGAAAGAGACAGGGAAGTGAGAGGAGGGGAAAGAGACAGGGAAGTGAGAGGAGGGGAAGAGACACAGAGGAGGGGGGAAGATACACAAGGGAGGGAAATGGGGGGGGTGAAGAGACACAAGGGGGGGATAGACACAGGAGGAGGAAGGAAACAGGGGGGAAAGAGACACAGGGGAGGGGGGGAACAGACACAGTGGAGGGAGAGAGGGGAAAGTGACACAGGGGAGGAGGATAGAGACACAGGGGAGGGGGAAAGAGACACATGGGAGGGAGAGGGGTGAAAGAGACAAAGGGGAGGGGGTCAGAGACATGGGAGGGAGAGGGGGTAAAAACCCAGTGGGGGAAGGAGACACAAGGGATGGAGAGGAGGGGGGAAATGAGACACAAGGGAGGAAGTAGACATGGGGAGAGACTCACAATGAGCTCCAAAGGCACTAATCACAAGGCCAGTAAAGTAGAGGGGGAGAGGCTCCCATTGTGTGAAAAACATTATTGCCAGGCCTCACTTTTTATTGCCGTCATTTATGACGGGCAAGTCACTAGTATATTATATATATTATTATATGATATATCATGATATTATTACTATTATTGTTACTGTTGTTATTATATGTATTAACCTATTGCATAGTAACTAGGGCTCCTTAGTTTACGGATATAGCAATGTGACACAAATTTGATGTATGTGGATGTCCCAAAACCTCAATCATTGAAAACACACTGACATGGTGAAAACGGTATAACAACACTTTATTTCATACACAGAGCACATTAAGAAATGGACAAGACTGTGCATTAATATCATGGGTGTAGTGTGGGCGTATCCCGGGAAAGCATGAGGCTATTGTTGGGAAAAAGGGGATACCTAAAGGGGGTAATGTCATAGTCTAGAATAAGCATGATGGATAGCACCTAACAGGTCACATGTGGTCACTACACCTCTGCAACCGCAATACAATGAATAAAAGGATTATCAGAAATCACTCCATTTAATTGAAGAATCCATTAATGTGCATAGCACTTACAACTTGTCTATATCTGCTCAATGAAACAGGTGCTTAAACCTATGGACTGTGTAATCCAATCCAGTTTCACACATACAATGTGTTCCCAAAACAAAAATCGGAAAAAAGTGGTCAAAAGAAAAAGGCGGAGGAGGATAAAACATAAAAAGATAGATGTACAGTACAGTGCTAAATACAATATACAAACTCACCTGATTCCCATCTGCAAGCATTATTAACCATTAGCTAGTTCTCAGGATAACTCGCTGGCCATGACCATTAATAATGATGTATCATTTCACAATAAATACTTAGCTGTGACCATGATACTCATGATATCTGCAATAAGGGTAAATTCCCATTAATATGCAGAGGACACAAATGTCAGCAGCCAGATTCAATGTTACTTGCATCAGACCTAAGGATATGTTCTCAGACTGATATTGAGGTCAGGATCACATGCTTTTCTAGTGGATATATGAATGCTGTCTGTCATTAGCACGCCATTGTGTGGCTCTGCAAGTCCACTGCCATAGCGGCATTAGTCTACATTTAGGCTAACAACAATGTCTTAGAAATCTGGCTATATGATAGCTTTAAAATTGTGGGAGCTACATGTTAAGGGGGGCTTTCATTAAAGTAATGTCTAACTGAAAGGCACTGTGAAAACCTTAAACTTCATACATTTCCTTCACAAAGCGTGCAGATGCAGAAGATGCCTTCATGGACCTGAATTGTACCTAAAACAAAACAAAACAAAAATCTAACACCTAAAAAATAATGTCTTAAAAACAGCAACTTTTCTAAACAGCATTTCTCAGTGACCATCAATTGGTGAAATGTTAAATAGAACCCTGCGTGTCCACAGAGAAAGGGATCATGGACCATGGGATGGGAGGTAGCCATCTGGACACAAAATATCACCATCACATAAACCAAGATCCAAGACTCTGTAGTCAGGCTAGATTCTATTAACATTTGGACCAATAGATTATCACTAAGGAGTGCTGTTGAGAAGGCACAAACATACGAGCAGCCCCAATTCCCTGTGGCTGGCCGCCGTACACTTGGTGGTGGTGGTGGGAACAGGGGGAGGAATCCCCCCATGTGACTGCGGCAATAGCAGTGGTGGTGGTGCTGGTGGCTTTGGCAGAAGCATGGAGGAAGGAGAGGAGGCGGTCCGGGCTGCTGGTGGGCAGGGAAGGCCTCCAGGGTGGAGGAGGCGGGGCTGGGGACCAGAGCTGTGCAAGGCGTCCATTGTCAGGTGTTGAAATGTGCTCCGGTCTTCCCCCATCCTGCGCAGCCTGGCAAGGTAGGACTCAGTCATAAAATATTGTCTTCTCTCCTCCCTATTGCACCTGGCCAGGCCATGCATGACTTCTGTATGATTGGCGGAGATGCTGGCCTGGATCCCCTGAAGTCAATCCAACTGCTGCTGCATGATGGCCAGCATCTCCACCTGTGCAGCCTGGTTTGGTGGTAGGGATGGAGGTCCCTGAGCCATTGCCTGGTGAGGAGGTAGCGGTGGTGGTGGCCCAGTGGGGAGGGTCTGGGGCCCGGCTGGAGCTTCGCTCCATGGGGGTGGTGGCTTCATTGCTGGGTCTGGTGGGGATGGTGGTGACCAGTCTGCGGCACTGCTTAGGAGAGGAGGATATGGGGTCAAGCTCCACTGTTCCCACCAGTAGGAGGGCCCTGCCGAGATGCTGAGTCTCTGGGGGAGGGGGACAGTGGGGTCTATTGCCGGCGGTGTGGCCGATTGTCCTACTGGTGACCCCACTAGCCAGGTGACATCCTCCTACACCGAACCCGGGCCCTCTGCGCCAGTTCCTGCTGGGCAGGGGTTCGCTCCTCGACTTCCTGCTCTGATGCAGCCGACGCTCCTGACTCTGGCTCACCACTGGACCCAGACCTCCTTGATGCCGAAAGAGAGAAAAGAAAGGTACATGTTATTAGTATAATGTATTCATTGTTTTGTGTTCATTGCTAACTATCTGACATCTAGGCTTGAACCTGGATGATTCTCCTAATTGCAACTCAGATTAGCTGTAATTTGATAGATGTGATCTATTCTTTGGTTCTTGATCTTGATTGTTCTTGGCTCCTTGCACTATCTTGATTCCTGCTGAGATCTGTAACTGCATACGCTGCATTGGGCACACTAATACATGGACTCTCTATTGATTAATTACTGTTGTTGTGCCCACGAATGACAGGGATTTTTCATCTTCATGGACTTAATGACACATCCATCTATCCCTTGTTAATTCCATGGAGCTGACATGTCAGTGTCATTGTTGGTCACCATGTACATGTGCCATGTGTGTGATGTACATGTGGTGGCATGTTAGTGTATGTGATATTCACCTGACATGGATGCTGGGTCCTGCTGGGCCACCAAGCCTTAAGTTCCAGCGGTGGAAACCTGGCTGAGAAGGTCTTGGCTACAATAACCCACTCGTTGAAGCGCACAGCCACTTGGTGCTGTAGATTGCTTGTCCTCCTTGGCCATCATCCTCCTCACCTTATCCCTAATTTCATCAAAACAGTGTTTGACGGATCTCACATCCCTTTGCTCTGTGCCCACTGTTGTTACTTTGTCTGCTACCTCCTTCCATGCCTGTGCCCTAGGCCCTGGCCTGACTTCCTTCCCTCCGGCAAATCATGGGTGGCCACGGATGGCACTATGAAGGACAACATTCTCCTGGTGCATGTAATTGTGAGCACTGTGCTTGCCCTTAGCCTCTTGCCTTCCCGACTGTAGACTGGGATCCGGAGCTTCCTCATCTGTCCCTGAGGCCTGTCTCTCCTCCGAACTGCCACCCCCCTGGTATAAGGCCCCTCCTCCTCTGTCCCTGGCCTAGATGTGTCTCTTGCTAGGGCTACCCTGCCACCACCCACCTCCTCTCCACACTCCTCCGCCACCTCCTCCGTCGCCACCACCACCGCCGCCAACTCCTTAACCACCTCCTCCACCACTTCCCAGGGCCACCTCTCCCTCCTCCCTGCCTCTCCACTCTTCTCACCTCCTCTCTCCTCCCTCCATTTAAATCACAAAAATAAGATAAGGATAAAGAAAAATACGTTTTTCTGTATATTAATGAAAAAAAAAAAGTGTGCATTATGTGTATTTATTAACTCTTGGGGGATGGGGGTGTCGGGGATGGGATGGGGTGTGTGTATGGAGTGACCTAGCTCTATATGTATCTATGTGTTTAATGTAGTTTATGTGTATTGCTATGATGTGTGATCTGTAAATTTGTGTAATCAAGGATTAAGTGTAAATTCATAATTAGATGAACAGAAATAAACAAAACCGCACTATACTCCTCTAAGAACTCGCCTACTCTCTCGCTCTCTGCCAAAAACCTCCAACTCTGGGACCTGCATGCTACTTCGGAAGAAAATACAACACAGTCAACGCAACTTTATAACCTCTCCCTGTCAATCATCTGTGGCTAGACTGCTTTCTATTGGCTGAGAGTCCTGTGTCGCACTCTGTTATACCGTGATTGAATCGTAACAGCTGATCACATGGTGGCTGGCCCATTAACAGTTCGTCCGCTGGAGGGGTTTACGGGCTTGAGGCCTCGGCTTGTAACTTGCTCCCTTGCCCAATTGAATAGAGTCGGAATTGGAGACGACAGTAAACCCACAACAGGCCCACAGACATATAGTCTGTATACCGCGAGTTGCGGCCTTCAAATTGTATGAGGCTCTCAGAATATTACTACAAGGTCTGTACACCATATTTATTTATAAGCATAAAAATACAATGACATTGATAAGTAATGTATAATTAGGTTTATCTACTGAAAGAAACCCAGAAAATGGACACATTTTATCTCAAGGATAGAAAATGTCAGGACTGTTCGGAATGCTTACGATGTTGGTAATGCACATGCACCGTTGAATTTGAGCCTCAGGAAGCCAGGTGAGCAGTTGAAGCACGCGGGACTTAGGCTGCAATGAGCGCAGAAGCCGCTCATTGCACTGAGAGCCTCAGGGAAGCGAGGCGAGTCGTAGAAGCATGCAGGACTAAGGCTGCGAGGGTAGCAACTGCGAGCCAAGCCCGTAACTTTAAAAAAACAAAAAAAAAAATGACTTAACAAAAATAATAACACACTCACACACAGCACAAGGGGAGAGCAAGGAAGCCTGGGAGTGAGGTTGCAAGCGAACTTGAGCCATATTTGACGTTCTCGTCAATCCATAATCGGCTAAGCAAGGAAAAAAATGGCAAAAAAATAAAAATTCTTAAACTGGATGAAAATGAGGCTGAACAAAGGCAGGCACGCGGGACAGTAACACTTACACAAACAACACCAGGCATGCAAGACTTTGAAAATAAAACCGACGTCAGTCAGAGCGTAACACACACACATACAGCAGACACACAGAGGAGACAAAAGGAAGGGGCAGGGGGTGATGGTGGAAAGAGACACATGGCATTCCCAAGCACAAAACTTGCAAGTTAATGAAACCTGCAAGGAGAGGCACGTACAGTAGGCGTACATTAGACACGATGAGCGGTCATAAGCACCACCAGCGGGAGTCGCGCGATGAGTTATGAAAGCGCTCAGCGTTAGGCTTGCGATGAGCGCTGAGGCACATGTATTGTATGCTTCACTAAGAAAAATAAGGGCCATATTCAATTCTAAACCCACAACGCGATTGCAGACAGCTGAATGTCTGTGAGTGAGTTGCGGGCTCCCGTTCGTGTCTGATGCGATGCTATTCAATTGCTCAAGGCCGCAAGTTATGGGCCCCAAGCCAAAACCGTGAACCAGCAGTTCTGGGTGGTAACCTGAGCAATTCAGGAAGCCCGTAACTGCCCATTTTGAATCGGCATATAGAAAATGAGACTGTCATTATTACGGCAGTAAAACATATAGGTTACATGTCAATCAATTTGGTTCTGGTTTCCGATATTCGATCAGACTAGCAAAACTTGCGAAATAAAGAATTATGAAAATGAATGCCATAACTGTTCTTGTCCATATGAGTGGCCTGATATGTATTAATTAATTGATACCCGAGATTGATGTAACCCCGAAATGACACATAAAATGTAATTGATTTCCTGACGATTTGCGAGCTTGAGACTGTTGTGAAATAAATTCTTATGTCTGTCATCGCTTTCCCCGTCATTTACAGTGCAGGATTGATTTTTTATTTGCATTTACAGTGCTACAAATAGGTGTTTAACCCCATTGCGGGTCCTCTCTAGCACTCGTAGGATTTTCTCCTTAATTTGCCATTTATGGATGTGAAGACATTTGCAGGCTTGGGAAAATTGAGCAATTGAATAGCAATATGCGATTTTAGTCTTTCGAAAGTGACAGATCAAAGGCTACTGGAGGCTGTAAGTTACGATTTTAACCATCGCCATTTTTTTAAGCTGGTAACTCGGAAGCCAATCCGAGCCTGCAAAAAGACGCCAATTGTTTAGCAAAATAGCTTGCGACCTCACTTACAGCCTACCAGATCTCAAAATCGCTCAATTGAATGTGTCTCTAAGCAAGTATGAGACAGCTAAGCCCCAAGCAGAAATAATCAGATGACAAGCTTTCTTCCTCAGTCCTATTAACTACTTATGATATACAGTCTTGTGGTACACTACTTCCTAAGGACATGAGACATCAAGATGAAGCTTTTTTTGTCAGCTCATAACACAGAAATAAAATATAGAAGATAAATGTGAAAAATGTTTAGTGTTACTATATCAATTTTTCTTGAGGTTGGTTGTTACACAATTTTTCTATTAATACAGAGTTGATTGGCTTTACCAGATCAGCCATGGACTGAAAACTGCATTGGTTTATCATATGCTAAGAGAAGTAGTGATTTGATCACAAAGATTGTTTTATTTTACTGGATTATTAAAACTTGTGTGCATTATATATTTGCTTTATTTTCTTTAATGATTTATTGTGTTTGTTAACTATTTTTTATAGATACACTCTTCTATGATACTTTTGTTTACCAGTTCTAGCTAGACTCTTTTATGGTACGTTGATTTTCAGTCTCTCTTCTATTGGGCTTTTGCTTTGTTTTCTTTTTTTCTGCTTGATGTCTCTTCCTTTGTTGAATCTGATAATCCAGTCTGCTCTCTGATTCAATCTTTCCAATGACTTGTAGCGTTTAACAATACATATTGATGCTGTTTTAGCAGCTGTGTCTGCAGACCATGTCATCGTTGAAGTGATTCCACAATTTGTTTACTCAGGTTAAATGCACTCACTGTGCTTTAATAAACAAATTACTATTACATATTTGCACAGCTAATCCCATGGAATTTCAAGTTTCATGTTTGTTTGAGCCCTATTTCACTCCTTTAAGGAGTGCTCAAACTTCTGGTTTCCTATACTGATGGAATACATTGCATTATGTAATACACACTATTTGGGTGATGTAGCAGTATAAGTAAGCATAGTTTGATTTCACATAATACGCTAATACCAGGGTGAAATGTTTGGGCCACAATTACATTGAGTCTTAGGATCAAATCTAAACATGCTAGTCTAATTTATTGGCCTAGATCTGAATTACTAAGTCACATTCACCAAACACGCACATGACAGAAATAAGGAGGAGTTAAGCCCAATATTTTGAATATTTTTTATTTTTTTATTTATCACAACTATATCATATACAATATCAATATACATCAATTTATTTTACAAGAATATTACATATAGCAATCAATATTATTATATAATGTTTAATATATTGCTTTAATAGAATAAAATATTCAGTTGAAGTGGAGTCAAAAATCTGTTCTATAATTACTCATATATTTATCCCATACATTGCATCTACCTGACATTTTTTTTGCTTGTATTGTTCTTACATTTTTCTTGAAAATCTTTTTCCAATTGTCTATTTCTATCCGCTATGGTTACAATTTTGTTCTAAGTGGGAATTTTATTTGTTTTCCAATTTCTTATGATCAACCATGTAATCACTAATAAAATTTCCATTATTAAACATTTTACTGAACATCTTTTGGGAATATATGAAACAATATCCCTTGAGGTTAGAAGTAAAAAGAATTCACCCTAAAGAAAGAAAATGTTTTCCACACAGGTGGTTAATGTGTGGAATTCTCTACAAAAGGAGGTGGTGACAGAGGATTCGATAGATAACTTTAAAAGGGGACTGAATTTATATCTAATTAAAAGTAAATTCAGGGTTATCCCGGATAATTAGAGAGAGAGGATTGATCCAGGGAGGAATCTGATCGCCTGTATCTGGGGTCAGGAAGCATATTTTTTTTTTCTTTGAGACGATTGGCTAAGTTTCACTTGTTTTTTTTTCTGTTTGCCTTCCTCTGGATCAATTAATTATTAATTAAAAATAAATAAATACATTAATTAATTATTAATTAATTAACAATTAATTAACAACTAATTAATTAATAACTAATCTGCATATTGCAGATCAGAGGAGATCTTAAAAGGTTGAACTTTTGTTAACATTTTTTATTCCAAACATACAAAATACAAGAAAAAAATGTTGCATTACACACAACTTTAAGGTTTAGAGTGGATTTTTTTCACCGTGGTTCACTATGCCTCAGTGTCAGTATATTTGTCCCATGGAGACCATTTGAGAAGAATCCTATTTCTGGGATCTCCATTTGCGAAGGCATAATCAACTTCTGGTTGCTTGTTACGGGCTACAATAGTTCTTATTTTATTCCAGGTAGGGAATAGACCTACTTTTCGATTCAAAGCTATCAGCCATATTATAACTAAAAGAATGTGCATTAAGATGTCTATGTATTTATTATATTCAATCTCCTCTGAAAAGATATGAAAGAGGACTACTACTGGTGCTAGCTTCATTACTCTATTTATAATTCTTGATAAGTGTTTTATACACATTTTCCAGAAACATTGGATCCTCTCACATGACCACCACGTGTGAAGCTGTGTTTCCCCCTCTGAGCATCCCCTCTAACACCTGTCTGAGTGCATTCTTGCATTTGTTTTGTTTAGTACCACCAGTACTTTATACCATCTATTCAGCACTTTAAAGTGTGTTTTCCTCAATGAGCTACAGTACACTTAATACTTTTTTTCCATTCAAAGGCTGGCATCAAACCATGTTTTTACTTCCCATTTTCCCCCATGACCCCTTCCCATTTGCACATCCCAAGGGATTTGTTTCTTGCCTCTTCTAAGATTGTACCACAGTTGGAAATAGAAATGTCGATATTAGTCTTTAAATATTCTTTTTCCCATTTGATAAGCTCAAACCTTGTCAATTCACTGTACTTAAAAGGTTGAACTTGATGGACTGAAAGTCTTTTTTCAACCTCAATTACTATGTAACGATGTAACTATGTAATATAAATTGAGGAGATATATTGATTTGAAAACTAACCATACTTGAAATTTGTCTTCTACATAGGGACCATACATTTTGTATTTTTAGACATTTCCTCCATATTTGAATATGAGACCCTTCCCCTCCACAGTCTCTCCAACATCTATCTGACTGGTTACCAGAAATTATTTTAGCTAATCTAGATAGAACCCTATACTACCTCTGGGTCAATTTAAATTGTATATCTGCATATGTTAACATTTTATACATTTTCTGAATTAAATCAAATGCATGAAACCACTCCGATCTCGCCCATATTTCATCTAGCTCCTCTTCACAGTCTTTCATTCTAAAGGTTTTCTCCATCTGAAATGTATATCTTATTAATTTATAGCATTGAGATATAGAAATGTTTTGTCCTCTTCAGTGCACAGTAATTACAATTTTAGTCAGTTCTCTTTCTTCTTTTATATTGTATTAACATTGTTTTATTTTACTTATTATAGAGTTGTATTCTACTACAATATCCCTGACATTTTTTAAACTTCCAGTCATAAAGAGGTCTTTCAAGTATTTAATTGATTCTACTCCAGATTTCTTTTTTCTTTTCATTAAAAATATATCACATATATAGTTGTGAGCATACGAGCTGCTAAGCGATGGGCTGCATTTGCGGTGGTGGAGCATCCCACGTTGGCTAACACACACACATGCAGGACTTTTGAAAAAAAAACTCAAAGGCGCCTCACACGCGGTTAACACACACGCACGACTTAGAAAAAAATCAACTGCGTCGTACACGCACGATTTAGAAAAAAAACAACTGCGTCCCTCGCAAAAAAATACGGCCGCAAAACGACCCATTCCCAAAACACAAAACCGCCCGAAAACGGCGCTCATGAAAACATCAGAAACACAAGAAATAAACACAACGAACACAAAAAAAGCTTACTTACAGCAAGGGGGGGCATTCGGGACCTCGAAAAGTTAATTTACACGTCCATTTAAGTCCAAAAAAACGAGTTTAAACTGCCGAAAATCACCTAAGCGAGAGAAAAAATGGCCGCCGAACAAAATGAAAATGAGGCTACAGACGTAACTATACTGTACTACAAACTAATCTTAACCCAAACTAATTAAACAAGTATATTTAAATTACATAAAAAAAAACAACTTTAACTATGAAAATGGGATTCATATATATTTATGTGTGTAGGCCCTAAAACAAACCAATTTTAATTGAAACTAATTAAACAAGTATATTTAAATGACATTAATTTACTGCAACTCAATATGTAACCTAAAGCTGAATCTTTCCCGTTTTTTTACTATTCAAACAGACTCTGCATCAACAGCGTCACTCAAGAATTTGTACCGTGCATTGTGAACCAGAATCCCTTTTAAAGAACACAAAGAAAGAACAAGAGGTAAGATAGAAAAATACATTACATGCTGAAAAAGACCATGCTTTGCTAAATCAAAAAGAAGAAATATACAATTAACCACTTCACTTTCTTTTTCAAACAGACACTACAAGAAGACCGGTGGATTAAGGTTGGCAGGAGGGGACCCTCTGACATTCAGACAAGAACAACACTTCAATCAAGGTAAAGTATAACAAGTAGAAAAAATAAAGGGACTATATATGTTTAATGGCCGCCAATATAACAAATGCAGCAACCAAAAAGTGGTGAACACAAAATAGGATAATGCTAAAAACATTGCCATAATATCCAAAATAGAAAAAACATTAATTTTCACTGTAGAAAATGTTTTAACCTTCATAAAAAAAGACTAATTAAGCAAATAAAGTATGCAACATATGGTAGACACAAAATAGCATTTACCAAAAATAACACAAACACATAGCAAAGTAAATTAATATTCTTCTTTACCTTTTAAGAAGCTATAAGCCTTACAAAGAAGCCTAAATTAGCATACCAAAAGTGGTGGACACAAAAGAGGATAATGTTAAAAACATTGCAATAATATCCAAAATAAGAAAAAAAATGAATAATTACAGTATAAAAAAAGGATAACTGAAATATACAAATACATTTAAAGTATTTTTAAAAGGTTGCACAAAAAACAGTATAGCTGAAAAATTCACCATAACAGATACAATAGACCAAAAGAATGAAATATGCTATACATTACAAATACATTCAAATGAAATAACATTTTAATTTTTCTTTTACAACAGACACTGCATGAAGACCATCGGACAAAGACTTTCAACAGAGGACCAACAAAGATTCTGCTTGAAATCACACTTCAAGCAAGGTGCAGTATAACAAGTAAAAAAAGAGAAAACTAAACAAACATGTTTGCTCTGCATCCATATCAACAGAAAAAAAAAAAAGAACAACCACTAACTAGAACTTTTACCAAAATATAACGGACATTTCTCATCTACCTTTTATTTGTCTTTTATGGACAATAATGTTTAACAGTAAATCCAAACTTCAATGTAGCCAGAAAAAAAGAAAAATAGCATAGTCCACAAAAGGCTCAAAACACAATAAAATGTGCCATTCTAAATTACCAGTTCTAATGTACAATATATTAAGTATAAAACCTAACCACACACATAAAATACAATAGTACTACAAATAGTACTAACACCCAAAAAACAACAATAGAAACATCTTCAGAGCCCCAACATATAAGCCTTTAAATAAAATATAAAAATACTATTATAACAATCCCCTGTACGATAAATTACAAAGACTAATTTCTGCCCTCTACTATCATTATAAGCATTATAAAAAAAAAAACAGCATAGTCCACAAAAGTTTCAAAACACAGACTCAATGAAATTTGTCATTCTAAATTACCAGTCCTAATGTACAATATTAAGCATAAAACCTAACCATACACATAAAATAGAATAGTACTACAAATAGTAGTAACACCCAAAAAACAATAGAAACATTTTCAGAGCCCCAACATATAAGACTAATTTCTGCCCTCTACTATCCCTATAAGCCAAAAGTACAAAAAATAATAATTAACAAACCAGAAAATACACCTACTATATCTACAAGAAACTATAGTGTAATTACCTTGAGTGTGCTATGCATGTAAGGCAAAAATTACAACCTACAACAGAAAGTAAAAGCAAAAAAATAAAAAACACATATTTAACTGTACGAAGAAAGTACAGCTACAATCAAATTGAATCACATAGAAACAAATTGTTGATAAGAAAAGGTTTTAAAAACAAATGTAACATCTCAAAATAAACTAGTGATACATTATTTTTTTTTACAGATTAACATGGCTGATAACGAGAGTAAACAAGAAAAGATAAGGCGGCAAGCTAGAGAACGACGACAGAGAGCAGAGAGCCAGCAGACACCGGAGCAGAAGGAAATTCGACAAGAAAAAGAACGCAAAAGAATTGCAAGAAAAAGATCAGCTGCAAAAATTAAAGATACACCAAAAAAAGCTACTAAGCAAACAAAGGATTTAGAACCTGTTCCTCAAACATCGGATGACATTTTATCTGAAAAAATAAAAGATATACCAAGAAAAGCCACGAAAAAAACAAAGCATTTAGAACCTGTTGTTGAAACATCACATGACATTTCACCTGATGAATTTGAAAGTCAAACTGCTATATGCTTTGCAAATTGTCCTTTACTCAAAGTCTTTAGCAGTAGAGGTTCATAGTTGTGGGGACATGAATACTCAATGTCAGTTTTGTGAGGCTTATTATTTTAAACAGGAGAGACACAGAGATGGCCAATTTATTAGTTGCTGTCAAAGAGGCAAGTTCAAACTTCCAGAAAGAAAATAATTTCCAATCTATTTACAAAACATTATGACTGAACCTACTTTTCCAAACTACAAAAATTTTAAGACAAACATAAGATCCTACAATAGTTCCATATTCTTTGCATCTATGGGGGCAATATTAGCTGCTAATGTACCAGGACATGGTCCTTACTGTTTTAAAGTCCAAGGCCAAATTTATCATTGTACTTCCCATTTACATCCAGAGGAAGGAGAGCAAAGAAAATTCGCTCAACTATATGTCCTAGATATAATAGAAGCTGTTGACCAAGGTATGCAGCTGGAAGAAAATAAAAAATGCTTACCCAGTGTTTTTATAAAGCTAGATAACATTATGGACAATAACCCCTACCCTAAAGCTTATAAAAAAATGGCAGAAGTAGAAAATGAACAACAACTTCATGCACAAAGACATCAATTACAATTGATTTAGTACATGATGAACTTGCATCTCATGTAGATGCTCGCTATGTCAGTGCGCCAGAAGCTATGTGGCGATTTTTAAAATTTGAAATGCATGATAGATCATATGCAGTATATAGATTAGCATTACATTTGCCACAAAGACATTTAGTGAATTTCCATGCTGGAAATGAAAGTAATGCATTGGCCCAAAGTGAACTTCGTCACACTACACTAACTGCATGGTTGGAATTAAATTCCACAGATTCAGAAGCAACACAATTCTTATATATTGAAATTCCATATCACTATGTTTTTGTGAATGGATTATGGAAACCTAGAAAAATCAGAGGAAATAAAATAATCCCATGAATTTACACAGTCAGTCCAAGAGATGTTGAACATTTTTGCTTACGAATATTACTTTTAAATGTTCATGGAGCACAAAGTTTTGAACACATAAGAACTGTTAATGACATAGTATATGAATCCTTCCATTTAGCTGCAAGACATAGAAACTTACTAGCTGATGATACAGAATGGAAAATATGTTTAGAAGAAGCAGCACAATGTCAAATGCCACGGCAGATGAGAGAACAATTTGCATTTATTTGTATCTTCTCAAATGCTCCAAATGCATTAGCTTTGTGGGAGACATTTAAAAGTAATATGGCTGAAGACTTTATGCGACGATACAATAAACCCATTGCACACTTAAAAGCGTTAAGGGAAATCCAAGAAGTATTTTTAATTCATGGATAGAGATGTCGCGGACAGTTCACCCGCGGACTATTCGCTGCGATTTTGGCTCTCGCGCTCGCAGCGGACGGCGGACACATGCGCTTTTCGGTCCACCCCCTATTCTTTATCATTGAGGAAACTTTGACCCTGCACCTCACAGTCAGCAGACACATTCCAGCCAATCAGCAGCATACACTCCCTTCCAGAGCCTTCCATCTGAAGGACAGCATACATTTTAGAATCATTCTGAAGATGCATTCGTTGTGAGAGGACAGATAGTGTAGATGCTGGAGATTTAATAGGGAAATAGATAGCCAGGCTGTGTATTTAGCTTCCACTACAGACCTGAAGGACTCATCTGATATCTGCTGCAAGGACAGCAACCCAAAAAGCCCTTTTTAGGGGTAGAACATCATTTATTTTATTTTATCATTTTTTTCTGTGTAATCTAATTGCATATGCCTGCCAGCGTGTGTGTGTGACAGGCTAACACCTAACAGCTTATATTGTGCTTATTTTCATTACTCATACCTGGGGGTGTACCATACATTGAAAACAACCATTTTTTTCCTGTAATCTAATTTCAGTTGCCTGCCTGTGTCAGGCTCCCAGCTTATATTGTGCTCAGTGAAATAAAACACTTTTTTGACTGTAATAGATTGAATAGCAATTGCCTGCCTACAGGCATGTGTGTGAGGCCTACAGCGCCTACTCTGCAAACTTTTGCCAGTGCACAGTGACACTCATATCTGGTGCAATCTAGTGTACAGTGAAATAAAATAACCTTTTTTTTCTGTAATCGATTGAATATCAGTTGCCTGCCTACAAGCGTGTGCGTGAGGCCTACAGCGCCTACTCTGCCAACTTTTGCCAGTGCACAGTGGCAGAGAGAGGAGTCTGAAGAAGAGGAGTCAGAGGAGGAAGGTGGCTTTGAGGAGGTGGAAGACCAAACACAGCAGGCATCCCAGGGGGCTTGTTGTCACCTTTCAGGGACCCTTGTTGGCTGGGTGGAGGAAGAGACCTTCAATGACATCAGAGAGGACAAGAAACGGGACATGGCTAGCTTGGTATCCAACCTTGTGCAAATGGGGAGTTTGCTGTTGTGCAAAGGGACTGTTTGCGGTTGTTTGCGGTGCATTAAACGGGGAGATTGTTCTGTTACTGTGAAGCGGGTGTAACCCTTACACTACCTGATCAATACAACATCATACCTGATGTTTTAAAGCATGTTATTCCAAACAATTTAGGAATGTTAGGTGATTTATGCCCTTCATGTCTTAAAACCAGACTCTGCATCAACTATGTAATTTTCCGTGGAGTTTTGCCATGGATCCCCCTCCGGCATGCCACAGTCCAGGTGTTAGTCCCCTTGAAACAACTTTCCCATCACTATTCTGACCAGAAAGAGTCCCTGTGGGTTCTGAAAATTTGCCTGCCCATTGAAGTCTATGGCGGTTCGCCGGGTTTGCCCGTTCGCTAACATTTGATCAAATTCGCGTCCGCGGTTCGCGAACCGAAAATTTTATGTTCGCGACATCACTACTCATGGATTAAGTTGTGCAAGTTTTAATTTGCCTGATCCAGGTCTTATAGATGAAAAACTTTGAAGGCTATGACATTCAACTACAATTGCAAGCATTTAATGCTATTAAAAATGCAATAGATGATGACATGGTGACAGAGTGTTATTTCTATCTTGATGGACCTGGCGGATCAGGAAAAACTTATCTATATAATTTATTAATGAGTTCTGTACGAGCACCAGGTCAAATAGCACTGCCGTTTGCCACTACTGGAATTGCTGAACTTTTGTTTGAAGGTTTAAGAACTGTACTTAGTGGCTTTAAACTGTCAGTGCCTATTTTAGAAACTTCTGTGTCAGATATTTGCACAACATCATTACAAGCAAAGAAATTGAAAAAATGTAAATTAATTATAATAGATGAGGCCACAATGATGTCATGCTATGCCCTCCAATGTATTGACCGTTTGCTTTGTGAGGTCATGGATAATACTTTTCCATTTGTTGGAAAGGTAATGTTGTTAGGTGGCGATTTTAGACAAACATTACCTGTCGTTGTACATGGAAATCGAACTGACATTATCGAAACCTGTATAAAGTCAAGCACACTATGGAAACATTTTACCCATCTTCAACTGCAACAAAACATGAGATCAGAAGGACAAACTGATTTCAATGATTGGCTTATTAAAATTGGAGAAGGCAGAACAGAAAAAATACCACATTTACCTGACGACACTGTGCAGATCCCACCTCATATGATTTGTCATCAAGATATTATATTGGCTATATTTGAAGGTAGCATAAATAACCAGGAATATTCCGAGCTTGCCAACCAAGTCATACTAACGTGTAAAAAATAAGGATGCATTAATCCTCAATAATGACATCTTAAAAAAAATGTATGCACCACAAAGAAATTGTCAGTGCTGATTCTGTACTTGCTTATGACAATGAAAGTCAGGCTAACTTTTCCACTAAATTCATAACCTCACTAACTCCTTCTGGAATGCCACCACATATTTTGCAGCTAAAGAAAGGTGCAATTGTCATGTTACTGCAAAATATGAACCCTAAAAAAGGCCTATGCAATGGGACAAGATTAATTGTTCTACAATTAAAGGACCATTTTATAGATGCTGAAATTTTAACTGGTACCCATAAAGGAGAGAGGGTTTTCATACCAAGAATAGATTTAGCACAAAGTGAAAGTAGTCTCCCTTTTATACTTCAAAGAAGACAATTTCCCATCATTATGGCATTTGCCATGACCATTAATAAATCACAAGGACAAACCTTCAAATCTGTGGGTATTTTCTTACAAGAACTAGTATTTGCACATGGCCAATTGTACGTTGCGTTATCACGGTGCAAAAATCCACAGGTTATTAAAGTTTACATTGAAAAGAATAAAAGTCAAGGTGATTTATTAGAAGATGGATGTATTTTTACTAAAAACATTGTCTACTATGAAGTACTATAAATTTTCATTAAAGAAATAAAACCCATGCAAATCATATTTAAAAGCAAATGCAAAAATATAAAAAAACACAATATAGAGAACCACTTTTCCAGAGACCAAACTATGTGCGATTTAAAACAATTACTATAGCAACAAACAAAGGTCAACCATTGAAAAATACAAATTAATAGACAATTCAGTCATAATTAATGGAAGTACTGTTTATATATCAATAGCCTCACCAAACACTTGCCTTGCTTTATTTTCACAAATTACCGTGCATATAAGACACACCTAGTTTTTAGAGGAGCTAAAATAGAAAAAAAATTCTGAATCAAACACAAATACACTTCACACACATATACACACCTACATCACACACATATATATATATATATATATATATATATATATACACACATATACATAAATACATACACATATACATACAGATACATACATACATACACATATACATACAGATACATACACACACATATACATACACACACATATACATACACACACATATACATACACACACATATACATACACACACATATACATACACACACATATACATACACACACATATACATACACACACATATACATACACACACATATACATACACACACATATACACATATACATACATATAGTTACATAGTATTTAAGGTTGAAAAAAGACTTTCAGTCCATCAAGTTCAACTTTTTAAGATCTCCTCTGATCTGCAATATGCGGATTAACTATTCATTCATTAGTTGTTAATTAATTATTAATCAATTATTTAATGTTTTTTTTTTTTATTATTATTAATTAGTCCAGAGGAAAGCAAATGGAAAAAAAAAAAAAAACCACAAGCAAGACTTAGCCAATTGTCTCAAAGGGAAATGTAAAAGAATTTGGATCAATACTGTCTCTCTAATTATCCATGATAACCCTGAATTCCCTTTTTAATTAGAAATAAATCTAGTCCCCTTTTAAAGTTATTTATCGAATCCGCTGTCACCACCTCCTCTGGTAGAGAATTCCACAGATTAACCACCCTTACTGTGAAGAACCCTTTTCTTTCTTTGAGGTAGAATCTTTACTTCTAACCTCATGGGATGTCCTCTTGTCAGTTGAAAACCATACACACATACACACATACACACATACACACATACACATATACACACATACATACACACATACATACATACATACACATACACATTTTGGAGCATTTGGGAGCCTCCAGGAGCTCTTGACCCTCCCTGACCCTCCTGATCCTCACCTTTCTTCTCCACTCTGCCCATCCATGATCATCCCTTGGCCCATCTTGATCTCACCCCATCACGCATTTGAAAATGTTTTGGTCAAGTTCCTTACTTAGTACTTAGATAAGAAAGTTCAAGTTTGAAAATATATACTTTCAAGTTTCTTAATTACAAATTATGATAAAATGTGTATTAACTATGTTACTGTTTCTAATGTTACAAGTTTGAAAATAAATAATTTCAAGTTTATTATTTAGACAGATAAGAAAGTTCAAGTTTCAAAAAATATACTTTATATAAATAAATATAAGTTCTTTACTTCAACATATTACAAAGTTCATGATAAGAGCTCAACCACGTTTTAAGTCACAATGTAAATATTGTCTTTTATGTTCAACTGTTTTTACATTCAAATGTTAATACTTTTAATACAAAATTATGTCAAAATGTTAATTCACTATGTTACTGTTTATAATGTTCCAAGTTGGAAAAATGTTTTTTCAAGTTTCTTAGTTACACAGATAAGAAAGTTCAAGTTTAAAAAAATATAGAAAACAAAGAAGCAATTTGCATATATTATATTGCTACAAAATAGAAGCGCTCTATAGTTTACCTACTGTGTATACATATATATGTATGAACTATATTCGATGTGTTTACATACAGTTCCTCTGGAAAGATGCACAAATGGAAATTGTAGTAAATATCCGTCCAAATAAGTCCAGAACCACAATAATAGAGATGCCAGAGGTGTGCAGCTTCTTCTCAGGACACCGTTCCCACCGTGTCCAAGTAACTGGTAAAGATAATAAGAAGGGTAAGGGAAAGACAGCGCGCCACCTCCTAGTGCAACATGAGTGTATAATAATCACGTCAAAACATCAGTCATATGGTGTTTCACTCACATGTGGTAACCCCATAGTTATGAGGTATCTGTATGGTTTAAACAGGATAGCTCTGGAAGTACCCGATGTCCAATCCTTAGATCTTCATCCCAGGCTCAGGATACGATCCAGATGGTTTGGTAGCAGGTACAGTTGGATCACCAATGCTATTTGGTACACTATTATATAGTGCCTACAGAACAAAATATGATTCCAACTCCTTATGTCTACCATAGGGGACAATTGAAACACACTAATACAAACAATAGTGTGTTTATCGTGTGTTTATTGCACCATATACTCCTCAATACATGCAATATATGGCCAATAGGGATAGGCACATTAAAATGAAAAAAATCAATAATCTAAAAACATAAAAGAAATACCAAACATGTTTCGCCCAAAGACTTTCTCAGTGATATAAAAACAAACAGTGTATAAATATGTACATAAGTACTGCTCATATCAGCACTTACCAACATCAAACCCTTTCTGCTCTCACACAGAGGCTTATATACCCTCCATTGTTTTAAAAATCAGGAAGTGCATGAAAAATGGCGTCGCCCCATGTGACGTGCATCATGTGACTCTTATGACAACATCACGTGACCAACATAACAGTCCAAGTACTTCCTGATTCATAAACTCTCATTCTATGTGAATGCCCTCTGGTGGCTTTACAGGCACATTACATGTCTTACTCCAGATATGGGCACATATATATATATATATATATATATATATATATATATATATATATATATATATATATATATATGCATATATATTTATACCCATACATATATACATAAATACATACACATACATATATACATACACATACATGTATACCCCCAAGAAAGGGGATCACCCTGGGGCAAGAATGAATAAATATATATAAAAAAGACATTGATAAATAAGGATGCATATAAAAAGGAGATATAAATAAATATAAAAAATATATAAAATAAAATACAGGTAAAATATATAAATCAATAGAGAACAACATCCCAATATATGATATAATCCATATCCCCACACTTATCTAACAAAAAAACATTGCACATATATCTTATGATTAATTAAAATACATATAAAAAAAGGATATAAATACAATAAAGGACATGTAAATATATAAATCAATAAAGGACAATAGCCCAGCATATTGCACAATCCATATCCCCACTCTTGTCAAACAAAAACAGTACACATATATCTCATAGACAGAGATTAAAAAAAAGCAAACATATACAAAAACTACTGTCATTCATAAATGCAGCAGGGGAGACATCATATAGAACTCAAGGATGGGAGGACAATAATAGACACCTAAAACAAGACTAGAGGGCATCTATAAATAGACTAGGTATATATCCCTATTTAGACCTAACAGTTCCAAGATGCCCAAAAGATGTATCCATTTTGTTTCTTTCTGTCTCAAATTTAACAGTCTATTCCCCCCTCTTGTATTTGGTTTTACTTGTTCCACTGCCTGAACCATTATGCCAGAGACATCTTTGATATGCTTCATAATGATATGAGCGGAGAAACCATTCGTAAGGATCCCCCTATCAACATTATACAGATGCTCTCTAAATCTGTTTTTTAAAGAACACTTGGTGCGGCCCACATACTGTAGGCCACATTTGCAAGTAATAGTGTAAACCACATACTCTGATTTGCACAAAGTAAGATGTTAAATTCTAAACTTATTATTATTGCTAGTGGATACTACCATATGTCTCTCTCTAGATTTGAGGAATGGGAACGTACCACAATTCTTTGTACTACAGCCAAATTATCCTTTTTTCCCCCTAATCCACATGCTTTCATCCTTTTTAACTGGCCTCAGCTCACTAGGAGCTAATCTCTGCTTTAAATTAAAAAAAAATTCTGAATGTGACTATGGGATTTGCAGGTAAAATCTCTCTCAAAAGATCATCCTGTAATAGAATGGGCCAAAATTCCTTCATAACATGGCGTATAGATGGGGCTGCTGCATAATATTAGGTGATTTCATTAATGAATAAAACATGTATAAGTTTATTAGAAGAACTCTTTAATGAATTACTTTATTCACTTTGTTCATTTTTAGGTAAGCAATACAACATATATGCTTTAAAAGCAAATAATAATGCTGCACAAAAGAAGCCCCACTCTGCATCTACTTCATGCCCGAAATGGTTAACATTTAAAGCCACCTTCTCGTGGAATTACTATAAAGGACTGGCGAGATGCCCACTTCCCACAGGTCTTTGAGGAAGCGTTGTTATGCGAAACGTGCGCGTCGACCTGTTTGTCCCGTAGCTCTGAGGTCACCGGCAGCGTTTGAGAATACAGGCGTCCATCGTCACACGCGCTGGATGTGCAGTGTCTGTACTACCCTAGAACATGATAAGTGATGTTTCCTTGTGTATCTGATATAAGTATACTGATATTGTTTCTAACATAATACTATGCTTATCTGTATCACATATATAGTTGTGAGCGTACGAGTTGTTGCTAACGCTGCGGGCTCGCATAGCGAGCCCGCGGCCCTCACGAAGCGAGGGCCGGGGCTCGCGCAGCGAGTCGCGGGCCTCGCGAAGTGAGGGCACTGTGCCAGGTTCTCAGTTGCTGGCATGGAGCGCCGAAGGCGCTCCTTGCCAGCAACTGAGGACCCTCGCGAAGCGAGGGCCTCAGTTGCTGGCTTGGAGCGCCGCAGGCGCTCCATGCCAGCACCTGAGGACCTCGCAAAGCAACTGAGGACCCTCGCGAAGCGAGGGCCTCAGTTGCTGGCTTGGAGCGCCGCAGGCGCTCCATGCCAGCACCTGAGGACCTCGCAAAGCGAGGTCTTCAGTTGCAGCAACTGCGACCCTTGCAAAAAAAAGTTTACGTCGCAACACATTACGACACTCGCAAACAACATACGACACACGTTCACACACATTACGACACTCGCAAAAAACATACGACACACGTTCACACACATTACGGCCTCGCAACACTCGGACGCAACTCGCGAACATTACAAAATTACAAACACAATACATACACACAGCACATACATAAAAACCTTACCTACACAAACAGGAAGCACCCAGGACCTCAAAAATGCAACTTACAACTTAATTGCACTCAAAATAAAAGAGTTTAGACACTAAATAGTTTGTTAAGCGACACAAAAAATGGCCGACGAATAAAACGAAAACGAGGCTACACACGCAAACACCATACGAGACACGTTACCACACATTACGACTTCGCAAACATCGGACACAACACGCCGACATACAAACATTTAAAACTTAACAAAGACACACAACAAACACATAAAAAGCTTACCTACAGCAAGAGGAACCAGCCAGCACCTCAAAAAAACAAGTTACACCTACATTTAAATCAAAATAAAACACTTTAGACACTAATACCATCGCTAAGCGAGAGAAAAAATGGCCGACGAACAAAACGAAAACGAGGCTTCAGACGTAACTACACTACACTTACTCGCAATAATGAAACACATACTATGCGGAACGTATCACAATCATATTAAACACCATTTTGAACAGTAATACGCCTAAAATGGCGGATGGAACGCAAATTGTAAGCTGGAACGCAAATAGCGCATGCGTATTGCGTTCTAACGGTCTCACTTTCCAGAACTTTCTACAAGTTTATAAATACTGCCTATTTCCAACTAAAAAATACATTTCTCCTCAGGTGATCAACGGAGTGACTTCTCAGATAACTGCTGCTTTTACTTGAAAAGACAATTCTTTACTAATTTACTACTTTGCATTGTGCAAATTACAACTGAGAGGTAAGCTATAATATATTACATTTTATTATCAGGACAGGTCAAACAAATAAAAACAAAAAAATTGGATTTATGTAGTCATCATGTATGGCACATTTATGTGTATAGGCTCACAAAAAAAATACGCTTCATTTAACAAAACAACAAAAAAACATAATTTAATATTAAACAGAGCTTTATGTATAGTGACGACACGCACATATATGTCTATAATGTATAGTGACATGTGACACCCACATATATGTCTATAATGTATAGTGACATCTGACACGCACATTTCTGTGTATTGCCCCTTCATAGTGACATGTGACACGCACGTATATGTATAGAATGTATAGTGACATGTGACACGCACATATATGTCTATAATGTATAGTGACATCTGACACGCACATTTCTGTGTATTGCCCCTTCATAGTGACATCTGACACGGACATATATGTCTATAATGTATAGTGACATGTGACACGGACATATATGTGTATAATGTATAGTGACATGTGACACGCACATTTATGTGTATTGCCAATGCAACAAAATTAGCTTACAACAAAATCAGTAAACAACTACATTTAAATGACATTATATCTCATGTATACTGATATGTCACACGCACATATATGTGTATCATCTATAGTTACATCTCACACACACACATTTATGTGTGTTGGAAAAAAAAAATATATGGTTAATTTAACCATTTAAATTTGACTCATGTATACTGATATGTCACACGTACACAAAATAATTACATTAAACTATGTAATGTGCTTCATGTATGTGACATATGTGTGTAGCCCCCAACAAAAAATAAGGTTAATTGAATTAATTTACTGCAATTCAATAGATCATATAAAGCTGAATCTTTCTATTTTTTTTAATTCAAACAGACTCTGCATCAACAGCGTCACTCAACAATTTGCACCGTGCACTGTGAAGCACAATCCCTTTTAAAGAACACCAACAAATTTGAAGAGGTAAGATACAATAAGACATTACATGCTCAAAAGGCCATGCTTTGCTAGATGACAAATTATAAATATACAAATAACTATTTCACTTTCTTTTTCAAACAGACACTACAAGAAGACCGGCGGATTAAGATTGGCAGGAGGGGACCGTCTGTCATTCAAAACTTCTATCAAGGTAAAGTATTAAGTATAAACAAGAAATAACCATGAGCCTTATTCAATTGCAACTTCCTCAATTGAATAGGGCTCTATATAACCACATAACATTTTTTTTATACAGAACTTTTTAGTTACTGAATTACAATCAAGGTTTTCAATAACTAAAAACTTTGCTCAATAAATATGTTATGTGATTATATAGAGCCCTCTTCAATTGGCAAAATTGCAATTCAATGAGGACCTATATGTCTTTAATGGCCAAGGGCCTCACTCAAATGTGATTTGCCCATTTCAATAGCGCTGTATATAAGCACAGAGCATATTTTTTAAAGGAAATTTTTATTTTGTGAACACGTTGCTTTTGGATACAAGTTCACTAAATACAAAATTCCGTAAAAAAATATGCTCTGTGCTGATATTGAGCTCTATTCCATTGGCCAAAACACAATTGAATGAGGAGCTCACAATATAACAAATGCAGTAACCAAAGGCCCTCATTCAATTGCTATTTTGGACAATTAAATATGGCTATAAATAAGAACTTTTAGGCCCTTACTCTATTTTAACAAATATATGTGATGTGCTTATTTACAACCCTATTCAAATTTCTACATTGCAATTCAATTACGGCCTAAGGGCCTCATTCAATTGCAACTTGACCAATTGAATAAGGCTCTAAATAAGCACATAGCATATTTTTTTAAAATAAGTTTTTAGTTAGTGAACATCTATCCAAAAGCAAGGTCTTCACTAACTAAAAACTTCTGTAAAAAATATATGCTATGTGCTTATTTAGAGCCCTATTCAATTGGCCAAATCGCAATTGAATGAGGCCCTTAGAGTACTATTACATTGTAAAAAATGCAATTCAATGAGGGCCAAACTATGCAACATATGGTACACACAAAGGACCTCATTCAATTGCATTTTGCCAAATTGAACATAACAATTTCTTAAAACTAAGGTTTTAGTTAATAAAAAAATATCAAAAATACAGTTTTTCAATGACTACTAACTTATTTTAAATAATATGCTATGTGCTTATTTAGGGCACAATTCAATTAGCCAAATCGCAATTCAATGACACACAAACTGCTACACACAAAACAGAATTTCTTATTAAATGTTTAACAACCTATAAGCCTTACAAAGAAGCAAAAATAAGAATAACAAAAGTGTTGTGCACCTAATAGCATTGTATAAAAAAGCACACAAACTCATAGCAAACTATATTAACATTCTTCTTTAATGTTTAACAACCTATAACCTGTACAATCAAGAAGAAATAAGTTTTGCACAAGTGATGCGCACCAAACAGGATTGTCAAAAACTAACACAAACACATAGCAAACTACCTTAATTATATTATTTCATGTTTCAATAACTATAACCATCCCGATAAAGGTTAAATAACTATACCACAAGTGGTGTGCACAAAACAGGATTGTACAAAACATAACATAAACACATCTTATTTAATATATTACAACCCACAAGCCTTACTAAGAACCTTCAATAAGAATAACAAAAGTTGTCGGATTGTACAGAAAGTAAAAAAAAACAAAGATAGAAAAAAATAACCATAACTCATACAATACACTCAAATTAATACATTTTTAATTTATTTAACAGACATTTCACTCAAACAACATTTTCTATTTTACATTACAACAGATACTGCGTGAAGACAATCGGACGAGGACTTTTTCCACAGGACCGGACCATCGGACGAGGACTCGGACCAGACCAGCAGACGAGGAATTTCAACACAGGACCAGACCAGCAGACGAGGAATTTCAACACAGGACCAGACCATCGGACGAGGACTTTCACCAACGGACCACAACATCGGACGAGGGATATCGCCACAGGACCACAATATCGGACGGGGGCTATCGCCACAGGACCACACCATCGGACGAGGACTTCCAACAGAGGACCACACCATTGTACAACGATTTTGAAACGAGCACCAACAAACATTCGGATTTAAATCACACTTCAACCAAGGTAAACTATAATAAGTACTAAAGTATAAAACTAAAGAAACTGCTTTCAGTTGCATCCGTGTCAACAGAAAAATAAAATAATTAATTTACTATCTCCCTTATTTTATTTAAATTGCTACTATGCAATACATAGCTCAATAACCACATCACTTTTTTTTTCACCAAAGAAGTTTTGCTGTGGTAAATATCTATCCACAAACAAAGTTTTTAATAAATAAAACCATTATTTTAAATAAATATGTTACATGCTTATTTACAGCAGTATTCCATTGGCCAAATTCTGAGCCAGTGAAGACAGGAATGATAAATTTAACTAAATATCAATGATACATTCATGATTTGCCTTTTATTTCACCAATTGTGCACAATAATCTTTAACAGGAATTACAAATTTAAATATACACAATTACATTTATTTGTTTCCGTTTACAGATTAATATGGCTGATAACGAGACCAAAGAAGAGAAGAAAAGACGTCAAACTAGAGAAAGACAAGAGAGATGGGCCGCCCAGCAGACACCGGAGGAGAAAGAAATTCGAAGAGAAAAAGAACGCAAAAGACTTGCAAATAAAAGAATATCAGCTGCAAAAATGAAAGATACAACCAAAAAAAATAAAAAAATAATAAAGCATTTACAAACTGTTCCTAAAACATCAGATGACATTTTACAACATACCAGTCAAGACAGACCAAAAAAAACAACTACAAAAAAAAAGCATTTACAAACTCTTACTAAAAACTTACAGGAAATTTCAACCGAACAAGTCCAACATATACCAAGAAAATCTACGAAAAAAACTAAACATTTAGAACCTGTTGTTGAAACATTTCATGACTTTTCATCTGATGAATATCAAAGTCAACATCCAATATGCGTTGCAAATTGTCCTTTACTCAAGTCTTTAGCAGTAGAGGTTCATAGTTGTGGGGACATGACTACTCAATGTCAATTTTGTGAGGCTTATTATTTTAAACAGGAGAGACCCCGAGATGGACAATTTATTAGTTGTTGTCAAAAAGGAAAGTTCAAACTTCCACAAAGGAAACAATTTCCAACCTATTTACTAAATATTATGACTGAACCTACTTTTCCAAATTACAACAATTTTAAGACAAACATAAGATCCTACAATAGTGCCATATCATTTGCATCTATGGGGGCAACATTGGCTGCTAATGTACCAGGACATGGTCCTTACTGTTTTAAAGTCCAAGGACAAATTTATCATCGGACTTCACATTTACATCCAGAGGAAGGAGAGCAAAGAAAATTCGCTCAACTATATGACCTAGATACAATGGAAGCTGTTGACCAACGTATGCAGATGGAAGAAAATAAAAAATGCTTACCCAGTGTTTTTATAGAGCTAAATAACATTATGGACAACAATCCCTACAGTAAAGCTTACAAAAAATTGGCAGAAGTAGAAAATGAACAACTACTTCATGCACAAAGACATCAATTACCCATGCCAAAGGTTAATATGGTGCTTAAAAGAGACAGACATACTGATAAACGTTGTTATAACTTGCCAACATCAAATGAGGTTGCAATGGTCTTTCACAATGATGAAGGAGAACCACCATTTCAAAGAGACATTAGAGTATATCCCAGAAATGAGGACCAACCATTTATTAATATTAATATCTTAAGTCCAAATTTAGATCCAATGACATATCCCATCTTTTTCCCACACGGAGAAGCAGGTTGGCAACCAAAATTAACCCTTCCCAGTTACCCAAATGCTAAAGCCAGAATCCGAAATAATGTTTCTATGCTTGAATTTAAAGTTGCTCAAATTGCCATTAGAGATGAATTTAATCCAATTTTATGTGGTGGCAAACTAACACAACAATGGATTATTGATTCATATTTGCAAGTTGAGGCAAATAATTTAAACTTTATAAAATATCAACAAGATAAACTACGTGTAGAACAATATTGTGGACTCATGGACTATGTTGCTGACGTGGCTACAAGCAGAGACATGACAGCTGGCAAAGCCATCATTTTACCATCTTCCTTTCAAGGATCTCCTCGAAATATGAGAGAAAGATACAATGATGCTATGGCTATTGTGACAAAATTTGGAAAACCAGATTTATTTGTGACATTTACATGTAATCCACAATGGCCAGAAATTAATCAAAATCTACTTCTTGGACAAAGTGCTTCAGATCGACCAGATTTAGTAGCCAGAGTTTTTAAGATAAAATTAAATGAATTAATACGTGACTTCACTATAAATCAGTTATTTGGCAAATGTCTTGCTTATGTATATACCATTGAATTTCAAAAAGAGGCCTTCCACATGCACATCTTCTCATAATACTTCAAGAGAAAGATAAATTAGATACTTCGGACAAAGTGGATGCAGTCATAGTTGCTGAACTACCGGATCCAGAACTATATGGTAGACTATATGAGATTGTTACTCATCGCATGATTCATGGACCCTGTGGAGACCTTAATCCACAATCACCATGTATGGAAAATAATCAATGTTCAAAAGATTTTCCAAAAGATTATAGAGACAAAACATATGCAAATTGTGATGGATATCCACTTTATAAAAGAAGAGAAGGAGATAGTGCCATTATTCGTGGAAAAAAAGTGGACAATAGATATGTAGTACCCTACAATCCACATTTACTCATGAAGTACAACGCCCACATCAACGTAGAAGCCTGCACTTCCATCAAATCCATTAAATATGTCTACAAATATATTTACAAAGGTTACGATGCAGCTACTGTAGTAGTCAAAAGTGCAGACAACCCTGAAAGTAGTGAGTTAGTACATGATGAACTTGCATCTCATGTAGATGCTCGCTATGTCAGTGCGCCAGAAGCTATGTGGCGGCTTTTAAAATTTGAAATGCATGATAGATCACATGCAGTATATAGGTTAGCAGTACATTTGCCACAACGACATTTAGTCTATTTCCATTCTGGAAATGAAATGAATGCATTGGCCCAAAGTGAAGATCGTCACACTACACTAACTGCATGGTTTGCATTAAATTCCACTGATGCTCAAGCAACACAATACTTATATATTGAAATTCCATATCACTATGTTTTTGTGAATGGATTATGGAGAGCAAGAAAAACCAGAGGCAATAAAATAATTCCACGAATTTACACAGTCAGTCCAAGAGATGTTGAACGATTTTGCTTACGGATATTACTTTTAAATGTTCCAGGAGCACAAAGTTTTGAACAATTAAGAACTGTTAATGACATTGTATATGAATCCTTCCATTTAGCTGCAAGAAATAGAAACTTACTCGCTGATGATACAGAGTGGGAAAGATGTTTAGAAGAAGCAGCACAATGTCAAATGCCACGACAGATGAGAGAACAATTTGCTTTTATTTGTATCTTCTCAAATGCTCCAAATGCATTAGCTTTGTGGGAGACTTTTAAAAGTAATATGGCTGAAGACTTTATGCGACGATACAATGAACCCATTGCACACTTAAAAGCCTTAATGGAAATTCAAGAAGTCTTTTTAACTCATGGATTAAGTTGTGCAAGTTTTAATTTGCCTGATCCAGGTCTAATAGATGACATTAACTTTGAAGACTATGACATTCAACTACAAGCAGAAATAACAGAAGAAAGACTTGCAACTTTAAATACACTACAATTGCAAGCATTTCATGCCATTAAAAATGCTATAGATGATGACATGGTGACAGAGCGTTATTTCTATCTTGATGGACCTGGCGGATCAGGGAAAACATATTTGTACAATTTATTAATGAGTTCAGTACGAGCACAAGGACAAATAGCAATGGCGTTTGCCACTACTGGAATTGCTGCACTTTTATTAGAAGGTGGAAGAACTGTTCATAGTGGATTCAAACTGCCAGTGCCTATTTTGGAAAATTCTGTGTCAGATATTCGCATGACATCCTTACAAGCAAAGAAATTGAAGAAATGTAAATTAATTATAATAGATGAGGCCACAATGATGTCATGCTATGCCCTCCAATGTATTGACCGTTTGCTTCGTGAAGTCATGGATAATATTTTTCCATTTGGTGGAAAGGTAATTTTGTTGGGTGGCGATTTTAGACAAACATTACCTGTCGTTGTACATGGAAATCGAACAGACATTATTGAAACATGTATAAAGTCAAGTACAGTATGGAAACATTTTACCATCTTCAACTGCAACAAAATATGAGATCAGAAGGCCAAACTGATTTCAATGATTGGCTTATTAAAATTGGAGAAGGAAGAACAGAAAAAATACTACATTTACCTGACGACACTGTAGAGATCCCACCTCATATGATTTGTCAACAAGATATTATATCGGCTATATTTGAAGGGAGCATAAATAACGAAGAATATTCTGAGCTTGCCAACCAAGTTATACTGACGTGTAAAAATAAAGATGCATTAATACTCAATAATGAAATCTTAAAAAAAATTAATGCACCACAAAGAAATTATCACAGTGCTGATTCTGTACTTGCTGATGACAATGAAAGTCAGGCAAACTTTTCAACTGAATTCATTAACTCTTTAACTCCTTCTGGAATGCCACCACATATTTTGCAGCTAAAGAAAGGTGCAATTATCATGTTACTGCGAAATATGAACCCAAAAAAAGGCCTATGCAATGGCACAAGATTAATTGTTCAACAATTAAAGGACCATTTTATAGATGCTGAAATTTTAACTGGGACCCATAAAGGAGAGAGAGTTTTCATACCAAGAATAGATTTAGCACCAAGTGAAAGTAGTCTCCCTTTTATACTTCAAAGAAGACAATTTCCCATTATTATGGCATTTGCCATGACCATTAATAAATCACAAGGTCAAACTTTCAAATCTGTGGGTATTTACTTGGAAGAACCAGTTTTTGCACATGGTCAATTGTACGTTGCATTGTCACGGTGCAAAAATCCACAGGCTATTAAAGTTTACATTGAAAACAATGAAAGTCAAGGTGATTTATTAGAAGATGGACGTATTTTTACTAAAAACATTGTCTACTATGAAGTACTATAACTTTGCAGGATACAAATTAAAGATGCCAACATTTTTTAAAAGCATTCCAAAATACATAACAATTGGTTGTTTAATTCAGTCATAATTAATGAAAGTACTGTTTATGAATGATTCGCCTCACAAAATACTTGCCTTGCATTTTTAGTAAAAATTATGTTAAAATGTTAAGTCACTATGTTAATGTTTCTAATGTTACAAGTTTAAAATATATATTTTAAAGTTATTTCATTCAACAGATTACAAAGTGGATGTTAAGAGGTCAAGCACCTTTTAAGTCACAATGTAAATATTGTCTGTTATCTTAAGATTACTAACTACATTAATGTTTATCGCCAGTTTATGTGCTCAGTAATGAATTACTTTAATTACGTACGTTTTAAGGAGAGTTTTACTGTATGCCTTCCTCTACATTCAATGTATATTCAAGTTAACAATTATTGTGATAGAAATTTCATGTTAATACTGATTAATTTAAAGGTCAATTGTTTTTACATTCAAATGTTAATACTTTTAATAAAAAATTAGGTTACAAAATGTATTCACTATGTTCCTGTTTATAATGTTCAAAATTATATCAATGTTTTCTCAACTTCTAAACTTACATAAAAAATAAAGTTCAAGTTTAAAAATATATACTTTGAAGGTTATTGCTTACATATATTTTAAACTTCATGTTAAAATTCGCAACGTTTCAAGAATGCTTTTTACTTTTTGCTTTCCTATTCATTCAATGTATATTAAAGTTAACAATTCTTCAGATACAAATTACATTTTAAAAAACCATTACATCAACATTTTACAAAAATACACGTTCATATTAAAATACTTACAAGTGTCAAAAATATATGTTAATAACTAAACAACTTGACAAACATATACATCACATTGCCGTCATTTTTTGACGGGCAAGTCGCTAGTATCTTTATAATATTAATTTGATAACAGAGCGAGACCTTGGAATAGTTATTGGTTGTTTATATTCCTTTGTACATTTACCTATTTCACTATATAATTATATAGAATTTTTGAATTCAGTATATGTTTAAACATTCTTATTGGACTTTATATAAGCACTATTTAGCCCTTTTATAGCTATATTGGTATTAGCACTTTAGCTTAATTAGAGTAGGTTAGCTTTTTCAAGATAGGAAAAGGGGTAATTGGTGGATCCCCAGTTCCACCATCAGTATTAGTGTATTTAGAATTTTTATTTTCATATTTTATATCATTTCATAGATAGTTTATTTATATTAGTATAAAGGAGTAAATGGTCGGCTCCGCTACCACCAAATCAACCTTAGGGAATTACACCATGAGGGTAGTTAACAGTTATTTATTTGTAAAAACAGAATTTATATATATTTTCTGTTGATATTGAAATACTGTATAAAGCCGGTGATTATCATTGCTACGTATGGATTTGTAAATGTGTTTATAATGTATTGTAGATTGAATTGTACTTAATAAACTTTTAGTTTTTATCTATCTTTGTTTGAGTATCATAAATTCTATATTGCCTACTTAAACTATGGAGGTTATATTGGTGTGGATGTATAGGTGTTCTTTTTTCTTTGTTTTGTTAGGAAAGAAAAAGAAACAATTTGGAGTTGTAACTCGATTTATATATAGATAAGTGTCTAATTGCATAATGTATACTGCAACATTTGTTTCTATTACAGTATTGGATATTGTTGATAATTTCAAATAATCTTGAACAATCATGTCAGGATATTAAATGATTGAATGTATCAAAACAGGATATAATGAAATAGATCTATTTCTGTAAATTTGTATATTAAAATGTATATTGATATTTTATTCCAAACATATGGAAATAGTAACATTATATTTGAGATATCACTTTAGAAAATGCCAATTATATAATAAGTCCATTTGATACAACTGAGTCATACATGTTACACTGTGGCACATAATTATATAAGAATGTTGTGCTATGAATACATTTATGACTAGTGAGACACACAATATCTCTACAGTGCAGATAAAGAAAGAATAACTATAATACTATTTATCCAATAGAACTAGTACTGACATTGGGATAATTTCCCGAGTTTGGTCACTGTAAGTAGCAAGCACCTTCCAATATCACTTATATTAATATATAATGCACTTTAAATATTATAAATGTTTTTAATACTTCACTAAATTATTATTATTTGCACTTAGCACCTTTATTGCACCTTATTTTGTGCCTAGCAACAAAAAGTGCCTATCCTCTGGAAATGTTTCCAAAGTTATATATCAATGTGTGATTTGTATTTCATGAACTATTGGATGTAATTTTTGTGATTGGACACTTAAGAAATAACCAAATAAATCAACTATATGAATAATTTTTAATTATTTTACAATTCCTTTTAATTGATATAAATAAAGCTTATGTTTTAATTCATATCTTCCTGATATTGAATATTAAGGGTTAAGACCAGATTCAGGTTAGTCACCATAGATTTTTCTATAAACCACCATTTAGCTCGACAGGTCATAAAGGGCCACATCAATATCTGTGAGAGTCTAATTCCATCATAATATTTGAATATATGGATTTTGGCTAATCTTCCTCTAGAGGTCTCTTTTTACAATATTATAATTTATCTGTGGTTGTGATTTTTATATATAAAATTATCAATGATAATCTGTAATTTTTTAAACACATCTTGGAACCTCAAGAGGTATCACCCTCAACAAGTAAGTGATTTTGGGTAGTATCATCTTCATTGTAGATATTCTCCCAATCCAAGACAAGACTGGGTTATTTTAATATGACAAAAAAAATTATATGGCAAAATAATTGCTCAAAGTTGTTCCAAACCAATTTATTTAAATGTGGAGAGAATATTACTCAGACATATGTAATCTTACTTTCCTGCCAATTATATTGGAACTGTTTGTTTAATAAATCACAAGTATTTCTATCTAGATTTAATTCCATTGTTTCATTTTTTTCCTTTATTAATTTTATAATAGGACATCCTACTGAAAATATATATTTCTCTATGGTGTGGAGGTAGGGATAAGATTGGGTTAGTTACAGTAATCAGTACATCATCAGCAAATAGCATTATTTTGTCCATATATTCTGCAATATTTAGTCCCTCTATCACCCGTGTCTTCCTAATTCTTTCGGCAAAAGGTTCTATAACTAACGCAAAAATCAGAGGGGAGAGAGGGCAGCCTTGTCTGGTACAATTTTTAATTTTAAACTTTTCTGTTTTGAATCCCAGGCCTGTTACATACACAGAGGGTTCACTATATAATGTGCCCATTGTGTATGATACAAATCTACCCAGGCCAAAATTCTGCAATACTATCTCCATGATTAACCAATTGACCCTGTCAAATGCTTTTTGACAGGGCCAATAATGAAATTTTCATGGACTTAGCATAAAATATTATATCTATGAATCTTCTGGTGTTATCTATCGATTGTCAATTTCTAACAAAGCCAGTTTGATCAAGATTTATCAAATCCGGAATTAATTGATTCAGTCTAGTGGCCAAGATTTTTTAACAGAGCTTAATATCTGTGTTCATTAATGATATTGGTCTATAATTCTTACATTCTTACTTGTTCTTGTTTTCTTTAGGAATTGTAATGATTGCTACATCCAACATTTTTGAAGGTATAGATCCTTTTATCTTAATTTATTAAAGGTAGCCTTCAGATAGTCTATAAGAATAGGTGCAAACATTTTATAGTTGTGTTTCGAAACCCATCTGGGCCAGGATATTCATTTACTTTAAGATTAGTTATAGCTGTCTGTTTCTCTTTGGATGTGATTTCTTTATCTAAAATGTCTAATTGTTCTTCATTTACACTAGGTAAATCTATTTGTTTCAAGAAATCATTTATTTTAAATCATTTATAGTTTAATTAATTGAGATAGTTATAGAAATCACTAAAATCATGAACAAAAGTTTTTTCACACAAAGATATCCTTTGTCTATTTTACTAATCACCTTTAACAATTTTAATAATGTAGATAAACATAGGAAGGGGAAAACCACTAAAGATTAAATTAGACAATAGAGGTGTTTTGGGGGAATATGGGTATAGAGAGAGGTAAGGAATTTGGAAAATTAAATTATTAATAATATAGTATATAAAAGATAAAAAGAAAATCAAAATAAATTAAAGGGCAGTTAAAGATCATTGTCTACCCCCTAAATGGGAGGTTAAGGAATAAACCTCTCTGTTAAGACCTAACATTTTCTTAATAACAACAAGGAGCCTTGTTAGAGTGAGCCTATTATAAGAGATCTAAAAGGTTCAGAATGGATGAAGAAGTTTGTAGATGGTAGGGAAGGTTGTTGAGAAAGCAGATATTGAAAGAAGTTGAATGTAGTTTATATGAAGTATTTTTAGTAATAATATGTAAAGTTTCCGACTGAGGGATAAAGGGGAAAAATACAAGAGTAGGCCTTCACTGGAATGACTATTAAAATAATAACACATAATGCCGAGGGACTCAATACCCCTTTTAAAAAGGAAAACAAAATAAATAAAATAAAATATACAGAATAGAATAGACAGATTGAAGGGTCCTGACAATATATACTACTCTCACCCAAAGGAAATATGTAAATATTTACAGATTTTTATTATAATCTATACAATCTAGAATCAAAAGAGGCAATCAATAAACCTCTAAAATCAGATATAGAATTTTTTTTGGAAGGGATAAAATTACAGAGTATTACTAAAGAGGAACACTTAGTTTTGAATAGACCAAGCAACAGAAAAGAAGTAGAAATGATCATTGATAAACTCAAGCTGGAAAAAGCGCCGGCCATAGATGCCTTTAATAACCTATATTATAGATGCTTTTCTACCACTCTGAGTAAACATCTATGCTCAATGTATAATTCAATAATGAATAATGGAGCATTATTGACAGAAAGGTCTGAAGCCAAAATAATAAATTTACCAAAACAAGGGAAAAATTTGGAGGACTACAAAAACTACAGGCCAATCTCACTTATAAATTCCGACATAAAAATCTATTCAAAGATTTTGGCAGATAGATTGATATTAGTGATGCCAAACATGATTAATTTGGACCAATCCGGTTTCATTAAAGGATGCCAGGGTCCAGATAACATTAGGCGGCTGATGAATATAATTTCTTATTCAAATAAAAGGAATATTCCCATGCTGGCTCTGTCATTAGGTGCTGAAAAAGCATTTGACAGAATCATCTGGGAATTCCTCAGATCGGTCCTTTTGAAATTTGGGCTGGCAGAATTTGCTTCCAATTCAATAGGGGCATTATATGAGAACCCAAGTACAACAATTTCGGGCTATATCTACATGTCTGAGAATGTTTTAATTAAAAACGGCACCCGTCAAGGCTGCCCCTTATCTCCGCTGTTATTTGTTTTGTTTCTGGAGCCTCTGGCTGAATTAATTCGAATTTCAAGAGAGGTGGGTGGAGTGACAATTGGTAATACGGAGTATAAGATCCTCATGTTTGCGGATGATATTGTATTAACACTGACTGAACCAAAACAGTCTTTATCAAAATTACATGACATTTTAAATTAATTTAATAGGTTATCTTATCTGCAAATAAATGATGCCAAGTCAGATATTATTTATAGGGGATTGAATAGAGTGATTATTTCAAAGCTAAAACATATATATCCATACAATTGGGACTCTGGATTTATTACCCATCGTGGAATAAAAATATCTTTTGAGCTAAGGAAAATTATGAAAGAAAATCTGAAAATAATATCTAGTCAGATTAGATTGAAATTTCTGGAATGGAGGGAGGTGAGGTTGTCATGGATGGCAAGGATTGCTATTATAAAAATTATTATTATCCCAAAAATTTCTTATGTGTTTAGGTCCATACTGGAAACAGTTCCAAAATATATTTTACAAGATCTCCAAAGAATGTTAGATATTTTTTTACTAAATGGGAAGAAAGCTAGAATAAATCATAATATAACATCAAAGAAATTCAAGAATGGAGGATTTGCCTATCCTAAAATTCTTGATATTCATGATATCATTATTCTCTCACATATATTAAGCTGGAACATAGATAACATTAAAAAGATTTGGATAGACATTGAAGAGGTCCTGTTAGATTTAATACCTCTCAAATTGGCCATTTGGCAATCAAAATACTAACATTCGAAATCTCTGAACATACCAAAAGGCATAAATTCTCTAATAACATTTTGGTATCTTAACAGAATGAAGAGGAACTTGTCAAGCTACCCTTCATTAGGAGCACCAATAGAACTGTTAAAATATGCAATGAAATCTTTAGATGTATCTCTGTTGGCAAAGAATAAGGTTAATAGAATTGGCGAGCGACTTATACCAAAACGGAGCTATATTAACTCGGGAAGAGTTAAATAATAGATATAATATCAAGAAAATCTCGTGGCTAGAATATATTTCATTAACAAGAGCCTTGAAACTTCTAAGATATAAGGCAGATAATCATAAAGACTTAACGACAGTAGAAAATTTAATTCAATTAAGCAATCACTCACATTTGATATCTAAATGCTCCAGGGCAAAGGAGACGCTAGACCAACTTGAAAAATCTAGCAGAATGGTTGCCTGCGAGAAAGATTTAGGGAAGAATTGGAAGGCTGAGGTTTGGTATAGGTCATTTCTTCTAGTAAAAAAAAACAGTTAGCTATGTTTCGTATTGGGAAATGTTTTTTTAAAACAGTGCAAAGGTGGCACTTGTTTCCAGAGAGGTTGAATACTTTCGATAAACACAAATAGCTCAGGTGTTGGAAAGGTTGTGGGAAGAAGGGCACACTGTTACATCAGTGGTGGGACTGTGAGTTTATTAAACCTTTCTGGAGACAATGTACTAAGCAACTTTCTGAAATGTTGGGAAAGGATATCAATTTGGAGCCTGAAGTGGCAATATTACATCTTAATCTTGACACTATATTCCCACATAATAAACATTTAACTACTCATATCCTTTTAATAGCAAAAATGGACTTTGATAAAACATTGGAATCTAGCGACGCTCCCTTCTTGGACTAATGCTTAGTTTAAGATATCCAAAGATAGGGAACTAGAACGTAATGGCAATGAGGTAAATGTTAGAAATGAATCCCTCATAAATAAATGGGTTCCCTGGGACGATTATGTTATGAAATATGGTAAAGCATAACAAAAGAAACACTAATTAAAAGATCATCGAGGCTACCCTATTTTTTGGGAAAGGGGGTGAATGGTGGAAATGCTTTCTTCCCCTTTTGAATTGTGGTAATTTTTCTTCTTCTTTTTTTCCATCTCTGGAAACCAAGATGTAAATGGGGACTGTAAGGATGTATGTATCTTGCATGTAATGTTTTCATGTTTTGTTTTGATTTGTAAAATAAAAAAATAAAAAAAAATAAAAATCATTTATTTCCTCTTTCTATGGTTTAGTAAAGCTTCTCTCTTCTTCTAAATTGTAAAGGGTTTTGTAATAATCAAGAAAGATCTTAGCAATTTCATTGGGTTTACTATGGTATTTCCCACCATTAGATTTTAATTTCTCAATTATTTTCTGTGATTCCTTTTTATTCAAGATGTTTGCAAGATTTTACCCGGTGTATTCCCTTAGAAGTAATGTTTTTATTGAGCTAATCATATTGATTTGTTGGTCCTTGCTTGATCTATTTTCCTCATTTGTAACTTAATTGTGGTTACTTCATTTATATTAATCTGATTAGGGAATAACGTATTATTTCTTTCAGCTATAGCTACTTTAATATTAAACTCTCTAAGGGTAAAGCCTCATTGTTTTTTCCACTCTTTATTCCATTTTATCATTAATCCTCTAACATATGCTTTATGATCATTCCAGATCACAATATCTGAATCAACGGATTTGAAGTTTCTTTAAAAAAAACTAGTTATTTCTTCCTTCATAACTTCTCTTTTTTTCTAGTGTTTTTAATAATGACATGCTAATTTACTTATTTTGACTTCTATGACTTTTTTGGTGGTGGCCAATTTGCATAACTATAATTGCGTGATCGTCCAGTAATTTAGCTTTAACTGTTTCTATGATTAAGACATCTACCAAAAATAGTCAAGCCTAGAATTGACCTTATGCCTAAATGAGTAGTGTGTAAAATCCCTCTGATTATCATGCAATACTCTCCAGGCACAGAACATGTTATATCTCACCAGAGTTTTAAAGAAATTGATTTCTGTTCAATCTGCTACAATATCTGGGATAGGCTTAATCAAAGATTGTCTATCTAATTCTGGATCTTAATACATATTTAAATTGCCACAGATAATTAAAGTTTCACTTTTAATTGTATGTATATATTTCATCATCTTATTCAAAAAGGCATTTTGTCCAGAATTTGGTGAGTAGATATTTAGGATAGTATATTTCTGGTCATTTATAGTACCTAACCAGACTATATACCTGACCTCAACATCTATATCTCTATATTAGTATATTTATATTTGTATTAAATAGAATTGCTACCCTTTATGATTTTTTTCCTATAGTTAGCACTTATCACAGGAGAGAACATTCTAGAGAAAACTTTGGTTCTTTGTCTGCCTCTATGTCTGTCCAACTTGTTTCTTGGAGGCAGACTATATCTGGGGTTTCTTTTGAAATGTTTCTATAGCTATCTTCCTTTTGGATGGTGAATCCTTGGACAGTCTGAGTAATGATCTTAAGTCCCATTTCATTTATATTTTTTATTTCTCTCAGATATGTCTCCTCTATCCTTTATTTGCAAACTCCCCTCCATTTTGAGCAACAAATATATTTGCATACTCCACTTTGTTTCAATACAAAATAAACATGAACAAACATAAGCAAGAAAAAATAAAAGATTAAACAAACTTTGACATACAACATTGAGATAATTCATCCCAAAAATTGCTCTTGACAAGAAAGAAAGAACTGTCAATTGTACGAGTTGAGAGTTGCCCAATTTGAGTTCTGGTGTAATTAGAGAGCTATTTACCAAAACTCCTTTAACTTATATTCCTCCACTTCTTTTTGTCTTATTTATTTAAAATCTATAATAACATTATGTGTTCTTATATACAGTGCCTTGCAAAAGTATTCATCCCCCTGGGCATTTTTCATGTGTTGTTGCCTTACAACCTGGAATTAACACGGATTGTTTGAGGATTTGCATCATTTAATTTACAGAACATGCCCACAACTTTGAAGATGTTTTTTTTTTTATTGTGAAGCAAACAACAAATAGGACAAAATAACAGAAACAGTCAATATGCAAAACTATCCACCCCCTAAAAAAAAAAACAGAACTTTGTAGAGCCACCTTTTTCTGCAATCACAGCTCCAAAACGCTTTGGGTAAGTCTCTATGAGCTAGCCACATCGTACCACTGGGATTTCATTAAGACTCTCAAGTCTATTAGTAGACAGTTTGTAAAGGTGGAATATTGTTATCCATCAAAAGTGTAGACTTTATAATAATGCTGATTTTAAATTGTCTTCTAGTTATTATAGAAACATTTACCCATAGTTAACTGAATTTGTGTTCCTCGGTTGCCCCAAGGTATTTTATTCAACCTCCAGATTAATCTCATTACCCAGGTTAATTATAAACCAGTTTTTTTATAGAGTAGTACCTTTAATAAGAGGACACACTTCAAGGGTATCCCACTATTATTAGTGGCTAGTGGCTCTTTAACTAGAGTTGTGAAATTATCTAATGCCTATCTCCTCTCTTTCCAATACCGTAGATAGGGAAACTGGCTCTGGATTTGGTGGAGCCTGTGGAACCAAAGGCTGGAGAGTGTTGACATGGGCTTCCGCCAACTGCACTAGCTGCGCCAAGTGATGTGTCTGCGTTTGTCTGTCCCTATGAGCTATTTGCTCATACCTCTCTATCCTTCTATTATGCCTCCTTACCTCACCACATATTGCTGTGGTGCTGTCGACCTGCTCTGTACCAATATCATTCTGCTTTTGAAGCTGAGCAATCAGCTGTTGCATTACTATATTGTCACACTCATCATCCATGCAGATGTGCCGCAAGATGTCTCTTTAGGTGCCTTGTGAGGGGCTGTGAGTTCTCTCACCAGACAAAGTTGGAATGTGGATTTGCTGTGGTGAGGCCAGAGATGTTGCCAGTTGGAATGTTGTTGCAATTGGCAATGATGTTGCCCATTGGGATGGTGTTGCCATTGCCGATGGTGTTGCCCGTTGAGATGGTGTTGCCCATTGGGAGGGTGTTGTCATTGACAATGGTGTTGCCCGTAGGAATGGTGTTGCCATTGTCGATGGTGTTGCCCGTAGGGATGATGTTGGCCCAGTCTGTTGGGGCAACATCTGCTGGGACAACTTCTGCTGGGACAACAACTGTTGGGACAACAACTGCTGAGATAACCACTGATGTGGCATCATTTGTTGGGATAACAACTGCTGTGGCATCATCTGTTGTGACAACCACTGCTGGGACAACAACTGTTGTGGCATCATCTGTTGGGACTACATCTGTTGTGGCTTGGTCTGTTGGGGTCAGGAGTGGAAGAGCATTGGGGTCTGGCCAAAGCATCCATTGCATCTCAGCAGGTGGCAGTGGTAGGCCTGGTGAGAGTGGTCCCCAGGACCTTGACATCCTTGCAGGGGGTACACCTCCTGGGTACTGAAATGAGAGGACAATAGTATTTGAGTATTGATTCTCTAAACAATTATTTGCTGTGTGTTTCCATATCCCTGACATCATGATCACTTGTAATTGGCTGTGGTGATTATTTTACGCAGATAAATATTGAGCTGTATCATGAGCATTGTGGATCATTGGTAATATCAATATATGTAATGCTGGTGCTATGTGCCATCTGCAGTTCACTAGGACACATGCTCATCTGAATCTGCTGGGCAGTGTGTGAGACTGACCAATCTGTGACCAATTCTCAGCAATGGTTGTTAACATGCTTCTGAGACATGGTCCAGGTTAGGCTAAGACATGACACGCACATGCAGTCCTTCAGAGTCTGTATTCGCATATGCTGCGGTGTGTACACTCATACATGTACTCTCTTTTGGATGTAAAATCAATCTTGATCTACACCTATACCTCGTTTAACGCTGTGGATAGGTTTCAAGCAGTAGGAGTGTTACGCGAAACAGCTCTAAATATTGCAGTTTAGGGAAAGGGGAACTGATGACAAAAAATACACAATTGCAATGGAAACTGTTTTGTTTTATATGAACTTTGAACAAACAGCAAACATAATGCTAACACAAACTGCATTGGCAACTGATATTCAGAATCCGTTTTAACTGCAGGTATTGGACAGACATTTCATTGATAACAATTATGATAATACTATGTTTGCTCCCTGAATGTACATAATTATTTCTGCCACATATATATGTAATCATAACCAGAGATCTTACAGTGCTATTGTATGTCAGTTATCTATGTATGTGGAGTTCATGTGTGTGTATATGATGGTGTGATGGTGTATATGATAGCCATATTGCAGGGTTTCCTGAAACCCAGTGTCCAGCTGTCCTGGAAGGCCCACTACTGCCACTGGCTCCATTTACTCCTTCAGAGTCTGCTCCCATCCACAGTATGTAATGGTAAGCCACCACCGGTTGTGCAGGCTGCTCTGGCCCCCGCTGCCATCAACTTCTTCATCTTCATCCGGCTGTCATCATATCAGTGTTTCACAGACTTCACATACCTGTTTGCAACCTCTAACGACACAACAGCTGCAGCAACCTCATTCCAGGCATGTGTCTTCTCGCCAGCCCTCACATCCCTTTTACCATGTATGATACAATAGCGGACACAGATTGCCTGGAGGAGGATTTATGATTCCTCTGGGCTATAATTGTGGGCCCTCTGCTTTGGCACGGCCTCTTGCCCTCCCAACTGTGCCTGGGGTTCCTGGCCTCCCTGTTCACCCCTCATCCCCACTACCTCCCCCCTGGGATCAGGCCCCTTACCTTCTGCTCCAACACCTTGTGTGCCCACATCTGGGGGCACATCCCTCCCCCCTCCTGTACCTCCCCTCGCTGACCTGCTTCCTCCTCTCCCTCTCTCCACACCTCTACTCTCCTCTCCTCACTCTCCTTCTCCGGTGTTCCCCGATCTAGCACTCTCACTCTCTCTCTCTCTCTAGCACTCTCTGTCATTCTCTCTAGCACTCTCTCTTTCTCAGTCTCTCTCTCTCAGATATCTCTCTCAGTCTCTGTCTGTCTCTCTCTATCTCTATCTATATCTCTCTCAAAAACCCACCAGCACCGTGAAGGACTTACAGTTTTTGCTGTCTTTTAAACTAGTTTCCAAGGCATTGATTGGCGTTCTCTGGTTCCTATTTGTTAATTGACCTGTGACGGGATTGAAAATTACTGGCTTGCTTGATTTTTGCACGTTCATCAGATCGGGATACTCAGAAGCATTACATCTGAAACCAGGATTTACAGGCTTGAGGTTTTGGCTCGTAACTTGCGCCCTTGCTCAATTGAATATCGAATTGTAGATGGCCACGAGCCAGCAACAGGCTCACAGACATACATTCTGTATACCGCAAGCTTCTAATTGAATTAGGCTCTATGACTACTGGCATATGTCACAAATAAGGACATTTTCATAGTGAAGGAGACCTCAGTGTATTCTACTCATGTAAGGTCTCTGCCTCTTCCACTAGTTCCGTTTTGTCTATTTATTCCACATTTGTGGATTTTCCACTTCAACCAGTGTTTTTCCCTTTGCTTATTGTTCAAATGCTGGTTCTTCCTTTTCTATTGTTTTGGTTGTCTCCTCTAGCATCATTGGTTATTAGTTGGTATATTTATGAAGGTTCTTGGCGCTTTTACTAGAATCGGCTTGTGTCCCAAGAGTATTGAGTATCTCTGTATATTTTATTATTCTCCTTTTCTGTTTTACACATGTAACCCCTATTACAATAATTATGGTTAGCACCAATTCTACTAGTATTTATTTCTGCTATTTTTACTAATATCGGTTCAAACTTCTTATTCTGTTTTGTTGGTTTCTCTCTGTCTTTTCAATTACTTTATATTTTTTCTACCTAATATTTATTTTCTATTCTACGGATATGTGTTCACTGTTCTATGGTGCATTTTCAAGTTATGTGATCTAATGAGTCTCTACTATGGTACACTAATTTTGTTCTCATTCTATTTAACTTCCGTTTTTTTTCCCCTCTTGACGTCTATGCCTTTGTTATCTGATGGTCCAGTCTGGCTATTGGTTCCATTTTTCCAATGCCTCATAATCCTTAACAATATATGCTAACGTTGTTTTAGCAGCTGTTCCTGCAAAACATGTTATCATTGCAATGATTCCATTGTTTACTAAGGGCAACCATCTCTGTACTTTAATAAATAAATGTACATAAATGCACCCATGGAATTTCAACAGCTCCACTGAAAATCTTTATGCAATCCCTGTACTTCTGTTTGTTTTTTTAATATAAGGCCTTTTATAATACACACTAACTTTAATTTAAATGGCATATTTTATGTTATCATTGATAATTTAAGACATATGTAAGGGGTGTAAGAAAATAAGATTCATCAGAATATTAGCAAATTAACAAAATGTATGGTTCACAGCTACAGTTACAACTTTTAAGGCTTTTGTAGTGTATTTGGTGTGCCTGAGGATGTTACCACTGGTATTGTTTGTATATTTTTGTGCCCTTTTTTGTTTTCCCTTTTTGTGGATTATATTTTGAAATTTGAATCCTTTCTATTGTTGCAGCAATTTTCATTAAGTTGCATCTGCAATACTTAAAAAGTTATTATTGTAACAAAAAAATATTTTTTTAAAACAGTAATAGTGTGGAGCATAAAAATGTAAACAATCAAAAATGCTATACATTTATAAATTATTGTTTGCATTTGGCATGCATTTGACAATTGCAAATCAAATTAATTTAAATTTGTTTTTACTGGCAGGTTCTTGGCGCTTCTACTAGAATCGGCTTGTGTCCCAATAGTATTGAGTATCTCTGTATATTTTATTATTCTCCTTTTCTGTTTTACACATGTAACCCCTATTACAATAATTATGGTTAGCACCAATTCTACTAGTATTTATTTCTGCTATTTTTACTAATATCGGTTCAAACTTCTTATTCTGTTTTGTTGGTTTCTCTCTGTCTTTTCAATTACTTTATATTTTTTCTACCTAATATTTATTTTCTATTCTACGGATATGTGTTCACTGTTCTATGGTGCATTTTCAAGTTATGTGATCTAATGAGTCTCTACTAAAAAAAAAACATATCCATTAAAGTGCAGCTAAAGTACATTGCACCATGAGTCAACTTAAGACTGAAAAAAGCAGTTAATGGTGTAAAAAAGGTTGCTGGCAACTTTAAAAGATGACAGAATTGCCATATGTGATCTGCAGTTACAGCATAGCAAATCATGTGGAAATCTTTTTTTTTTGATCAAGAATTAACTTAAATATTGTCATTTTAGTTTAGCCCTTGAAGCCCTCTCAAAAGAATAAAGAATCTGCATAAATAATAAACAGTCATGGAGTCTGTGACTGTTACACATTTCATTATAGATTTACACACTCTTAAAAGTGAAGTGTGATGGAGAAGTGCTGTCTTTTATATATTTTTTCTTTGCTAAGTCATGGGTTCAACTCCCCTGCCTTCCACTTGTTTTTTGTTGTTGTTGTTGTTTGTTTGTTTAACTGATGTACTTACTTATTTATAAATATCATGTATGTGTTAATAAATACATTAGCCAACTGAAGAATGAATGGAATGCATTGATTTAGAACCAATGACTTAATAATAAATACATTTTATGAATCACATTTTCCCCTACACCATTAAACTCATCTTTAAAAAAGTTTCATATAAAAGTTAAACTAATTACATCATTACATCCTAAAAATGAAAACACTGTACTTATGCTTTTTCAGCTTCTATCCAATGATGCAGATCACATATGGAGACTTTTGTGGTCCTTAAGGTTCAGCCTGATATTTGTATTTATTCTTTTATAAGTAGTTTTGCATTCATTCAAGGTATATTGTGAGACCTGGGGCCTCATCCAATTGAAACCTCACAGATTGCTTGTATAGGCTGTATGTCTGCGATCAAAGGCTTCGATGGGTTGTAAGTTACGTTCTTGACAACCACAGGGATTTTCAGCCTATAACCCATAGATCGTTTCCGGCTCGCTAAAAGATGCCAATTGAATAGCAAATTTATTTACAGGCTCCATTATGGGCTCCCATAAGCAATAGCTCAAATAAATCGAGGCCCTTGTCTATGAAGGCAGATTTATACACAAGAACTATTTATCTGTATGACATAAGGCTACCATGGCTAGGAAAAGTAAAGGTAAACACCAAGCTCACTCATACACATGCTTTGTCTGGTGGATTAATAACTATACAGCACCTTCAGTGTTCCGTAAGAGGAGTCTTAAAGGATTACATAAATACTGTTTGTAGGAATAAGTATTTGTTTGAGCTCCACTAATAATACTTCATAACTGCTTAGAACTAAGATTTAAATTGTTATGTACATTAGCCTTAGTTGCACACTGTTTTTAATTTGAGGAGTTATTGAACTAGTTTCATATGGTTTAAATCTGTTTTGTTTTCATACAGGGAAGTGTAAATCTCAATCCCCAAATAGCAGGAGTTCCTATTTGATACTTTGCTCCACCCTCCCACATCTTACCTCCACGTAAGAATATGTATTGGTAATATCTGAAATTATAATAGTATTTTGGAATAACGGAAACTGTAACAATCTGAAATATTGATAGAGAAACCAACACACATTCATGACTGAAATTTTTCTAAGTATGTATTAAGTAATGCATATTGTTATTGTGCACTAAATTTAATACATATCTTTGAAAATGAATGCCGCTCTGTTATTGCAATTCTGTTTTAGATGGATATTTTTCTTTGTTGCATCAGATAGACGGTATTCGTTAATGCGTCATAGTGGGTTTTCTTTTTTCAAAAAAGGTCTCAGCACAAAAAGTTCTTTGAAAGTTTTACTGCTCTTGAGAGCTTCCCCAATGCCTTCCAATGAGATCTACAGTCTAAAGTATGCTTTATGGATCTCTTGAACCATTAAATAATGTTTAAACAGGGTTTAATTAATAGTATTAATGCACATACACATTTTGTAATGTTTTAAACGTGCTCTGAAATGCATGAAAGAACAGTTGTGTTCTATGACCCTTTAAGAAACTGTATTAGTTACAGAGAAACCATGACACCATCATGAAGGAAATGTACTGATGTATGTATGAAGTTGTTTGTAATGTTATGTTCTCTTGAACATATTATTCATTTGAGGCTACTGGAAAATGAATGTGTAAATAAAATGGATTTTTCTCCTACAAAATTAAGTGAGTATTTATTTACAGATTTAATCATATTTTAAATGCATAAAGAAAATATAAGCAATATTAGAAATGTATTTATTGCACTTCACTGTTCACATTTTTTTGTTGTCTGTCTTACATTTAGATATTTGCATATTTTAATTGAATTAAACCATTGGAGAAGAAATGTGACACTCCACTGGAATATTTTTATCACATTGACTCAGCACCAGTGACAAATGGTAAGAATGTTTAGTTTTGCATGTTCTCCCATCTGAATGCGAGATGTATTTTTTTACATTCAGTGACCATTTTACGTAAATGGTCATTATTAACTAGTCAGAAATGTTTTATGAAAATAAGCACTCATTACAATTAGATTAATTGTTTCTTAGTGGAAAAGACAGCACTGCCAAAACTCCAGACGGTAGCAGGAATCTTTAGAACTTCAGTCTAACGCTCTCACAATTGAGCTATTTTAGCTTAGGTATATATGTATTTTTATCGTGGAGGTGGTTCATATGCATATAGCGAATATTTTCTACATCTGCTGGTAGAAAAAGTATGAGATGGAAATTTCTTGCCTAAATTTGTTGCTGAATATTTGTACTTACATTGCAATAAATGTGGGAAGATTTATTGCTGAAAGATATTGGAGAAAGTCAATTGGATGAAACAAATCAACCTTTCCTGCTACAGCTTTTTGTTGTTTATTCTGATGTATGATTTATTTGTTAACCTTAAAAATATAACAGTCTGATAAACAACTTCCCCATTCAAATCACCATCAGGCTGAGGCAAGCACTTCTGCAGGGGCTCATCTTGTGACTCTGGACCTCATACAACCCAGCTAAGCAGAAACAGTCACCAACTGACAGCTTCCATGTTCCATTCACCTTAGTTCCATTCACATTTTACTTTCACACATTGAGGCAGGCATACCTGCAGGGGCTCATCCAGTGACACTGGGCCTCATACAACCCAACATGGGCCGTTTAGGGTATCCTACAGAAATAAAAAGATACATGAATAATTACTATAATATCAAGAAATGTAGGAATGCAGATAGCTGCTGTAAAACATGATACATTAAAATACATTTTATCCTTCACATGTAGTCTCTTATTTAAAATAATCACTTTGGTAAAAAAAAAAAATGTAACCATTTGTGTACAGTGCCTTGTAAAAGTATTCACCCCCTTGACTTTTTAACTATTTTGTTACATTACAGCCTTAAGTTCAATGTGTTGTTAATCTGAACTTTATGTGATGGATCAGAACGCAATAGTCTAAGTTAGTGAAGGGAAATGAGAAAAATCACATATATAGTTTTGAGCGTACGGGTCGTTGCTCACGCTTGTGGGCTCGCGTAGCGAGCCTGCAAGAACTGCGTCCCTCGCGAAGCGAGGGACGCAGTTCGCCGCAAATGCGGGTCCTCGCGAAGCGAGGGCCCGCATTTGCGGTGATGGAGCATCCCAACGTCCCCGCAAATGCGGATCCTCGCGAAGAGGTGGAGGCTCAACGTCGGCTGTGTTAACACACACATACACAACTTTTTAACAGAATAAACCCAACCGCCCAGCCAACAAAAACCCAACAACGTCCCCGCAAATGCGGATCCTCGCGAAGCGAGGGTCCGCATTTGCGGTGATGGGAGCATCCCAACATCGGCTGTGTTAACACACACATACACACACACACAACTTCATAACAAAAAAAAACTCAAAGTCGCCTCACACCCGCTTACACCCAGACACACAGACGCAAGACTTAACAAAAAAACAGTAAAAAAGGCCCTTCACACGCTCTTAACACACATACGCACGACTTAGAAACAAATACACTGCGTCGTACACGTAAAAGCTAACTGCGTATATCGCAAAAAAATACGGCAACATCGCAACAAAATACGGCCGCATCGAAAAAAAATACGGCCGCGAAAGACCCATTCCAACCGCCGCGCATCAAAACATCACAAACACAAGAAATAAACACAACAAACACATAAAAAGCTTACTTACAGGGGGGCATCCGGCACCTCCAAAAGTTCATTTACACGTCCATTTAAGTCCAAAATAAAGAGTTTAAACGGCCGAAAATCGGCTAAGCGAGAGAAAAAATGGCCGCCGAACAAAACGAAAACGAGGCTCCAGACGTAACTACACTACACTTACTCGCAATAATGAAACACATACTATGCGGAACGGATCACACTCATATTAAACACCATTTTAACCACTACTACGCACAAAATGGCGGATGGAACGCAAATTGTAAGCTGGAACGCAAATAGCGCATGCGTATTGCGTTCTAACGGTCTAACTTTCCAGAATGTTCTACAAGTTTATAAATACTGCCTATTTGACAGAGAAAAATACATTTCTCCTCAGGTGATGAACAGAGTGACTTCAGACATAACTGCTGCTAAAACTTGAGAAGACAATTGTTTCCTAATTTACTACTTTACACTGTGCAAATTACAACTGAGAGGTAAGCTATAATATATTACATTTTATTATCAAGACAGGACATCAAAAAACAAAATTAAATAAGAAAAAGAGGTTTATGTATACTGACATGTGACACGCACATATATGTGTATAATGTATACTGACATGTGACACGCACATTTATGTGTATTGCCCCTGCAACAAAATTATCTTAAAACAAACTAATTAAACAACTACATTTAAATTACATCAGAAAAAAATAAGTTGGGACTATTAAAATATGAGTCATGTATACTGATATGTGACACGCACATATATGTGTATCATCTATAGTCACATGTCACACACACATTTATGTATGTTGGCCAAAAATAAAAATAAGGTTAATTTAACAATTAAAATATGATTCATGTATAGTGATATATCACACGCACACAAAATAATTACATCACATTGCCGTCATTTTTTGACGGGCAAGTCGCTAGTATATACATAAAACTATTTTTTAGAAATAGAAAATAAAAAAATTGGCATGTGCGTATGTATTCATCCCCTTTGTTATGAAGCCCATAAAAAGCTTGGTTGCAACCAATTGCCTTCAGAAGTCACATAGTTAGTGAAATGATGTCCACCTGTGTGCAATCTAAGTGTCACATGATCTGTCATTACATATACACATGTTTTTTGAAAGGCCCCAGCGGCTGCAACACCTAAGCAAGAGGCACCACTAACCAAACACTGCCATGAAGACCAAGGAACTCTCAAAACAAGTAAGGGACAATGGTGTTGAGAAATACAAGTCTGGGTTAGGTTATAAAAAAAATCCAAATCTTTGATGATCCCCAGGAGCACCATCAAATCTATCATAACCAAATGGAAAGAGGACACATGGTTGCTGCAGGAGGCTTTACAGGAAATGGATCTTGCGTCAGTGTGAGGCTGACGTCGGGATGACGGGGATACTGTCGTGCTAGCTAATACAGGCCTCTACCCCACCTCTACTATACCGACTCACACATACCCTGAGATATCCCCAATACCTTCAAATGTTGTACCGGACTACGAGGAGGAGGTGCAGTGCACACTAAGAGAGGCACCGTAAGGAGACCCCCGTTTTAGTTGCCGCGAGGCTCAGAGAGCCGTCATCTTGCGGGTACTCACAGTGCTACATGTAGGGTATGTACAGGTGATTTGGAGTGACGCCAGACGGGACTGCCAGACTACTGGAGGTATGGAGGATTAGAAGCACATTATCCAGCCTGAAGGTATTGTGTAGCAGCTGGAGCCGGGAGATTTCTCACGAGGGTGGTGAGTAGGTGTTTCGGTGCGACACTGCACCCTATATTAAACACCACATAAATGAAATAAAACACCACTCAATGAGAATAAAGGGTTACGTATATGTGAGATGATCTAAAGAAAATAAAGGATTTATATAAAAGAACCCTAATCTTCAGTAAAGCAAAGTATCCCTAAAGCTAATGGGAAGATTTTTAAACATATAGAAGAGAATTCAAGGAGAGGATTTATTTCCTCAGCCTAAAAGCAAGAGGGACGATCTGAAGAGGTGAAATATAATAAGTCTTATAAGTCCTATATGGACAAGAAATAATTGAATTCAGAGTGAAGAGGTATACAGCAGATTGCCAAGTGGCTGTAACTAGTAGATGCTATTATAAATCCCTGCTTGGATTTATTCCACACATTTATATGACAGCATTGAAGGCTCAACCAAAACCTACTAATTGATATCTGGACTCTGAAGTTGTCTATAGGTTTCGCAAAAATATGCCAATAAAAATGAAATCAAGGGGAAAAAAAATTAGACATTAAAAACACCCACTATGTTCTCACCTAGAAATAAGGGCTCTACCGTAAACAAGCTAACAGAAGCTACCTCTCCAACATTGGCAGGGAATCAATCACCAGATAAAGCCTATCAAACAATAAGATCAGCAAACTTGTTCTCAGATGAAGAGGAAACTCTTACTTCTAGTTCTAAAATGAAAGAAATTCTACAGATTTTCCAGACAAATTTAATCTCTGATCTGACAAAAACAATATCAGATAACACCCTATTAATGAAAGAAGTAAATCAAAGAGTCGAATCAGTTGAAAATGTCTGTGACAATTTAATTACGGACAATAACAATCTACTTAAATATACAACGGATCTGAAAAATAAAATTGAGTACTGAGTCAATACAAGACAGCAACTTAAAATCCTTTGTGGAGAACTTTTGGGGGATATTGGTCCCAAATGCTCTAACAAATGAAAATACTATTGATGTTATTCATAGGATACCCCTAGCTAAACATTTAGATAAATCTACACCTAGGGAGGTTATTGCGAGAGTCCATTATCGATCATATAAAGATGATATAATGAGGGTGGCATTTGCTAAGCAAAAGTTTTCACCACCATATGAGAATATTAGAATTTTCACAGATTTATCTGCCCAGACACTATCTAGAAGAAGATAATATAGAGAAAAACTCAAGTCCTAAGGCAGAAAGAAATTAGATATAAATGGTTATCTCCAGTGGGTATTTTAGTATATAAAGATTCAAACTGGCATAGGATAAAATCAGTTCAGGAGGGAATAAAGATGTTGCATGCTTGGCAGTTTGAAATAGCTTTGTTAGATAAAGAGGTTAAGCAACTCAATTTGACTGCTAGAAATTTGGCATGACTAATAACAAAAAAAATGTTAAGCCTAGAGTTTAAAGCTAGTTAAGAAGACAGAAATTGTCTTGGGGGGATTAGACTGGCATATACATTGTGGGCAGATTTTTTTATATGTTATAAACTTGGGAGATATAATATCTTTATTTTAGATTACCTGGAAATATATTTGCGGTGATTGATATAGTTTGTTGTAAATCACAAGTAAGTGAGAGTGGCAGAGCTTTAGTAGTTGTTGGAGAAAAAAGAGGCACAGATTATATTGCGTTTATTTGTAGTATCTTTTTTTTCTTTTTAAATTATCCACTATAAAGGTACAAGGTATTAAATAATATGAGGTTAAATACCTTAATATCACAGACACATAGGAGAGATTGAAATGTTCATATATAGGAAGTAGATAACCCTGTTAGGGAAAAGAGCATAATTTTAGAGGTATTTTACATAGTGAACAAGAATTAGGAAAAAAAATAAATGTAATTTCCTTAATTAGGAATCTTAAGTGATCACATTATTGGGTTGCAAATGTTTGTTTCCTTTAATAATACGTCCCTCATTTTTCTCTTTCTCTGGCTGTAAAGTTTTATATTTAAGGGAAATTTATATGTAGCTTGAAGTACTGGTACAATAGAATTCTAGTTACCTTATATAGATAGGCCCAGGAATGAATTAGACAGTCTATCTCTACCTTTCAGTCTCCCTACTATTAATGGGAAACCATTCCTGACATTTCCTAACATCGGGTATTTGCCCCTTAAATCCAAAAGATATGTTGTATGTTTGTTTTGGTCCTCTGATGCGGTTTATGTCTGATCTAGTACATAGTAGTATGAAGTTATGTGATAATCACTTTTTTGTATATTATAGGATGTGTATATGGGTTGTAAGAATGAGGAAGGTCTATCATATATTTATGAGGGGATACTTACTGGGCAGGATATTTAGGTCCATTAGCTACTTAGATGAATAAGGGAATAAAAATAATCTTGCATAATGTAAATGGATTAAATTCACCAACAAAAAGGAAAATAGCCTTCTTAAATTATGCTAAAATTAAAGCCAACATTTTATGTCTTCAGGAGACCCATTTAAAGAAGGAGGCATTTCAATATATGTTTAACAATCAAAATCCGGTTAATATAAATTCCACATCTCACAGTAAATCCAAGGGAGTATCTATTCTCTTTAATGAAAGGTTGACGGTCTCTGAGGAATTTACAAAAATAGACCTCCTAGGCAGATTTATAATCTGGACGGGGTTTATTAATAATAGATTGATAACCCTGGTAAATTTTTATCTGCCAAATAAAAATCAGATCAGGTACTTAAAAAGCCTATTAGGTGATATACTTAAATTGAAGAGAGGGTTGCTTATAATATGTGGAGATTTCAATATGGCAATTGATGTACCTATGGATAAACAGAGGTGCCAAAAGGTAAAATCAGAAGCCTTAGTTAATAAAATAGCTTCAGACTTCTCAAATCTAATAAATAATTATGAGCTATATGATTTATGGAGAGTATACCACCCGAACTGTAAAGAATATACACTTTATTCAAACAGATTTGAATCGTCTTCTCGTATAGACTATATCTTTGCAGATCTGAGTACCTTGAAATTGATTAGAAAGACTGATATTGTTTTTGTCTCCATTGTCAAACCATTTCATGAACAGTATAATTTTGGAGGATTTATTGGAATTAAAACTACATAAAAGATGGAAAATTAATCCCATAATATTTAAAAATCTAGAAAAGCTTAATGCTTTGAAAAATGATACTCAGGAATTATTTAAGATCAATAAGAACTCTGTGATTTCTTCAAAGACACTATGGTGTTCATATAAAGCTTTTATCCGAGGAATCCTGATCTCTAGGATGGCAGAAATAGAAAGGCAACGGGGAAAACCTCTAAAAACCTTATATATTGAATTAGAAAATTTACACCAGACTAATAAAAAAAAGTCCAAACAAAGACATTGGAAATAAAATAAATATAATAAATAATCAAATAAAACGTACACTACAATTCCAGGCTGACAGCCTCCTATGGAGATTTCAACAATCTCACTTCTTGTATGGTAATAAAACGGGTACGTTTCTTGTGAATTGACTAAAGAAACAACGTAAACAAAATAGGATCTTAAAAATACAAGATGAAGAGCAAAATGTGCATATTAATCCTGATAAAACCGGTGAGTTTTTTCAGGAGTTCTATAAGAAATTGTATAACTTAGATAATGATCAGAGTTTTGTGGTTCCAGATAAAGAGGATATTGATGCCTTTCTGAATAACATTAAGATCCCTATAATTTCTGACCAAGAATCAATGGGCCTCATTCTATTAGCGGCCGCAGCCGTTGCGGGGCCGCAAGGACCGGCCGCAAGCTATTCGGCTATTCTATTCCCTTACGGCCGGGGGCTCCGGCAGCCTTGCGGCCGGCGCCTTGCGGCCGCACGCGCCGGAGGAAAGCCTTTGATCTAAAACGGCCGCAAGAGTTTCGGCCGCAAGAAAGCCCCGGTTGCTATTCAATTGCTACGGGAAACCTCTCTGCAAGGCTAAAAGCGAGCCGCAGCTTACTTGCAGCAAACAGGTCCCGCTAGCACCAATTAAGCACATAATAAAGCCCAAATAAAGCCATCCTGCACTCTGATGAGACAATAAAGTGATTGTAGGTGTTAGCAAAAATAGCACAACATTCCCCTATACTCAAATCTGCAATTTTTGTATTTTCAAATTCTTGTCAAATATCCGTGGACAAAGTCCCGAGGGCTTGGAGCACCTCAGACCCGCAAAGGCTGCGGGATTAGCCTCCGTCAAGTCCGTAAATGGGTAAAATAGACCTACGGGTCGTAAAGGGCTAACTTACAAGTCGTAGCATAGAAAAGCCATCCTGTACTTTTATTAAAAGTGAAAGTGATGTTTGGTTTCAGAATTAATAGCTCAACATTCCCCTACTCTCAAATGTGCAAATAAAGATATTTAACTTCATCTATCATGCAAGCCCGCACGGGTTTGAATAACGAGCTACGGGCTTGGAGGGCACTCATCCGCCAAACCCGTACGTGCTTCACTAAGAAGCTACGGCCAAGTCTCAAGCCCGTAATCCTAAAATCAAACCTGAAATCAATTAACCAATAGGAAGATGACAATCAAGGGCACAAATAGTTTAAAAGGGAGTGAAATTCTGTAATCTGTGACTGTGTTGTATGCTGTGCAAGTGGACACACAGGTCTTGGAGTTGGAGGTTTTGTGAGAGCAAGAGAGATAGAGGAGGAGAGATGGAGGGAGAAGGCAGTGAAGGGAGAGGTCAGGGAGAGCAGGGCCCCCAGCCACAGGCTGGCCAGCAAGCTGCTGCTGCCCGCAAAAGGGCAGCAAACTTTACCATCCAGGAGATCGAAACACTGGTTAGAGGAGTGCAAGCCCGACACTCCATCCTAACCGGTGGGAGTGAAGTGAGGCCCAGGCAGAGGACAGATGCCTGGAAGGAGATTGCGGCTGAGGTCTCCTCGCTGGGGTATGCGAATCGTACCTGGCAGTCTGTCCAGCACCGGTTCCAAGACTGCCGCATCGATGTAAAAAAGAAGATGGCCGATGAGGCCAAAGCAGCACGTGGAACCGGTGGTGGGCCGCCACAAACCTTCACATACCCCGGTTGGGAGGCCACAGTCCGCGACATGATCCGGCCAGCGTCAGTCGTGGGCCTCCCTAGCCTGGTGGACTCCGGTCGGCCTGAAACCCTGCAATGTGAGTACCATGTACACCTTAACACCCTCATATGTACGCACATGTACCCCACACAGATAGATAACTGACGTTGAATTGCACTGTAAGATATCTGGTTGTGACTACAGATATATGAGGCTGCGAAAATCATGTAAATCCAGTGTAAAGAAATATACTTGTCAGAATTGTTATCAATGAAATATATGTCCAATACCTCCTCCCACAACTGATTATGATACCGTTTTGCAAATCTATTGATGTTACTGTTATGTTTGCTGTTGGTTCCCAGTGCATATAAAGCATACATGACAACTCTATTGCAATTGATTTTTTATTGTCATGAGTTCCCCTGTCACACTCTACTCCATGTTAAACTGGCCCATCCATAGCTGTTTGGCTTAACCCTCCTACTGCTTAGAATTCATGTACATTTTGAAACTAGGTATAACGGATGTATCCTGTTTTATGTGGGCATTTCAGTATGTGCTTGAAGAGTGCCGCCGCCGACTCTAGGGATGCGGCTGCGCTTGCGTCCCCATGTAGCCGTCAAAAATAGTTGGTACACCCAAAGCCCGTAACCCTCTAACCCTAACCCCCTAAACACCACTTTCTAACTCTAACCCATCCCCCCTAACTGTAGCCAGAACCTGAAACCCATAACCACTTACCTGGCCTGCTGGGCTGGCGTAGCTAGAGTCGTTGGTGGGGCACTTCCAGAGATGCGCACATATGCGCACATACAACAGGATAGGTCCGGTCTAGCTGGTACATCACCATGAGAGTACATGTATGGATGTGCACACTGCAGCATATGCGGATACAGACTCTGATGGACTGTAAGTTTGTGTTGTGTAACAGCATAATCTGGACCATGTTACATTAACATGTTAACTCACATTGCTGAGGATTGGTCACAGATTGGTCTGTCTCACACACTGGCTAACAGATTCAGATGAGCACGTGTTCTAATTAACTGCAGTTGGCACACCGCACCAGCATTACATATAGCCATGGGCCCTTTCCTGTTATCTGACCGTGACTGCTGGTAGCAGCAGTGAGCAGCCTCTACATGTCACAGCATTTTCCTGGAGATTATATAATCATGCAGATTTAGTGGGTTATGGTGTTGTTAAGGTAAGGGGTTCGGATAAGTGTGAGGGCTAGTGCTTTTGGGCTTCTGTGTAAGTTGAAAATGATGTATATAACAGTGGCAGCGCCATCTATCAGCCCCTTGGTCCAACTGCTGCTGCCAGTAGTCGGTGTCACATAACAGGAAAGATCCCAGCCAGGATCCACAATACTAATGATGCAAATCAATTTTGATTGGAGTCAAACATTCACAGCCAATTACAAGTCACTCTGATCTCAGAGATATGGAAACAACAATACTCAAATCAAAATCTTGTCTCATTTCAGTACCATCCAGGCGTCCCCTGCCTCCGCAGGTTCCTGCACCTTCTGAAGATGCAGGACCACCTGCGTCAACTTCCCCTGTAGCAGGGCCCTCCTATCAAAGTCCACCTGGGCCATCCACAAGGTGCCAGCAATTGCCTCCAGCCAGGATAATGGCACCGCCTGGCTCCCAGACAATGTGGGCTGGCCAAATGTGGGGCCACCCAATGTGGTCCCATTCCGGTTGTGCCCCCAATATGGCTTCACAAACAATGCTGCCCTGGAGCATGGGCCCCTGGCAGGGCATGTGGCCCCCGCAGGACCAGCAGGCCACTGTGGCCACTCCGGCCCAACAGGCCCCGCAGGCCCAGACAGCCGCTGTGGCCACTCAAGACCAACAGGCCCCGCAGGCCCAGACAGCCGCTGCGGCCACTCAAGACCAACAGGCCCCGCAGGCCCAGACAGCCGCTGTGGCCACTCAAGACCAACAGGCCCCGCAGGCCCAGACAGCCGCTGTGGCCACTCAAGACCAACAGGCCTCGCAGGCCCAGACAGCCGCTGTGGCCACTCAAGACCAACAGGCCCCGCAGGCCCAGACAGCCGCTGCGGCCACTCAAGACCAACAGGCCCCGAAGGCCCAGACAGCCGCTGTGGCCACTCAAGACCAACAGGCCCCGCAGGCCCAGACAGCCGCTGTGGCCACTCAAGACCAACAGGCCCCGCAGGCCCAGACAGCCGCTGTGGCCACTCAAGACCAACAGGCCCCGCAGGCCCAGCCAGCCACTCCGGCCCCGCAGGCCCAGCAGGCGTCTCCCAGGCAGGACACACCAGTAAGCAGTGCCTCCACCCAGAGGACACAGTGGTCTGGGTTGCTGGCAGTTAGTCCTGCGCTGTCAGCGGCCCAGTGCCCGGATTTCCTGGCTCATCTCCAGCATGAGCGTGAGCAAAATCAACAGTTCATGCTGGAGATGAGACGCCATGATGCCAGGCAGCTCGAGGAGAGGAGAAGCAATAACGCCCGGAACTTCCAGGAGAGGAGACGCAACAATGCCCGGAACTTACAGGAGAGGAGACGCAACAATGCCCGGAACTTACAGGAGAGGAGACGCCATAATGACCAAGTCTTGGCTCAAATGACACTGCAAAATCAGCGGATGTTCCAGGAGGCGAGGCGTCATAATCAGTTAATGGAGGAGTACGCCCGAAGGCCTGAAATGGCCCGAGAAGGCCAGCACCAAGACCGGGCTACTCCTTCAAACTCGCCTCCGTCAACATCCCACACCCTGTCCCCAGCATCCAGGCCGGAAGAGCCTCCAAACACCCGAAGAGGTCGGGGCCGGCCTAGAGGACCATCTTCCAAAGGCCAGGAGAGCCAGGAAAAACCCAAGCGAAAGCGGAAATAGGTGAGAACATGTTCATGTTGCATATAGAAGCAATTGATGTCCCAGATCTATTGACGTTGAGGTGTTGCAGTCAATGCGTATATTGTTCTAATTGATGTCTTGTTCTTATCTCTTTAGGTTCCATTTTATTGATGTCCATGGATTTCTGCCTCCCGTTTTTTTTGTTGTAAATATTTGTGAAAGCAACATAAGATTAAACATTATGTATTGCTCACATTATCATTGTTTGTTTCGTTTGTACTGTACCATGATTGGTAAACACCACATGAATGCTACACACCAACGTTATTGGATTAGTACATACATCTTCCTTCAATATACCAGCCCTGTGTTAATGTAGGGTTGGGGTAACAGCCACTAGTGCAGCTGAGGGTGGAGGTAATATTCATGAGTTTGATTACAGTAACGGTGATGCATGATATTCATGTTCATGACACATGGATAGATTAATTCAGGGGAAATATCAAAAGTGAGTCCACCCCTAAGTGAAATTGGCGATTATTTTGTGTGGCCACCATTATTTTCCTGCACTGACTTAACCCTCATGGGGATGGAGTTCCCCAGAGTTTCACAGGTTGCCACTGGAGTCCTCTTACACTCCTTCATGATGATATCATGGAGCTGGTGGATGTTAGAGACCTTGCACTCCCTGTAATGGAGTTGGAACACGCAGTCCAATATCTCCGCTGGTATACGGTACAATATCCAAGAAGCACTACAGTCTCACCATTCCCAACCTGCAATATTTGCCCACACTCAATTGGGAGTCAAATGAATACGGACTTTATTTTGTTGCCCAGAAATATATATATACACATCTCTTCCCACAGGCAATACACACATCCCCCATAGTTGGCCACACAATACACATTGAGGGACAACAGGTGGGTCACACCTCCCGGAGACTACCTGGCTACTTTGATACAATCAGACATTGCTTAGATCATCCTTCTTTGTTATGTCTGATAATGAAAACACTTTATACAATAGACTTCCTTATCCTATGATGAGTCTCTGTACTAGGATTATCTATTATGCCAAGGTCTGCAATAGTCTGGGCTAAGATTTTGCCGAGCAGAAACCAACATACATACAGTATAACAGTATGATCATATTTTAACCATAACCATAAAACAGGGTAAAACAGTGATGGGTTCCGTTACACTCCACATCTTCCATTTGAGGAGTTCCCCACAGATGCTCAATAGGGTTTAGGTCTGGTGACCTACTTGGCCAGTTCATCAACTTTTGACCTTCAGCTTCTTTAGCCAGGCAGTGGTCGGCTTGGAGGTGTGTTTGTTGTCGTTAGCATGTTGTAATACTGCCCTGCGGCCTGTTCTCCTATCTGAGGGATCATGCTCTTTCTCAGTTTGTCACAGTACATGTTGGCATTCATGGGTTCCCTCAAAGAACTGTAGCTCCTCAGTGCTGGCAGCATGCATGCAGGCCCAGACCAAACATATATGCATGTGTATAGATGTTTTTGCTAATATGTTGTGTGGATTCCCACTATATGCATTTGCCTAATTATGTCAGATGCTGCCTCCCCTCTCTCTGCATCACTGTTTTGGTTCAAAATGATGGGTTCATCTCATATCAATGTTTTTGTGTTCGTTGTGACTTATCCATTTATCTCTGGCACTGGGGAGCTACAGTCCATTGAGGGAACCATGAATGAAAACATGTACTGTGACATACTGAAGCAGAACATGATCCCCTCCCTTGGGAGACTGGGCTGCAGGGCAACATAACATAACGACCCTAAACACACCGCTAAGACGACACTGCCTTGCTAAAGAAGGTAAAGGTGATGGACTGGCCAAGCTTGTCGACAGACTAAAGCCATATTGAGCATCTGTGGGGCATCCTCAAACTGACGCTGGGGGAGTGCAAGGTCTCTAGCATCAACCAGCTCTGATGTATCATTAAGGAGTGGAAGAGGACTCCAGTGGCAACCTGGGAAGCTCGGGTGAACTCCCTGGCCATGAGGGTTAATGCAGTTCTGGCAAATAATGGTGGCCACACATAATTGACATTTCATGTCAATTTTGACATTTCAAATTAAGGGTGTACTCACTTTTGGTGACAATGGTTTACACATTAATGGCTGGGTATTGAGTTATTGATGGGTCCGAAAAATTACTTTACATTGTAGCAGAGTGTCATTTCTTCAGTGTTGTCACATGAAAGGATGTACTATAATGTTAACAACAATGTGACGGGTGTACTCACTTATGTTAGATACTGTGGCCCTCATTTAATTGCAATTTGGCCAATTGAATAGGGCTTGAAATAAGCACATAACATATATTCTCTGAAAAATGGTTGAGTTAGTAAACATCTCTACCAAATCAAGGTTTTCACTAACTAAAATCTGTTTGACACAATATATGTTCTGTGCTTATTTTGAGCCCCATTCAATTGGCAAAATCGCAATTGAATGAGGGCCTGTATGTTCACTATTAGGATGTGAGCCACTTACAGAAACCTGTCTCATTTGTCTGTTTCTGCGTCAGATAGATTGTTAATACCAACCTTCCCTTATGTTTGAAATCAGTAATGCAAACACACTGTGAGAATTCTATTGACACCCCTAACTGATGGTGCAGAGCACAGATGTGGAGTCTGAAGGTCCTTTTATTGATGTTCCGGAAATGCTATGGTATCAACATTGACGAGGCAGACACAAACAACATCGCAGATAAATCATATTTAATATTTAACGAAATTAACAAGGCAAGCTTGCCACAAAGCCACAGGTTGACTAATCAACACAGGTATGCAAAGGATCATGGTGGAGGGGGGTAGGATACAAAATCCAAGTAACACAGGGAAATAGGGATATGAGAGCAGAATGCAGGCATGGAAAATTACATTGATATGGATGATCAGGGGATGTACAGTATATCAACCAACATTAGGCAATATAATAGATCTCATTATTGTTCCGACATATATATAACAGTCAATAAGGAAACACCATAATAATCCAGAATAAGGTGATATACATATGGGGAGAGCAAAATGTATGCTTGGGTGTTAAACGGACACTCTGATGCCACATCAGAAGTATAAGTGCTCAATCAGTGAATGCTATGAGCCCATAACGTCAGTTCTCACGCAACAATAAGCAGCACATAGATAACCTTGGTCAAAAAGATGGTGACCTGACCAGGACCATATCAGTCAGATGTTACTTATTGCAGAGAACTCACAACAAACAAGGCAATATCAGTGATAGTTTGTTCTCTGATTGAGCATCTATACTCACTGTTGTTGAATATGCATAACTGAAGATTAACGTAACCTCCTTAACTGTTAAGTCCCAAGCCTGGATTTACTCTTCCCCATATGCACAGGGAGGGTCACATCAGCACTGAAGAAAAGATCTTGAAGGGTTGGTGCTGCAGGCTTCACAACAGTCCAAGTAGAGGAGAGGATAGAATGTCTAAACCAATAGGTACCGGTGAATCGAGATAGACTATATGAGCATACACATGCTGTGGATATACCAGGAACATCAGCTGACAGATGTCACATCACATCTGCATTGTATAATGAAATTGTCTCGTGACACATATCGGCTATTCAGTCAAGGTCATCAGATATCAAACTGGATCCAACAAAGCAATGAAACGGACACATGCACATACATGAGGACATTGACATGGCCACGGAATGTCAGGATGTTTATCGTCATGCCTTTGTTTATCGTCATGCCTTGTTCTGACCGGGATCTGGAATACAAACACACAAATAATATATTAGTGGAAACCTTACATATGCCATATGAGCAGCCACCAACAGATGTAGGTATGTCGGCACACGTTAGGCATTGGGATCTCGTACAAGCTAACCATCTGTACGATGATAATGATGGCCCAGACTAATTTGTCCTGATGTGGGAATATTAGGATTAGTCGAATTCTCATTTATTTGTATTGTGCAAACATATTCCGTAACTCTGTACTGGGGAGAAGAACACAAAAATATACAGTATGTAATATTGACAACGCAAGAAAATGGAGGGCCCTGTTTGGAGCGTAAAGTCTGTTGATAAATGATTTGTTCACAAAGGCCCACACAAGATTAGAAAATCACCACTTCCAAGTTAAAGGTAATGGACATGGGGAAGAGTAGATAAGGAATAGCAAGGTTAATAAGTAAGTGAGAGATACATAGGAAGGAGGTTGTGTCAAGTAGAAAGATATGCATTAGTCGGAGAGGAAAGGGATCAGATGTAAAGTGCGATGCACTATTTTGTAATAAGGTATCTGCCCCATGTGGACAGATAATGTAATCTGCAGATGGGACAGTCAGGAGACACATAGTTTAACCACAGCTTGAGTAGGATTAGGTGATGGGCGAATAAAAGGAGAGAGGTGGGCATGAGAGTTGAAATGAAAATGATGCAGACAAAAAGGGGAGAAGTAAAGAAGAGTCTGAGGAAAAGGCAGGGGATGTGAGGAAGAAGACAAGAGAAAACATAGTGGAAAGGGTTAATTGGGATAGTTAGCAGAAGACTTGAGTGACTCAATAAATTAAGGGTAAACAGGGGTGGAGAGAGAGAGAGAGAGAGACACCAGTGCATCCTGTAATAGAAAGGGAAGATCACAACTATCACACATTGATACATGTTCGGACATCTACATGTGGTTCTCTACCTTGGATAGATCAAGTGGAGTATTCAACGAAGAGATCTGTTCCCCCAGGACACGTCTGCATGGTCCGATAAACATTTCGGACCGCTTCAGCAATACATAGGGGATGTCTTGGGGAAAAAGAAAGTTAGGCCTACATTAATGGAGTTATTAGTCATTTCCTCTCATGCATACATGCACATGTTTCCCGCAAATACTCACTTACAATGTAGACGCCATTGATGTAGCTGATGTTCTGTTGCTGGCAAGGTTGTTTCCCATGTCTGTGTGGGTAAACAATGTGTTGACACACGGCAACAGTTCTGTAATGGCAATATGATGAGATGAGTCACACAATCCATATGATATATTGCACAATGATTCCTAGTTAACACATCCTTGAGACTATTCCTGTTATCTGACTGAGAATGCTTTTAACCAGCATTCGCTGACAAAGAACAGGGGACATCCCCTCTTTGCATCACATGAGGTACATTTCTTATGGTTTACAGTATGCTGTTATGTTCATATATCCAGATTGCTAGGAATTGCATTGACCTCCATGGGATGTGGAATAGCATGATCAGACAATGTGAACATTACTGTTCTGGGCAGATGTTTTCAAATACGATTGTGAGGCCTATATCCATTGACATTGTGGAATACATCAGACCATCCTTTAGCTTAGCTTCTTGAGGTTGGCAGATATCAATATATATGATGTGTATGGGAATGTGCGCATACTTACCAGTAACGGATATCAGAGCAGGCTGTATTTGATCCAGTATGAATAATGCGTCACGAGACATATGTTACATCACAAAGCTATCCTCTACTGTGGACTGTTGGATATTCTGGAAGACAATGGGGAAGGAGAAAAGAGATGTTTTAGTAACCATAAGCCATGTACATTTGAGTTGGTTGTAATTAGTTTCAGACTTACATGGGAAGTACTCACGAATGACGTGGGCACGTAGTTGTGACCCCTGAACGTTATCCCCACCATCGGGAGGTACTGGACGCTCCGCCGGTTCAAGCGGAGCATCATCAATGTTCCCCAGACAGTTTGCCTGTACTGCTATATTGTGCAGAATACAGCAGGCCATGATGATGTGACAAACCTTCCCTGGTGTATACTGTAGCGCCCCGCCAGTGGAATGTAAACATCTGAAGCGCATCTTCAGGAGTCCAAAGGTGCGCTCTATTACATTCCGGGTTCTGGCATGGGCCGCATTGTACCTCTCCTCCCCCTCTGTGCGTGGATTGTTCACAGGGGTCAACAACCACGGCAAACACCTATATCCTGCATCACCTGAAGGAAACAAAAATGGGAGATGTAGATATGAATGGGAGTTTGTGCTGCTCGTTAAAGCATCTGTAAATATACGCAATGATTAATGTGACGTTAGTTTAGGGATCTCTGGCTTGGAACTTCATACTCCTATGACCACGTCACATCGGGTTAGGCACAGCAACAAGCTACGATGCAATGGCTCAGTCGGCACACCTTCTTTATGGCGCAACAATGGAATAACATTACAGTGGAACATTATGTATATTTTAGGGGATCCTTTATGGGTACTCACCCAGTAGCCACCCAGGTGGAGCTTCTCCAGACTCAAAATAAAGAGGGGTGGATGACTCACGCAGGATATGGGCATCATGAGTACTTCCCGGGAAGCCGGAAACCACATTTTGTATGCGCATGCCTGCATCACAAACAGCCTGTACATTGATGGAATGATAGTGTTTGCGATTTCGGAACATGGCTTCTTGCTCTCTAGGAGGTATCAATGCTACATGTGTACAATCTATAGCACCGAGCACATTGGGGATACCTCCCATTCGAAAGAAATCTGCTTTCACCTTCAAGATCTCTTCCCCAGTGTGGGGAAAACTGATGTATCTGGCAGCTTTCGGAACGATAGCATGGAGGAATGTGCTCAGGCACCTTGAAAGGCTTGCTTGAGACATTCCTCCTACTATGCTAGCAGTGTTCTGAAAACTACCAGATGATAGGATGTGTATGGCGGCTAACATCCGTGTCATGCCTGGGATGGCTCTATTGGTCCGTGAGGAAGGCTCCATGTCCTCCCTCAGGACCGCATAGAGCTCCTCCAGGCTGGCACGGGTTAGCCTAAAACGCTCATACACTTCCACATCAGTTAACCCCTCTAATGTGACTCTGTCCCTGTACACCCTGGGTGCACGAAGCCTCCTGGCCGGCTCCTGGGCCTGCTCACCCCCCTGTGGGTCTGGCTGTGCAGGAGCCCCCACTTCATGTGCCACACCCTCTAGGGGTCTCTCATCTGGCACCCCCATCAGCTGATCACCCACATCAAGGTCCTCCTCCCTGTCTGCAGGTGCCCTCATATCCCCCTGTCCCTGTGCCACTGGAGCTCTCTCCCCTAACTGACCCCCCACCATGACCCTAGGCATGTCCTGTGATGAGCCACTTGCCTGGCTTGGTTCCGGACCACCATGGATTGCATCAGCACGCTCACCCACATTCACTCCCAGCCGCCCCTCTCTGTCACGCCTCAGCCACTCCACAGTCGCACGCCTGACATCCCGGTTTCCACTCTGCAACATTCGAAACAAATATCCATTCATACGACGCTGCGCTCTCCTCACATACCTATACGCTGTACTCATGTTGCTGCTATCCATGATGGTTCAGACTTGCTAATTCATGGATGATGGTGTGGTTATATAGCTTGCTAATTACCCCAGCTGTGATTATCCGGGTTGATTTCACAAATGGAAAAGCTCACTGGTGTATCTAAGCTTCATCATGTTATGAAGTTCCCTGATTATGGATTGGTTGAGCCATTTTAATTAGTAACCCCTAATATTCTGGCCCACATTTGATTTTGGGCCCATACTCCATGATCTATGTAATGTGGCGTGAAAATATATACAATATTTGTGTTCAAAAATCTAGATGTGATAAAAGAGATGTAAATCAGATAATGTTGATATGTTTAGGGGACACATTCTATTCTTTCTGAGTGCTAAAGGGTTAATTTGGCTGCCATTTTGAGGATGTACATGACACCACAAAAATCTCTTTTATTAACATATTTGATCATTGTGGATTGTTTTTACAGTAATTCGAATGCCTTTTATTGCTTCCTTTACACTTTTAGGGCCCTTTCAGCCCTGTTTCATTACAATGCCGTAAGTGCATCGTGTGGACTTCAACGGATGCGGCCGTAACTTAAATCTAGCCAGGCGTGAATCGCGGCCTTCCGAATGTAGGAAGGCCGTGACGTTTAGGCGCGCACGCAAGCTGGAAGGGGGACGGACTAGCCGCGCCCGGCACGAACTATCCAATAGCGGAATCACGCATCGCGCCACAGGTCGCACAGCCAATCACTTACGGGATAGAGCATTTGATTGACAGTGGGAGTGAATAAATAGGAATGACACGCACCCACGCCTCGACTGTGTTGTGATTTCGGACGAAGTAGCACGCGGTTCCAGGAGCTAGGTGGTTGAGAGTAGGTAAGTTGCTTTATTATCAAGTCGCGGTTTAAGTTCTTTTTACGGGAATCCGTTACTACATTTACGGATGCCGATGTAAAGAAGTACAATTGTGTTTTTGGCTTGTTTATAGGTGTTTGGAGGTAGTTTGGAGAGTTTGGGAGTTTATATCCGGCCCATAGGAGTTTGGAGGGAGGTAAGTTGCATTGTACATGCTTTTCATCCTATCAAGCTGTCTTTTATTTGTATGTTTTGCCAATTTCTATATTTACTGAATACACTGGTGAGAGGTACAATTGTGTTTTTTGCTTCTTTATAGGTGTTTGGAGTATTTTTGGTTGTGTGGGAGTTTGGATCCGGCCCATAGGAGTTTGGAGGGAGGTAAGTTGCATTGTACATGCTTTTCATCCTATCAAGCTGTCTTTTATTTGTATGTTTTGCCAATTTCTATATTTACTGAATACACTGGCGAGAAGTAAAATTGATTTCTTTTCTTGTTTATAGGTGTTTGGAGGATTTGGGATCTTTGATCCTGCCCTTAGGGGTTTGGAGGGAGGTAAGTTGCATTGTACATGCTTTTCATCCTATCAAGCTGTCTTTTATTTGTATGTTTTGCCAATTTCTATATTTACTGAATGCACTGGTGAGAAGTACAATTGTGTTTTTTTTGCTGTTGGCCTATAGGTTTGGCGAGTTTGTTTTTGTGGGGAGAGGAGTTTTGTGGAGGGAGGTAAGTTATTTATATTTTTCTGTTTAATATTAGATCTGTCTCTCTCTCTCAAAATCTCTCTCTATCTCTCTCTCTATATATATATATATATATATATATATATATATATATATAGAGAGAGAGAGAGATTGATTATGAGTTTGATTATGAGTTTGATTATGAGTTTGATTCTGAGTTTGAGATTGAGTGTGATTGAGTTTGATTTTGAGTTTGATTTTGAGATTGAGTTTGAGATTGAGTTTGAGATTGAGTTTGAGATTGAGATTGAGATTGAGATTGAGTTTGAGATTGAGTTTGAGATTGAGATTGAGTTTGAGATTGAGTTTGAGATTGAGTGTGATTGAGTTTGATTTTGAGTTTGATTTTGAGATTGATTTTGAGATTGAGTTTGAGATTGAGTTTGAGATTGAGATTGAGATTGAGATTGAGTTTGAGATTGAGATTGAGATTGAGTTTGAGATTGAGTTTGAGATTGAGATTGAGTTTGAGATTGAGTTTGAGATTGAGATTGAGTTTGAGATTGAGTTTGAGATTGAGTTTGAGATTGAGTTTGAGATTGAGTTTGAGATTGAGATTGAGATTGAGATTGAGTTTGAGATTGAGATTGAGATTGAGATTGAGATTGAGTTTGAGATTGAGTTTGAGATTGAGTTTGAGATTGAGATTGAGATTGAGTTTGAGTTTGAGTTTGAGATTGAGTTTGAGATTGAGTTTGAGATTGAGATTGAGTTTGAGATTGAGATTGAGTTTGAGATTGAGTTTGAGATTGAGTTTGAGATTGAGATTGAGTTTGAGATTGAGTTTGAGATTGAGTTTGAGATTGAGTTTGAGATTGAGTTTGAGATTGAGTTGTAGATTGAGTTTGAGTGAGATTTCTACACATATTTGCAATACACATAGGTGTTCCAAACTGCTTCTTCAATGGGGCTTGACAATAACTTTTTTTTAGCCTAGAACAGCAGGACCATGTAGTTCCTACTACCTCTGGTACAGAGGATGGCTTCAGGATAGGTACCATGCCATGAATATGTGCAGAATATAATGCAGATAGGATATTAGTGGCCTCAGACATGGTCCACTCCCCACACATGATAGAAGCACACAGTAAATAGCCGCATGCCTTGTATATATGCAAACTGTAACTGACCCTTCCACATTGTTTATGAAAGTATTGATCTAGCGTGTTTCATCAGCGCCTCTCAGGTCCAGAGTGAGAGGTGCTGTACACCCCTCCCACTGCTGTCACAGGCTCTTTCCACTTAAGGTTGATTACTGCAGTTAGTTCCAACATTGATATCCAAGCAGAAATAGTGTTATAGGCGATCAGAATGGGGGACGAGCGTGGAGCAGGCAAACCCACTAAAACATTTCTTTCTTTCTCTTTCTTTTCAGGTGGTGATGGAGGGAGAGGAGCAGAGGGTGGGAGGAGTGGCAGGGAGTCCCGGGGCGTGGAGGTGGGGAAGAGGAAGGGAGGAGTGAGGAGGAGGTACTAGTGGAGGAGGGGGGAGGTAGTGGAGGAGGAGGTAGTGGAGAGGAGGTAGTGGAGGAGGAGGTAGTGGAGGAGGGAGGAGGAGGAGGAGGAAGGAGGAGGAAGGAGGGAGGAGAGGAGGAGGGAGGAGAGGAGGAGAAGGAGGGAGGAGAGGAGGAGAAGGAGGGAGGAGAGGAGAGGAGGGAGAAGGGAGGAGAGTAGAGGAAGGAGGGAGGAGAGGAGAGGAGGAGGGAGAAAGGGAGGAGAGGAGAGGAGGGAGAGAGGAGAGTAGAGGAAGGAGGGAGGAGAGGAGAGGAGGAGGAGGGAGAGAGGAGAGTAGAGGAAGGAGGGAGGAGAGGAGAGGAGGAGGAGGGAGAGAGGAGAGTAGAGGAAGGAGGGAGGAGAGGAGAGGAGGAGGAGGGAGAGAGGAGAGGAGAGGAGGGAGGGAGGAGA